>JACGAQ010000077.1:0-431108 GCA_014119065.1 Orius insidiosus | reverse complement strand
TTTTATAAGGAGTTAGTGGCAAATTAGTTTGATTTACAAGGAGCTGATGGCAATTTAGCTTGATTTACAATGATCTTATGGCATTTAGCTTGATTTTCAGGGAGTGGATGGCAGTTTAGCTCGATTAAAAATGATCTTATGGCAATTTAGCTCGATTTAGAGGGAGTGGATGGCAAAGTTGCTTGATTTACAATGAGTTAGTGGCAAATTAGCTTGATTTACAGGGAGTGGATGGCAAATTTTCTTGATTTACAAGGAGTTAATGAACTTGAACAATTTTCTTAAGAAAGAAGAATAGTTTTGTTGACTTTTGGGAGCGTTTTTACGGTAAAAAACCCATAGAAGCGTAGCAGTTGTTGAAACAATTAAATTAAAAGGTAGGGAGAATCGTCCGATAAGCATCACGGATTCTCGAATTCCACTTCTGTACGTCGATTACAGGTCTTAACAATGGGGTGGCGGGCGCGAAGAAGCACACAAATTAAATTACATTTTTGTACAAACATAATTGCTTCCTGTAAACGTCTTTCGGGACCATAATTATAAACGTCCGACACCTTAACGCGTCTCGCATTCGAAATTTCAACAAGATCCTCCCCGATAATGTTTACACATCAAATAAAGGCGGATAAGCCGTTGTTTTTTTGAAGAAACCTTAGATAATTATCGATTATCTAATTAGAGCTGAGAGAATTAAGAAGCCATACGTTCCTAATTTAATTAAGGCTTTTAATTACCTGAGTCATCAAGTTGCGCAATAATCGCATTTCAAGTTTTTTCAGCGAAAATATTAGGTGTACAAAATGAAACTCGGCTAAAATCTACAAAATTCAAATTTACCCTGTGGCTGAGTTTCATTTTGTACACCTAATAAAAAAAATTGTAGAAAATTTAATTCTCTATAAATTTGTACTTAATTATTTTTTGTAGAATGCACCATTTTCGGAAAATAATTTCTTTTTTTTAAATAAATTTATCTTGAAAACAGTGCGTTCTAGAGAAAAATGAATAGAATAAAAATTAAAGAGAATTCAATTTCCAACAGATTTTATTTAAGGCACTTTTTCAATATCTGTAACGGTTTTACGATTTACAAGCCTTTAAAAGTTGACCTTCTCCGTGTAAGAAGGTTATTGAAGTAACCATTAAGAAGGTTAATTTTTAAAGGCTTGTAAATCGTAAACCGTTACAGATATTGAAAAATGCACTAAATAAAATCTGTTGGAAATTTAATTCTCTATAAATTTGTACTTAATTATTTTTTTCTAGGATGCACCATTTTCGGAAAATAATTTTTTTTAAATAAATTTATCTTGAAAACAGTGCGTCCTAGAGAAAAAATGAATAGAAAAATTAAAGAGAATTACATTTCCAACAGATTTTATTTAGTGCATTTTTTCAATATCTGTAACGGTTTACGATTTACAAGCCTTTTAAATTGACCTTGTTAATGGTTATACTTCAATAACCTTCTTACACGGAGAAGGTAAACTTTTGAAGGACTTTAGCGCCTAAAATGTTCAAAATAAATCGAGAAATCAACACAAAAGGGGTCGCGTGTTACGTTAAATACTCCTGTCGGAAGAACCTCTAAACCTTTTTTTTTGTGAATTAATTACGTCGATTAAACACTTGTTGCGCTGTTCTCCCCTCTTTATTTTGAATTTTAATTACTCCCCTTTTGAATTAAACAGATGGGGTGAATACAAAAGATCTAACAGGTGGTTTGACACTTAATTCGCTTAATTAAAACAGATTTTTGACATTTTTTTTTCTGCTGCCCATTTTGTGCCAGGAAGGTCAAAAAAACAAAAATCGTGCAAAGCAAAAAAAAATTTTTTAACTACAAAAATTGTGCATTTTTTTCAACTTTTAATAAATGATTCACTGACCTTCCATGCACTGCAGAATGCGTGTCCCATTCTGCAAAAATTTAAAAATATTATCAGTTTGAATTTTGAATTTAAATTTTAAAAGAAAAAAAATGTTTCAAACTTCAAAAATTTTCCGATAGATAGGGGTGCAGTTCTGAAGGAACGAATAAAATGGTCCTATTTACATAAGAGATGAAGGATAAAATACAATTTTTTTGTAGAAAAAAGGTTTTAAGGGGCTAAAAAGACCGTTTTTCGTAGATAGAGGATTTCAAGAGGCAATTTTCGTAGAATGGGGTCTCAAGACGCTAAAACATCATTTTTCGTAGATAAAGGATTTTAAGAGTCTATTTTTCGTAGATAGAGGTTTTAAAGGGGCAATTTTTCGTAGAAAGAGGGTCTCAAGAAGCTAAAAGATCCTTTTTTCGTAGATAAAGGATTTTAAGAGGCAATTTTTCGTAGATTGAGGATTTCAAGAGGCAATTTTTCGTAGAAAGAGGGTCTCAAGAAGCTAAAAAGATCCTTTTTCGTAGATAAAGGATTTTAAGAGGCAATTTTTCGTAGATTGAGGACTTCAAGAGGCAATTTTTCGTAGATATAGGGGTCTCAAGAAGCAAAAAAGACCCTTTTCTCGTAGATAGAGGATTTCAAGAAGCTAAAAAGATCCTTTTTTCGTAGATAAAGGATTTCAAGAGGTAATTTTTCGTAGATAGAGGATTTTAAGAGTTTTTTCGTAGAAAGAGGGGTCAAGAAGCTAAAGATCCTTTTTCGTAGATAAAGGATATCAATAGGCAATTTTTCGTAGAAAGAGGGTCTCAAGAAGCTAAAAAGATCCTTTTTCGTAGATAAAGGATTTTAAGAGGCAATTTTTCGTAGATTGAGGATTTCAAGAGGCAATTTTTCGTAGAAAGAGGGTCTCAAGAAGCTAAAAAGATTTTTTTCGTAGATAAAGGATTTTAAGAGGCAATTTTTCGTAGATTGAGGATTTCAAGAGGCAATTTTTCGTAGATATAGGGGTCTCAAGAAGCAAAAAAGACCCTTTTCTCGTAGATAGAGGATTTCAAGAAGCTAAAAAGATCCTTTTTTCGTAGATAAAGGATTTCAAGAGGTAATTTTTCGTAGATAGAGGATTTTAAGAGTCTATTTTCGTAGAAAGAGGGGTCTCAAGAAGCTAAAGATCCTTTTTTCGTAGATAAAGGATATCAATAGGCAATTTTTCGTAGAAAGAGGGTCTCAAGAAGCTAAAAAGATCCTTTTTTCGTAGATAAAGGATTTTAAGAGGCAATTTTTCGTAGATTGAGGATTTCAAGAGGCAATTTTTCGTAGAAAGAGGGTCTCAAGAAGCTAAAAAGATCCTTTTTTCGTAGATAAAGGATTTTAAGAGGCAATTTTTCGTAGATTGAGGATTTCAAGAGGCAATTTTTCGTAGATATAGGGGTCTCAAGAAGCAAAAAGACCCTTTTCTCGTAGATAGAGGATTTCAAGAAGCTAAAAAGATCCTTTTTTCGTAGATAAAGGATTTCAAGAGGTAATTTTTCGTAGATAGAGGATTTTAAGAGTCTATTTTTCGTAGAAAGAGGGGTCTCAAGAAGCTAAAGATCCTTTTTCGTAGATAAAGGATATCAATAGGCAATTTTTCGTAGAAAGAGGGTCTCAAGAAGCTAAAAAGATCCTTTTTTCGTAGATAAAGGATTTTAAGAGGCAATTTTTCGTAGATTGAGGATTTCAAGAGGCAATTTTTCGTAGAAAGAGGGTCTCAAGAAGCTAAAAAGATCCTTTTTCGTAGATAAAGGATTTTAAGAGGCAATTTTTCGTAGATTGAGGATTTCAAGAGGCAATTTTTCGTAGATATAGGGGTCTCAAGAAGCAAAAAAGACCCTTTTCTCGTAGATAGAGGATTTCAAGAAGCTAAAAGATCCTTTTTTCGTAGATAAAGGATTTCAAGAGGTAATTTTCGTAGATAGAGGATTTTAAGAGTCTATTTTTCGTAGAAAGAGGGGTCTCAAGAAGCTAAAGATCCTTTTTTCGTAGATAAAGGATATCAATAGGCAATTTTTCGTAGAAAGAGGGTCTCAAGAAGCTAAAAAGATCCTTTTTTCGTAGATAAAGGATTTCAAGAGGCAATTTTTCGTAGATATAGGGGTCTCAAGAAGCAAAAAAGACCCTTTTCTCGTAGATAAAGGATTTCAAGAGGCAATTTTTCGTAGATAGAGGATTTCAAGAAGCTAAAAAGATCCTTTTTTTCGTAGATAAAGGATTTCAAGAGTCAATTTTTCGTAGAAAGAGGGTCTCAAGAAGCTAAAGAGATCTTTTTTTCGTAGATAGAGGATTTCAAGATGCTATTTATCGTAGAAAGAGGGTCTCAAAAGGCAATTTGCCATCTAACGAAGGGCTTGAACGACTAAAATGCAAATTGTTGACAAAAAAAAAGCCCATTTTTAATAACAGAATAGAAACCAAAAAAAAAAACCGTTGAACTGGAAACGTCCCCAAGGGTCTTTTCCTAAGGTTTCGATACATGAAAAGAGTTTCTTTTTCCACACGGACGGTCACCGGATGGGATCCATTCAGCGGCAAGAAAGTGCTAATTCACCTCACAGTCGAAGGAGGGGGGAGGGGAGGAGGGGTAGGAGGGGGGGAGGCTGAAGAAGAAGAGAAAAAAAAGGGTGGTAATGGAGGAACCTATGGATTACGAATACAAAAACCTTTCTTTTCTCTACTAGTCCGTTTTTGATCGTTAGGTATGCGGGTGTCCTATTCCCAGCTGCACCCGATTTCCTGTTAAACCATTGATTTTTTTGTCCCTTTCTTCTCTTATTAATTATTCATCCCAAAAACGGTTAAAACGTGCCACTTATTCACTTTTTAAACGATCTAGGGACCATTGCACGTCAAATTATTAGGTGTACAAAATGAAACTCGGCTAAAATTTACAAAATTCAAATTTACCCTGTGGCTGAGTTTCATTTTGCACACCTAAAAATAAAAATTGTAGGAAATTTAATTCTCTATAAATTTGTACTTAATTATTTTTTTCTAGGATGCACCATTTTCGGGAAAATAATTTTTTTTAAATTTTATCTTGAAAACAGTGCGTTCTAGAGAAAAAATGAATAAAATAAAAATTAAAGAGAATTAAATTTCCAACAGATTTTATTTAGTGCATTTTTTCAATATCTGTAACGGTTTACGATTTACAAGCCTTTAAAAGTTTTCCTTCTTAATGGTTATATTTCAATAACCTTCTTACACGGAGAAAGTCAACTTCTGATGGACTTTAACGCCTAAAATGTTCAAAATTTTGAAAAAATGAATAGAATAAAAATTAAAGAGAATTAAATTTCCAACAGATTTTATTTAGTGCATTTTTTCAATATCTGTAACGGTTTACGATTTACAAGCCTTTAAAAATTAACCTTCTTAATGGTTATACTTCAATAACCTTCTTACACGGAGAAAGTCAATTTTTGATAGACTTAAACGCCTAAAATGTTCAAAATTTTGAAAAAATGAACTACCAGGTGTACAAAATGAAACTCGGCTAAAATCTACAAAATTCAAATTTGTGGCTGAGTTTCATTTTGTACACCTAGAAGTCAGATGTCTTCAGATGTGAACTTCCCATCTGCGCATGCTCCAGGAGTTTCAAACCAGTTGGAACAAAGCATTAGTCAAAGTTTAACGTTTTTTGAAGTTCCAGTGTTTCTAGGTTTTGTAACAAAAGTATAAATGAGATTTCTGTCCCATTTACCGGCAAAAATCTTTTGTATTTTTTCTTTTTTATCAGAATCCCATTTAGAACGATTAATGACGTCCTAAACACACGTTGTAGTATTAAAAAAAGAATGAAAAAAAACGTTTTCTCCCTCAATCAACGGTTCACACTACATTTGTTACCCTATTCCATAAAAATCACAAAAGAGACATAAATCTCTTTTTTAAAATAAAAGAACACCCCTTTTTTTAGGTCCCTTTCTAAATTTCACCCCTACTATGACTCATTTCTGAATCACGGTGAAAAATATAATTATTTAAAAAAAATTGTCTTTTATAAAATTATAAACTCGTGACTAGGAACGTTTAAAAAATCAACCTTTTAAAATCTAACGATTTAAAGTCCCGTTTATTTGTAGTTTAGAAAGGAAATAATCTTTTTGAAATTGCTCCCCATTGAAGATGATGTGAAATAAATGAAAGGAAAATGTCAAATCTTTTTTTTTTTCGAAAAAAATTGAATATTCATGCGTTCTTTTGAAGGAGGTGACAGGCGAGATAGAGATCTACACCCTTTTTGTACCTGAAAGTTTTTTTAGTTTTTTTTTTTTTTAATAATTAATTTTAAATCGTGTCTTTTAAGGAGGCGTGAGGAAAAAGGGTCCTCCGGGGAATCGGCTGCGGAATTGAATCTCGGATTGGGTTATTCTTGCACCCATGGGCCCTCTAAGGGAAAATCCATTAACTTTTAGCCCCGAAGATGCCACCGGAAACGGAGAAAAAAAAATCAATGAATGCTTTACGACAAATCGTCTTTTGTTCGATGATTTAAAAAAAAGGACAGTTTAAAGAGGTTCCGAAAACTTCCTTAAAGAGAAGTATAAGGGAGGGGAAGTATAAGGGAGGGGAGTATAAGGGAGGGGAAGTATAAGAGGGGGAAACGGAGGGGGATTTTTTTTTTCAAAAATTTTCATAGATTTCTTTTTTAAATTGGCCGTTTTTGGTCCCCCCCCCCCCCCCCGAAATGTTATCTAAGTTTTTCTGTTTTTGAAAAATTTTCTATTTAAATTAGCTTTTTTTTTCCGAAAAATTTTCTGTTTTTTTTTCCGATTTTTCTAAATAAGAAGGTAAAAATAATGGGATTTTTGCCCAAGGGAGGTGCCACTCGTAACGGGCGGAAGTATGAAATTTTTCCCTACTAAAATGATAATTTTTTTCACACCAAAAGTTTTTAAAAAATATAAGGAGTAATTGGTGAAAATTTGGTAAAAATCGGACCAACGATTAACGGCCGCAGCGAATTTTTTTAAAATTTTTTCTTTTTTATTTTTATTCGAAAATTTTTTAAGTGTCAAGGTAGAAATAATGGGCTCTTTGGCCGAGGGATGTGCCTCTCGTAATGGGTAGAAGTATGAAATTTCTCCTACTATAAAAATAATAATTAAAAAGTGGGAATTTTTTACACCAAAAATTCGTAAAAAATATAAGGAGTAATTGGTGAAAATAGGACCAACGGTTCGTCCGCAGCGAATTTTTTAAAATTTCAAACAGACATCTCTCCGCCATTTTTTCAAAATTCAAAAATCGCCCTCCTTAGTTTATTGTTCACCGACTAAAGAAAATTTGGTGAAAATCGGTTGAAATAAGTGGCCGTAAAGTGTTCCGGAAAAAAATGCTACGGCCGGCCGGTACCACTGACAAAGTTAAAGAACCGTTAAAGAACGTCGTGGAGGGTATCACAATAACTTCTTTAAGGAAGTTAAAATGGAAGAACAGCATTCCTTTTTTGATAGGATGAGAACACACTTTTCGACTTTCCCAGTCTAATTACTTCCCCAGTAATAACATAATTACTTTAAAAACCAACATGGACTCCGCTTTCCAGGAAAAATTCAATTAGAAATGCTTTGAAAAAGAAAAAAGTTAAAAAAAAAGCTTATTTTTCTTAAAAATCTTTTGTAATGAAAGACCTTTGTGGGCGAAATTACTCACAAAGAAGCTACCAGGTACAAACAACCTGTGTAATTAGGAGTTTCTTTTTCCTCCGCCTTTTTCTTTCCTAAGGCCTTTTCTACTCGAAAAATTTCAGAAAAAGGACGAGGAAATATCCAAGTGAGATTTAAATAAGGGCTAAATTGAACAAAAGACGCCTTTTTCCCTACCTGATCTTTTTTTTCGTGGGAAGAAAAAAAAATTTCGGTCTTTAATTTGTTAATTCTAGCGAAGAAAATATTATTAGCTTTGTTCCAACCGCAGTTTGAAACTCCTGGAGCATGCGGAGAAGGATTTGGACGTCACATTTGACGTCTTCAAATCGTTTGTCCGTCAAATCTGAAGTCATCTGGCATTCTGCGCATGCTCCAGGAGTTTCAAAAATACCGTCAAAAACGCCTAAAAAGGTAAACATCGAACTAAAGACAATGAAAAACGCCCAGAAATGTTTGGCGAATTAAAAAAAAACGCCAAAAACGGGTGTATATCGAACTAAAGACCTTAAAAAACGCCTAAAAGGGCCGTTCATCCAACAAAAGACAATGTAAAACGCCCGAAAGTAGACTGAAATGAATAAAACTGTATGGATATTTAAACAACAAAAATTTAGATAAAAGAAGGATTTCAATGAAAACTGACAGATCATCATGAAAACATCTGTCCGGTGTGAAATCCTCCAGGGTAAAATTTACGGTGAGAAACCTTTTTTTTTTCTCTTCTTCCTTCTTCTTTGAGCTAAAAGGTATAGCATCCCTCGTTAATGCGACGGTGGCCTTCTATTGTTACTTTTCCTTCTTTTGTCAAAAATCAACGAAAAAAAAGAGAGGGGGGACAATGTTTCCTCGGGGATTCCTTCATTTGCAAGATCCATTAAACCATCACGGAGGGAGGAGAAACTGTTTCGGTTTTCTGATACTAGAAAAGGACCCTCAGGAAAAAAAAAGAAACGGAAAAAAAATTGTCCTCCATTCACAAACCGATGGGATCTCCGATAACAAAAGACCGGTAAGCACCCGGTGACCTTTCACCAGAATGAATTTGCATCTTTTAAACATTGGACCTTTTTTATTTCAGGAAAACAATTTAAAATCAGAGAAAAAGAAAAAGTCTTGTTAATAGGAATAAAGATTGCGTAAAACGCCCAAATCGAACTTTCGACGGTCAGAAACGCCTAAAAGGGTGTTCACTGTACTGAAGACAATGAAAAAGTGGCGAATTAACGAAAACACCGAAAACGGGCGTTCATTGAACTAAAGACCGTGAAAGGCCTAAAAGGGTCTTCATTGAACTAAACACCAAAAGGAAGTTTTAACCGTTGTTTCGATGAACACCCGTTTTTGGCGTTTTCGATAATTCGCCAAACACACTTCTGGGCGTTTTTTATTGTCTTAAGTTCTTTCCTTTTATTTCTTTATTTACAAAATACGATCAAAAATTTGATATTTAGCCAACCAAAATGACGAAAATCTAGAATCTAGATTGAAAATCCGTTAAAACTGATTGTACCTAAAGGGTAGAATTGATAGTTTGTCAGTTTACGAGATTTTTTCCTTCTTTCCCCTAACGATTTTGTGTTGAAAATAGGCGGACCCACAGGTGAGCTATGAATGGAATGGAATTCTTCACAATGAGGCCCAGTAGCTGTTTTTTTTTTCTTTCTATCTCTTCGGCCAGGTAGTGAGAGAAAAACGATTTTGAATTATTAGGCGTTCTATTAATTTCATAACTGGACGTATATGACTTATATCATCCCCTCAGCCACCCATTTTCTTTAGGACAGATCACAATTAAGGATTCCGAAGGACCAATAACTCAAAGTGGTCGCATTGCATTCCGACGTGACGCTTCTCAGGTATTTAAATGTCCCCACAGCAGGGACACTAACTATTGTTAACCTTTTTTTTTATATTCCCAAAAAAAATTTATGAACAAAAAATTTTTTGTTAAAGAGTTACACATCCAACTTGTTTAATTCGGGTCATTTTGACCCAAAGCCTAGGTATCTTTTATGATTACCCTTTTAGGCGTTTTTGAAGGCCTTTAGCTCGATATACACCCGTTTTTGGCGTTTTCTTTAATTCGCTAAACACTATTCTGGGCGTTTTCCATTGTCTTTTGTTGGATGAACGGCCCTTTTAGGCGTTTTTGAAGGTCTTCAGTTCAAATACCCGTTTTTGGCGTTTTCAAAAAATCGCCAAACACAATTCTGGGCGTTTTTCATTGTCTTTATGATCATCTTTTCAGGCGTTTTTGACGGTCTTTAGTTCAATGAACGCCGGTTTTCGGCGTTTTTGTTATTTCGCCGAACACACTTCTTGGCGTTTTCCCACATTCTTTAGTTCGATAAACACCAATTTGGGATTTTTCGTTAATTTATAGTTCAAGAAACGCTCTTTTGGGCGTTTTAACCGTCATTTAGTTCGATGAACACCCGTTTTGGGCGTTTTCGTTTATTCGCCCAGTACACTTCTGGGCGTTTTCCGTTAGTCTTCAGTTCGAGGATCACCCTTTTAGGCGTTTTCCGCATTCTTTAGTTCAATAAACACCAATTTGGGATTTTTCCTTATTTTTTATAATTCTAAAAATGGCCTTTTGGCGTTTTAACTGTTATTTAGGTAGATGAACACTCGTTTTTGGCTTTTTCATTAATTCGCCAAATACACTTCTGGGCGTTTTCCATTGTCTTCAGTTCGATGAACACCTTTTAGGCGTTTTTGACGGTCTTTAGTTCGATTTGGGCGTTTTTCACAATCTTTAGTTCGATTAATCCCAATTAAGGATTTCTCCTTATCTCATAGTTCGAGAAAGGTCCTTTTGGGCGTTTTAACCGTTGTTTAGTTCGATAAACACCCGTTTTTGGCGTTTTCTTTAATTCGCCAATCACAATTCTGGGCGTTTTTGGGGGGTCACCCACAGCCTAGGTCTCTTTTAACAAATTGATTAACAAAAATTTTTTTTCTAAAGGAAAGTTGTTCGGATGAGCGACTCCGGATTTCTCGTGGCCAATTACACAAAGAATTAACCTTTTTTTTCCTTCTTTTTTTTTTCTTCTCTCTCCTTCCTCCAAGCCTTTGACACTCCTAAACACTAATTGACGCCGTGGAACTCAATAAAAGGAAAAAAAAAATTAAAAATGTTTAAAAAACTTTCCTCTACACTCATATGATTTTCCTACTCGGGGGAAAATCATAATTTCTTTTTAAAAAAAATGAGATTGACATAAGGATCCCCAGGTGCCTCAAGGCCCGTAAAGCAATTAATATATTCAAATGAAGGACTATAGCTAATTACTCCGAAAGGTCAGGAGTGTGTTTACGACTTACGAAACCGGTTTTACATTATTTCTAAGTAATAACTTTTTTTTTACGCTCTTTTCTTTTTTAAAGATTTACTGTCTCCCTTTTCTTTTATTGTAAACACGCTTATAAATGCTAATTGTTTAATTATGCGGAGAAAGAGAGGAGAAAACAGTTTTATTTTCTTTAAAGCGACTAGAAAACGCCTAAAAGGGTGTTTCTCATCGAAAGAAAGTGAAAAACGCCTAAAAGGGTGTTTCTCAGCGAAAGAAAGTGAAAAACGTCTAAAAGGGTGTTTCTCATCGAAAGAAAGTGAAAAACGCCTAAACGTGCGTTCCTTAGGGTGTTAAGGTGAAAAAAACGCCAAAACTGGTGTTTGATAAGGGTTGATTATAATGAGCTTCAAGCAATCTGAACCGAGATATTACAAACTTTTTAAATAATTAGATAATTTTTTTTCTTTATAATACAAACTGGAAAAATTGATTAAAAATGTGTAGGTATTCGTGATTGATGTTTTTATGAAAGGAGAAAACGGGTTTTAGGGAGTTTTGCGCGGTCTTGAACACCTTTTAGGCGTTTTACACGGTCTTAACATTGAAAACACCCTTTCTTGGCGTTTTGCGCGATCTTAAACACCATTTTAGGCGTTTTAGACGGTCTTAACTTTGAAAATACCGTTTCTTGGCTTTTCCGAGGTATTAAACACCATTTTGGGCGTTTTACACGCTCTTAACTATGAAAACACCCGTTCTTTGTGTTTTCCGCGGTCTTAAACACCGTTTTGGGCGTTTTACACCGTCTTAACTTTGAAAATACCATTTCTTGGCTTTTCCGAGGTCTTAAACACCTTTTTAGGCGTTTTACATGGTCCTAAACACCTTTTTAGGCGTTTTATATGGTCCTAAACACCTTTTTAGGCGTTTTACATGGTCCTAAACACCTTTTTAGGCGTTTTACATGGTCCTAAACACCTTTTTAGGCGTTTTACATGGTCCTAAACACCTTTTTAGGCGTTTTACATGGTCCTAAACACCTTTTTAGGCGTTTTACATGGTCCTAAACACCTTTTTAGGCGTTTTACATGGTCCTAAACACCTTTTTAGGCGTTTTACATGGTCCTAAACGCCTTTTTTAGGCGTTTTACATGGTCCTAAACGCCTTTTTAGGCGTTTTACATGGTCCTAAACACCTTTTTAGGTGTTTTACATGGTCCTAAACACCTTTTTGGGCGTTTTCCTCGGTCTTTTGATGAAGAAAGTATAGAAATTAAAATTTTCTAAAGATTTGACGTGATGATCAATATTTTCATATTGTCTTTCCAAAGGGGGGGGGGGGGGTGAAAAACGCCTAAACGAGCGTTTCTTTTGAGTATTAAGGAGAAAAAACGAAAAAAAGAGAAAGAAACGAAAAAAAAAAAGGGTTTTTTCTTTATAACTTTTGACTAGAAAACGCCTAATAAGGTGTTTCTCATTGAAAGACCGTGAAAAACGCCTAAAAGAGCGTTTCTTTGATTATCGGAGACGGGAAAACGCCTAAACTAGTGTTTCTTCGACTATTGAGGTGAAAAAACGCCAAAACTGGTGTTTGATGTTGAGCATAATAAGCTTCAAGCAATCCAAACCGAGATTCCTCGATAATTAAAAAAAAAATTGTTTATTCAAAATCATGAAATCTGATGTCCTTTGAAAAGTCACGATTTTTACGATAATTGGATGTCGAATTAAAAAAAAAGGAAAAAAAGAGTAATTAATCGTAACCTGTTCGATCTCCCACCACAGAATAGCATTAATCGCGAACAGGAATTAATAAATCCAAGGTCGATTTCCGTCTGGACAAAAAGAAGAGAAGAAAAAAAATCAGCTTTGTTCCAACCGCAGAAACTGGTTTGAAACTCCTGAAGCATGCGCAGAAGGACGTCATAATCTTTGGTCAAATCTGAATCTGCGCATGCTCCAGGAGTTTCAAACTGCGCTTGGAACAAAAAAAAAGTCTTTTTTTTTCCGTCCGCTTATACAATATAAGAGGTTTAATACGATTGCACAAGAAAACCGTCGTTTTTCAGTCTTTTATCGCCTTTTTTCTTCATTATATAAAAGAAAAAAAAGTGGAAAATTAAGAAATTTCGTGATAGACCGTTTGAGGGCAAATTGCTCGGTTTCGGAATTGAATAGACAATGTCAGAACGTGACCCTTTTGTTGAATTGAGTGAAAATAGAAAGTTTAATAATTTTTTTTTCGCTTTTTTTAGTTAAAAAAAAATTGCAATATGAGAAAACATAAGATCCCCGTGATCGGTCATTGCTTGCCGCGAGATATTTTTTTTTCTGGGGCACACGTAAACTTTCAGAAAACAGTAATGTTCAAAAAAAAATTTAGTTTATAAAGTAAGGAAAAATCCCAAATTGGTGTTAATCGAATTAAAGATTGTGGAAAACGCCCAAATCGAACTAAAAACCAGATAAACGCCTAAAATGGCGTTTCTTGATCTTGAAAACCCCAAATTGGTGTTAATGGAAATAAAGATTGTGAAAAATGCCCAAATCAAACTAAAGAAGGTCAAAAACGCCTAAAAGGGTGTTCACTGAACTAAAGACAATGGAAAACGCCCAGAAGTGTGTTTGGCGAATAAAAAAAAATCCCCAAAAACGGGCGTTCATTGAACTAAATACCGTCAAACGCCTAAAAGGGTCTTCATTGAACTAAAGACCAAAGGGACGTTTCTCGAACTATAAAATTAGGAGAAATCCCAAAATGGTCTTTATCGAACAAAAAGATTGTGGAAAACGCCTAAATCAATCTAACACCGGTTAAAACGCCCAAAGGGGCAACTCTCGAAGTATAAAATAAGGAAAAATCTTAAATTCGTTTTTATCGTAAGACAGTGAGAAACGACCAAATCGAACTAACATCCGGATAAAGATTGTGAAAAACGCCTAAATCTAACTAATGGTTGCGAAAAACGCCTAAAGGGCGTTTCTCTCAAACGCTCGAACTATAGTTGTAGGAACAATCCCAAATTGGTGTTAATTGAACTAAAGATTGTGGAAAACTCCCAAATCGAACTAAAAAGCGCGAGATATATTTTTTTTCTGGGGAACACGTAAACTTTCAGAAAACAGTAATGTTCAAGTTAAAAATTTTAGTTTTAAGATTGTTAAGGATTCTGGATATCGGAAGGCGATCCTGTTCCGCCTCAAATAATCGGCGTGGCGATCGCCCGAGCGTGACTCCCTTCCCCGGTACATCTTGACGTAATTTAACCCCCTTCCCTCAAGTTTCATGACCCTCTTTTTTTTTTTTTTTAATGATTTAATGGAGCTCGATTAATTGGCCCTAATCACTCCCGAGTCCGTCCCTCCGGAAAATTTCGCTTTTCCGGACACACAAAAACGAAGATAAATCAGCGGGAATAATTAACGTGGGAGAAAACCCCGAAGAATAAAAAAAAAAATCAACTTTTTTTTCCACGTTTTAAATTTTGATAATTTTACAATTCAAGAATTTATTTCGTCGCGTTAATTCTAATACCGGACAAGTCATTTTTCCAAGGTTTTCAGTTCGGTTGCTTCGAGAATGTTAAGCAGTGACAGCTTCCAGGGTTACCAACATAACCCCTTTGAATATGCGAAAACGCCAAAATAAGCCAAATTTTATCGTAGAAACACGATGTCAAAGGCCTAAAAGGGTCTTCATTGAACTAAACACCAAAAGACGTTTCTCGGACTAAAAATGGTCTTTTTGGAACTAGAGATTGAGTAAAACGCCCAAATCGAACTAAAAAAAACAGATAAAACGCCAAAAATGGTGTTTCTCGAACTATAAAATTAGGAAAAATCCCAAATTGGTGTTAAACGAAATAAAGATTGTGGAAAACGCCCAAATTGTACTAAAGAAGATCAAAAACGCCTAAAAGGGTGTTCAATGCACTGAAGACAATGGAAAACGCCCAGAGTGTGTTTGGCGAAATAATGAAAACGCCAAAACGGGTGTTCATTGAAGGCCTAAAAGGGTCTTCATTGAACTAAACATCAAAAGACGTTTCTCGGACTATAAAATAATGAGAAATCCCAAAATGGTCTTTACCGAACTGAAGATTGTGGAAAACGCCCAAATCGAACTAAAAAACCAGATAAAACGCCTAAAATGGCGTTTCTCGAACTATAAAATTAGGACAAATCCCAAATTGGTGTTAATCGATATAAAGATATAAAGAAAACGCCCAAGTCGAACTAAAGAAGGTCAAAAACGCCAAAAATGGTGTTCAATGATCTGAAGACAATGGAAAACGCCCAGAAGTGTGTTTCGCGAATCAACGAAAACGCCGAAAACTGGCGTTCATTGAACTAAAGACCGTCAAAAACGTCAAAAAGGATGATCATCGAACTTAAGACAATGGAAAACGCCCAAAAGTGTGTTTACTAAATTAACGAAAACGCCGAAGCGGGCGTCCATTTAACTAAAGACCGTCAAAGGCCTAAAAGGGTCTTCATTGAACTAAACACCAAAAGGACGTTTCTTGAACTATAAAATAAGGTACAAATCACAACTTTGGATTAATCGAATTAAAGATTGTGGAAAACGCCTAAATCAATCTAAAACCGGTTTAAACGCCGAAAAGGGCGTCTCTCGAAGTATAAAAAAAGGGAAAATCCTAAATTCGGTTTTATCGCAATAAAGACAGTGAGAAACGACCAAATTACCGGACACTTAATAACCGGATATCATATAAAGATTGCGTAAAAACGCCTAAATCGAGCAAAAGATTGCGTAAAACGCCTAAATCGAGCAAAAGATTGCGTAAAACGCCTAAATCGAGCAAAAGATTGCGTAAAACGCCTAAATCGAACAAAAAGATTATGGAAAACGCCCAAACCGAATTAAAAACAGGATAAAACGTCCAAACGGCGTTTCTCGAACTTTAAAATATGGAAAAATCCTAATTGGCATCGAAATTAAGACAGTGAGAAATGTTATAAGGAAAATAATATTATTTTTAAAAAACGTGGTTATTTAAAGTCTTAAGGGTCAATCACGACTAAGAACACAATCCATGGTGTAAATTAGATGGTCGTGATGAGCAATTAAGTATTTAACTCCCCACCATCTTTTTTTTCCTCTCGAACATATCGCGGGTCTCTCGTTCTCACTCCCAATTCCGGTCGTGTTTCGGAGCCGGTCAGATAATTGTGAATAAATCGCCTAAGGTAAAAAACCCGGATGTTTTTGTAATTAAATGGAGGGGAAAAGTACTTTAAGGGTCGTGAGGGCTCCGGGCTAATTATGAAAGTCGCACGGGGATGGAGCCTTGAGGCCGTCACGGTAGCCACACGGTAGTTAAGTCTCATCTGCATTATTCCAGACCGCTATTTCTCAAAGTTTGTAAACTAATTTTATATTTTAGGTTTTCACTTTTTCTATGGGATTAGAGACCATTGTGATTTGGCGAATTAGCAGAAACGCCAAAAACGGGTGTTCATCGAACTAAAGACCGTCAAAAACGCCTAAAAGGGTATTTGGCGAATTGACGAAAACGCCAAAAACGGGTGTTCATGGAACAAAATGACGGTTAAACGGCAAAAAGAGGCAAGTTCTTAAACTACAAAAATAAGGAAAAATCTCAAATTAATCTTTTTTGGGCGTTTTTCACGGTCTTAACTTCGATAACACCAATTCTTTGTGTTTTCCGCGGTTTTAAACACCTTTTTTGGCGTTTAACACGTTCTTAACTTTGACAACACCCGTTCTTGGCGTTTTACGCCGCCTTAAACACCTTTTTGGGCGTCTTCCTCCATTTAAGTGTAGAAATGAAAATTTCGTAAAAATTTGACGTTATGATCAATATTTTCATGGTGTCTTTATTAGACCAGGGGTAGAAATTCTGAAAGGGGTCGAAAAAAAGGGGAATTTCCGCATTATCTTTATTTTACCCTTATCCACCCCACTTTTTTTAAGAAAAAAAAAAAGGAATAAAAAAGGGGCTGATTAGAATTCCCTGCGTGGGGTGGCGGATAAACAAATTGGACGCTGAGGAGAAAAAAAAAATAAGGAGGCGAAATGTTGTTGTGTTTCCGGAGCCTAAGACATCTTAGGGAAAGGTCTTTACGAGACCCCGGGGACGACGGCACCTCCCCACCCTCTGACGAAAAATTGAGTACGTGATCCACATTTTCAACCCCTACTCAAAAAAAAGGTACAATTTTCCCTCTCTAAGGGCTTCTTTTTTTCGCTTTTTCACCTTTTTAAACCAAAAACCTGACGATTGAAGGTGAATTTTTATATAATTTTTCCAGGATAGTGTCCTTAAGATTCGCTACGGTTGTTTACGGATTAAGCCGTGTCTCCAATAGTATTTCGTCACAATGGTCACTTATATTATAGAGAAAAAAACTACGGGGTCTGGAAGACCCTTTTCTAGTAACAGGGGGTCGGAGGGTATCACAGTAACTTCTTGAGGAAGTTAAAAGTGAAAACCTAAAATGTAAAAATTAGTTTTCAAACTTAGAGAAATAGCGGTCTGGAATAATGCAATTTGAGATTTTTCCTTATTTTTTATACAATAGTTTAAGAACTTGCCTCTTATGGTCATTTTAACCGTCATTTTGTTCCATGAACACCCGTTTTGGGCGTTTTCGTCAATTCACCAAATACCCTTTTAGGCGTTTTTGACGGTCTTTAGTTCGATTTGGGCGTTTTTCACAATCTTTAGTTCGATAAACACCAAATTGAGATTTTTCCTTATTTTGTATAGTTTAAGAACTTGCCTCTTTTTGTCGTTTTAACCGTCATTTTGTTCCATAAACACCCGTTTTTGGCGTTTTCGTCAATTCGCCAAAAACCCTTTTAGGCGTTTTTGACGGTCTTTACGAAATTTTTATTTATACACTCTCCTCGATGTGAAGACCGAGGAAAACGCCCGAAAAGGTGTTTAAGATCGAGGAAAACGCCAAGAACGGGTGTTGTAGAAGTTAAGACCGTGTAAAACGCCAAAAAAGGTGTTTGAAACAGGGGAAAACACAAAGAACGGGTGTTTTAAAAATTGGGGGTAAGAACGCGGAAAACGCAAAAAAAAAAAAAAAAAAAAAAGGGTACCTATTTTCAAATTAATGACAACAGCTTATTTTTTTTTTTAATTCGCAAAAATGACGGATGTCCGTTTGAAATTTTAAAAACTGCCGAACCGATTTTCACCAATTATTCCTTATATTTTTAAGAATTTTTTTGGATGAAAAAAAGAAGAAATTTTTTTAAATTTTTTGGACTTTGTGGTCATTGTTCGGATTTTTCAAGATCTTGATTGTGCTCTTGGGTTTCTTCTTTTTTTTCTTTCTTCTTCTTCTTTTTTTCTTTCCCGGGCATAAACCATAGGACTTGGCCACGGTCCACCTGCGACAATGGGTAAACACCGTCGCTTTTGTCAAACGGTCAAGAACAAAAAGGCCACCCATCCCAGGTGTACGTTTTGTTCGCCCACAGAAAGAAAGAAAAAAAGCGTTAATCTTCATTTTTAGGTCAGAAAACGTCCCAAGGACGATTGAGATAAAAACAAAATGTTTAGAAAAAAAAGAACTCATGTTTTTCTTTGGATTCACCGGTCGCCCCGTATCTTAAAAGCCGCTCCGAGTCTTAAGACCATTAATTCCTCGACTTATTAGCATAAACACTCTTTCCCTTAATCCTTGAATAAATTAAACCTTTTTCCATACCGGCTCGTAGTTCATTAGTTAATTGCTCGCCGGCGTTTATCGTGAATTTGTCGCGTATGGAAACTGGTTTAAAACAAAAAAAAACTTTTTTTCTTTTTCTCATACCAAATAAGAAAAAAAAGGACAAAAGAGATCTTTTAAAACAAGATTGAACCTCGAAGATAATTTTTTTTATTACCCTCTCTTATTAAACGCATGTCTACAGTAAAATTCCAACACCCACCTTATAAAAATCTGAGTTAGAAAAAAAGAATTTATTGAATAATAAAATTCTTGTACATTAAATCAAACGCTTTGCATAAATTTTAAGTCATAAAAATTGTTTAAAAAATGTCACAAACGTTAATTTTTTTTCTTTTCTTCATAATATAAAGTGGAAAAATTCAGATTAAAAAGGTGTAGGTATTCATGGTTGAAATTTTCATGAAAAGGGATACGGGTTTAAGGGCGTTTAGCGCGGTTTTAAACACCTTTTAGGGCGTTTTACACGGTTTTAACTTTGAAAATAACATTTATTTGCGTTTTCCGCAGCATTAAACACGTTTTTGGGCGTTTCCCGCAGTATTAAACACCTTTTTGGGCGTTTTACGCAATATTAAACACCTTTTTGGGCGTTTTACGCAGTATTAAACACCTTTTTGGGCGTTTTCCTTAGTCTGAAATACCTTTTTGGGCATTTTATACGGTCATAACTTTGAAAACACCCGTTCTTGACGTTTTCCTCGGTCCTTAATCTCAATTCTGAGGCTTTTTCTACGAGATAGAGCATTTAATCTAAATTTTGAGCCTTTTTCTACGAGATAAAGCTTTTCATCTCAATTCTGAGCCTTTTTCTACGATATAGAGCCTCCGTTATCTCAACTTTGAGCCTTTTAATCTCAATTCTGAGCCTTTTTCTACGAGATAGAGCTTTTAATCTCAATTCTGAGCCTTTTTCTACGAAATAGAGCCGCTTTTAGCTCAACTTTGAGCCTTTTACCTCAATTCTGAGCCTTTTTCTACGAAATAGAGCATCATTTATTCAACTTTGAACCGTAAGGCATGAAATTCTGACATATCTCCGCCATTTTTGCGAATTTCAAAAAAAAAACTCGTCATTCTTTAAGTTACTACAAAAGTAAAAACTTGTAGAAATTTGGTGAAAATCGGATGAAAACTGCGGGAGTGAAATTTTGGACGGACGGCCGGCACAAGAGACAAGAAGACCCTTTTCCTCGGAGGGTATGACAATAACTTCTTTGAAAAAGTTGAAAATTGACAATATTTAATTAATTGAACGAATGGAAATGTTGAGTGATTCAGGGAGTGAAGAGGGTTTCTTAAAAACCGGTCTCCCTCCCGTGAGACGGGCATCCATCAATCCGTCAATCGTCCGCTCCTATCGTCCGCCTCTCCCCACCACTCTTCACCCCCATATACAGGGGAACAAAGCTTATGTAAACTAACCCCTCTCTCAAATTAATGTCTCGTATTTGTGATTCTCGTTTACCGATTCGAGATCTTAAAGGTGACGTCTCGACGCGATTTGTGAGTCAAATTCTCAAGAAAACCCTCCTCAACAAAACGCCATTTGAATAAAAACGAGACTCTTTTTCTTAACAGGAACCTTTTGTTTAATCATTAAAATTGTTATAAAACCCAGACGACCAAAAAAAACCCTTAACAACTTTAAAATTAATGTCTACCGAACCCCTATAGTTTGCCTTATGATCATATGCTAATGATTCCATTTAAACATTAATTAATCATTCAACATGTCACGACATTCCATAATGACAAAAAATATCCTTACTATACAGGGTCTTCCAACTAGTGGAATTTAGTCCTACAAAAAAAGGTAAATGTAAACCCTCTTATTAGCGGTTTGAAAATCATGGAGCATGCAAATTTGACGTCAGATGACATCAGATTTGACGTACAAACGATTTAAATGACGTCAAATGTGACGTCCAAATCTGCGATAAAGATAAACTTAAGAAAAAAGTTCTTATTGAGCTGGCGTGACTAAAATCTTGCTACTTAATTAAGGCAAGAACTTCTATATCTTTACGACAAAAATTGACGTCTGATGACTTCAGATATGACGGACAAACGATTTAAATGACGTCAAATATGACGTCCGAATCTGCGTATGTTCCGGGAAAAATTAATAAAATAAAATTAAGAAAAAAATTTTCTTATTGAGCTGGCGTAACTAAAATCTTGCTACTTTAGGTAAGAGCTTCTATATCTTCACGTCAAAATTGACGTCTGATGACTTCAGATATGACGGACAAACGATTTAAACGACGTCAAATATGACGTCCAAATCTGCGTGTGTTCCGGGAAAAATTAATAAAGATATAGTTAAGAAAAATGTTTTCTTATTGAGCTGGAGTGACTAAAATCTTGCTATTTTAGGAAGGATCTTCACATCAAATATGACGTCAGATGACTTCAGATTTGACGTACAAACGACGTCAAATACGACGTCCAAATCTGCGCATGCTCCAGGAGCTTCAAACTTTGAAACAAAGTTATTTTAATTAATAATGATATAGTTAAGAAAAAAGTTTTCTTATTAAGCAGGCGTGACTAAAATCATGATATTTGAGGAAGGATCTTCACTTCAAATTTGACGTCAGATGGCTCCAGATTTGACGGGCAAACGATTTAATCGACGTCAAAAATGACGGACAAATCTGCGCATGTTCCAGAAGTTTCTAACCTTGAAACATAGCTATTTTAATTAATAAAATAAAGAAAAAAGTTTTCTTGTTGAGATGGCGTGACTAAAATTTGGCTATTTTAAGAAGAATCTTCACATCAAATTTGACGTCAGATGACTTCAGATTTGACGGACAAACGACGTCAAATATGACGTCCAAATCTGCGCCCCGGGAGCTTCAAACTTTGAAATAAAGCAATAGCTTTATTAGTTAAAATATTAACTAATAAAATAAATTAAGAAAAAGTTTCTTATTGAGCTGGCTATTTTTGGAAGGATCAAATTCGACGTCATATGACTTCAGATTTGACGTACAAACGATATAAACGACGACAAATATGACGTCCCAATCTGCGCATGCTCCAGAAGTTTCAAACATTGAAACAAATCTATTTTATAATAAAGATCAAATTAAGAAAAAAGTTTTCTTATTTAGCTGGCGTGACTAAAATCTGGCTATTTTAGGAAGGATCTTCACATCAAATGACATCAGATTTAACGGAGAAACGATTTGAACGTCAAATATGACGTCAAAATCTGCGCATGTTCCTGGAGCTTCAAACTTTAAAACAAAGCTATTTAAATTAATAAAGATAAAATTAAGAAAAAAAGTTTTCTTCTGTCGTGACTAAAATCTGGCTATTAAAGGAAGGATCTTCACATCAAATTTGACATCAGGTGACTTCCGATTTGACGGACAAATTGAAAAGGCGTCAAATATGACGTCCAAATCTGGGCATGTTCCAGAAGTATTTTAATTTAGAAAAAAAAGTTTTCTTATTGAGCTGGCGTGACTAAAATCTGGCTATTTAGTCTCGAAATATTAAGAGTACAAAAAAAAAATCCTTCGAAGATTTCTCCAGAAGGCGTGGAAATCCGAGAAAATTGCTCGGTTGCCCAACGTTTTTTTTTTAAGAACAGAAAAGTAGGAGAGAATTACTGGAAAGTGCAAATGAAATCGGAAAGGATTATGACGAAGGCGTGAAAAAATGAAAGAAGAGATTATAAAAAAATATTTCATCAAAATGTTTCACGTCATATTATACACGCTATTTTTAAAAAGACAATTCCCTTTTTTCAGCCATCTTGTTTTAAGAATCGCTCATTTTGTGAGTCAAATAAACCGGTGGTTTCTCATTAGAAAATCCGCATCTAAAATTCAAATCTGAAAACCCTTCAGACCGTATTTGGACACATTTTTTTGTTGATAAAAAAAAGATTTTTCATAGATCGAGGAGAGAATGTAAATAAATTAAAAACGTCATTGATTGTCGTATATCACATTTTTTACCGCCACTAGGGACACCTGCACGAAGGTCCTAATCACCTCCGACACCCCCGCTCTTCTCAATTAGGAATTATTTGATCACGACCCTTTTTTTTTTTACTTTTTTTTTTCTTCTCTTTCATCCGTTGAGTTGTGCAGAGTCAGGCTCCCAGGGTCTATTGTCGGGAGGAATGCGGGCCGGACAGACAGCGCGGCGCTCTTTCCTTTTAGAACGTTTAAAAGAATTGAAAATTTTTAACTTCTAAGGGTTTTTGGGGGAAGGGTCTTCTAGAAAGCCGGAACATCTTCTCTTTGAGAAATTAAAAAAATATGGGGTCCAAAAAGGGTCTAAAAAACCGTCCATGGAGGGTATTACAATAACTTCTCTTTGAGAAAGTTAAAAATAGGGAGATTGGAAAAACTTCTCACGAAAAACCGTTCATGGAGGGTACTACAATATCTTCTCTTTGAGAAATTTAAAAAATACGGGGCTAAAAAAATCTTTCCTCAAAAATAGTGAATATCTTGGTCGTTCCTTTTCTACGAGTTTCTACGAGATAGAGCCGCTTTTATCTCAACTCTGAGCCTTTTTCTACGAAGTAGAGACGCTATTATCTCAACTTTGAGCCGTTTAAATATCAATTCTGAGCCCTTTTCTACGAGATAGAGACGCTTTTATCTCGACTTTGAGCCTTTCAATCTCAATTCTGAGCCCTTTTTCTACGAGATAGAGACGCTTTTATCTCAACTTTGAGCCTTTTATCTCAATTCTGAGCCTTTTTCTACGAAATAGAGCCGGTTTTATCTCAACTTTGAACCTTTTAATCTCAATTCTGAGCCTTTTTCTACGATATAGAGCCTCCGTAATCTCAACTTTGAGCCTTTTATCTCAATTCTGAGCCTTTTTCTACGAAAAAGAGCCGCGGAATTTTTAAAAAATCGCCAATTTTCATTTCTGAAATAAGAAATTTGGTTCTAACTTAAAAAAAGGCCATTAGAGACGACATCTCGTAATACAGAATACGCAGATGCTTCAATTTATGATAGTTGAAATCATCGTACGAAAAGAAGTGGAAATTAAAAATCTCTTAGGTCAATTTTAGCGCAAAAAACGCTAAAATTTGACATTTTTCAAAGTTGTCAAATCAACTTAAAATTTTGCGTAGTTTACGAATCTGAAATAAAAAATAGGGGTTCTCATATGAAATAACGAAGTTAGGGGCACCCTGTATATAATTTTAAACTACACTATCAAATTCTTCGATTTTTAAGGGGGGGATTTAACTTTTTTTTTGCCATAAAACCACTTTTTCGGACACCCCAACATAATTAGGTTAGAAACGTCGAAAAATCAGGAAATTAAAATCTTTTGAATCTTTTCTTTTTTTTTCTGTACAAGGAACTAAAAAAAAACTTAAAACGTTTAAGGTGTCCTTTATCCGGTTATGGAGATGAGGGACATTTTGGAAGGTGTTTCCCTGGGTATCATATCTAAACGACGTTACGCAAGTGATGAAAAAGAGCCTCCAACACAATTTGTCAATCTCCCCCAAAAGGGATCGCCCGACTACTTTCTTGACGTATCGAAGTCTCTCAAGTAATGAAAGAAAAATTTTTTTCCTTTTAAATATCGACCATGTTGTGGTTAAAAACCACAATGGTAATTACAGTTGTGCAATTAGAGTTGGAATTGTTACCGGGACCGAAAATTATTCCTCTCACTCTCTATTTTTTTTTTTTTTTCTGGTAACCGCCTTCGAAAAAACAAGAGCTCCGAGGCATTAACCATATTAATTACTACTCATTATCCCAGATCGAATCGAATCACGTTTTCTCAAAGTGTGTAATTATACTAAAGAAAAAAAGAAATTTTTTTAATAAAAAAAAAATATCTTTGTAACTTTTTAATATAAAATTGTCTTCTAATTAGATTTAAAAAAATTTAGATTCTGGAGGGCCTCGACGGGAACTGAAGAGAATGAACATTATAGGAGGGGGTAGTATAAAGGAGGGGGAAGTATAAGGGAGGGGAAGTATAAGTCTTTTAAGTTTAAGGAGGTTTTTAACTTTCTCAAAGAGAAGTTATTGTTGTACCCTCCATGGACGGTTTTTAAAACAAAAAAAAGGAAAACTCGGAAAATTTTTCGAAAAAATTCCACTTCTTATCGTACATTTCAACTATCATAATTGAAGCATCTTCGTATTCAGCATCACGAAATGTCGTCGCTAAAGGCCTTTTTTCAAGTTATGGTCCAAAAGAAAAATTCTGCGGCTCTTTTTCGTAGAAAAAGGCTCAGAATTGAGATTAAACGGCTCAAAGTTGAGATAAAGCGTCTCTATCTCGTAGAAAAAGGCTCAAAGTTGAGATAAAAGCGGCACTATCTCGTAGAAAAAGGCTCAAAGTTGAGATAAACGGGTCAAAGTTGTGATAAAAACGGCTCTATTTCGTAGAAAAAGGCTCAAAGTTGAGATAAACGGGTCAAAGTTGTGATAAAAGCTGCTCTATTTCGTAGAAAAAGGCTCATAGTTGAGATAAACGGGTCAAAGTTGTGATAAAAGCGGCTCTATTTCGTAGAAAAAGGCTCAAAGTTTAGATAAACGGGTCAAAGTTGTGATAAAAACGGCTCTATTTCGTAGAAAAAGGCTCAAAGTTGAGATAAACTGGTCAAAGTTGTGATAAAAACGGCTCTATCAGGTAGAAAAAGGCTCAAAGTTGAGATAACGGGTCAAAGTTGTGATAAAAGCTGCTCTATTTCGTAGAAAAAGCCTCAAGTTGAGATAAACGGGTCAAAGTTGTGATAAAAACGGCTCTATCTCGTAGAAAAAGGCTCATTGTTGAGATTAAAAGGCTCAAAGTTGAGATAAAAGCTGCTCTCTCGTAGAAAAAGGCTCAAAGTTGAGATAAAAGTGGCCCTATTTCGTAGAAAAAGGCTCAGAATTGAGATTAGACCGCTCAAAGTTGAAAAAAACTGCTAGTTTTTGTACAAAAAGACTGTATTGATATAAACTGCACGATATTGAAGAAAAATGATAATATAAGTGATTAATTAGAGAATATGGGATACGTCACTGCCGATATTGTGACCCTTCTAGCGCTTAGGTTTTTATTCTGAGAAATTGATTTCTTCAAATTTTGGGAAAGTGCACTTTGCTATCTTTTTTTAGTTTTTCGCGTGGAAAATTGTTATTCTAGTCTATTTTAAAATTGGGGTGGTAAAAAAAAGAAATGTTTTATTAGATTCATTGGGTTTCCGGTAAGTTTTTTAAAGAAATTCCACGGTCTATCGATGTTGAGAAAGAGGTTGAAAAAATAGATTTTCGAATGTATGATGTCCATGACGGGTAACGGTGGGAGGATGCCATTGATTCCCGATCGTCACACGTTTTTCTTCTTTTTTTTTTTCTTCTTTTCAATGCAGAAATGGTCCAGCGCAGCCTCCTTTTCCACGAAATTCCTTCTCCCTTGTGGGCGATTCGTGTCGCTCAGTTCGACTTTTCTTTAAAACTTTAATTTTTTTAGTTTCGGACGTGAAAAATTTTCGAATTTTTTTTTTTTTTTCTCCTTCTTCTCCCTCTAAAGGGTTTAATCTCGTGAGAATCCGCGGATCGGATCGTGAACCTTGATTGCCCCGGCATGATTACTTCCTTCTAAGAGAGACTACGGAAAATAATTACCCTGATTATTTCTAGGTCGTAATCACGGTCGGGACCCATCAGAGAGAGAGAGAGAGAAAAAAAAAACTTTTTCCATCTCCCTAGGACCCGAAATCAACTCTAATAACCCATCCCTCGTGGTCATTACCGAAGGAAAACCCGAAGGTTCAATTAAGCCCGATTTTTGTCAATTGTTAATTACGTTTCACACCAGAGCACGTACGAAATCGAAAAATCCCCGAGCTCCTTTTAAATACAGCCACAGAAATTCATTATTAAGCAAATCCTTTTTAGGACTGCATTCTTTACGATTAAGGTGCCAGAGTCCTTCTTCACTGACCCACTGAGGCCTGAGGACCTACATAGTCTTGGGTCAATTGATGATTTTATAAAAATTTGCTAAAAGAAATGTTTCATCAAATAACACTTGGCCTTTTCTTAAATTTCTACGAGATAGAGACGCTTTTATCTCAACATTAAGCCGTTTGTCTCAATTTTGGGCCCTTTTCTACGAAATAGTGACGCTTTTATTCAAATTTGAGCCTTTTGATCTCAATTCTGAGCCTTTTTCTACGAGATAGAGCCGTTTATATCTCAACTTCAAGCCTTTTTCTACGAGATAGGGCCGTTTTTATCTCAATTTGAGCCTTTTTCTACGAGATAGGGCCGTTTTTATCTCAACTTTGAGCCTTTTAATCTCATTTTGAGTCTTTTTCTACGAGTACGAGGTAGAGCCGCTTTTATCTCAACTTTGAGCCTTTTAATCTCAATAATGAGCCTTTTTCTACGAGATAGGGCCGCTTTTATCAAAAGCTTTGAGCCTTTTTCAACGAGGTAGGGCCGTTTTTATCTCAATTTTGAGCCTTTTTCTACGAGATAGGGCCGCTTTTATCAAAAACTTTGAGCCTTTTTCTACGAGGTAGGGCCGCTTTTATCAAAAACTTTGAGCCTTTTTCTACGAGGTAGGGCCGCTTTTATCAAAAACTTTGAGCCTTTTTCTACGAGATAGAGCTTTTTAATCTCAACTTTGAGCTTTTTAATCTCAACTTTGAGCTTTTTAATCTCAACTTTGAGCTTTTTAATCTCAACTTTGAGCTTTTAATCTCAACTTTGAGCTTTTTAATCTCAACTTTGAGCTTTTAATCTCAACTTTGAGCTTTTTAATCTCGACTTTGAGCTTTTTAATCTCGACTTTGAGCTTTTTAATCTCAACTTTGAGCTTTTTAATCTCAACTTTGAGCTTTTTAATCTCAACTTTGAGCTTTTAATCTCAACTTTGAGCCTTTTTCTACGAGATAAGCCCGCTTTTATCTCAACTTTGAGTCTTTTAATCTCAATTATGAGCCTTTTTCTACGAGATAGGACCGCTTTTATCAAACACTTTGAGCCTTTTTCTACGAGATAGAGCCTATTTTATCTCAACTTTGAGCTTTTTAATCTCAACTTTGAGACATTTTCTACGAAATAGAGCCGCTTTTATCTCAACTCTGAGCCTTTTAATCTCAATTATGAGCCTTTTTCTACGAGATTGAGCCGCCAGAACAACAAATCTTCGTTTTTGGTTTAGTTTTTCTATTTTTGCTCAAATTACTGATAAGAAATCACTTATATTTTGAACACCCAGCTGATCTTTAGAATAAATATTTTGACGTTTGCCACCTGACTTTAATGTTATGTAGATCGATTCGGAAACGTCGTTTCGCACGAGTCAAAAATAATTTGAATAAAAAAAAGGTAAGGGCGAGAACTACATTTGCATCTCGGATTCTCAAGTCGCGTGCTCAGGGGTACATTTTATATTAGGAAGGGCTCTTTTGTATTTTCATCACTTGAGCTTTAAGTTCTTCACTACCGTTTTTCCTAGAATTTTCATTTTTTCGACGTAAAAGATCCTTTTTCCCATTCGATTTGAGGCCGAAGGGTGGATGGAATGCGCGGGACAATGGCCGATCCGAATCGCCATGGAAGATGAATAGGAAGCGGCTGATGAGCCTTCATGCCTCGTTAACGAAACCCAGCGGCTACCGTTCTACCGTAAAAAGTGATTTTTTTTCTCTCTCTCTCCCTAACCTCCCCACCATCAAATTTTTAATTATACTCCAAGGATACATAAAAAATTATATTGTTAAAATAATTACAAAAATCAAGGATAATTTGAGAACTTTTCAAAACCTTTCATATACATCCATAAAATGGAGGACAAGAGAAAGATTAAAACAATCACGAGATATGACGTATTAAGTCTCGTCTTTTCGGCGATGTTATGACGAGATTATGTTTTATTAGAATTATGACGAGACATTTTGATGACGAAAGTAAAAAATTTTTTGATCCGTCCTTCATATACATCCATAAAATGGAGGACAAAGAGAAACAAAAAATCACGAGAAATGACGTATTAAGCCGTCTCGTCTTTTTGTCGATGTTATGACGAGATTATGTTAGGGAGACCGGGGCAGGTTGATACGCGGGGTAGGTTGATACAGTGTGTCCTGGGCGCGAAGTTTTTTATTACGCACCAAAATCATGTAAACAAATTGTCTAGAACGTTCTCCTCGACTTGCCTCCGCACGCTCGGCACCCCACGCCTTTCACCCCACCCTTGATAAGAGAATAACTGTTTTTCACCTTTCGGAGTAATTTATTTTGATCCGCTTTGAGTGAATTTTTCAGCATCTTAAGCATTTCGGATCGTTTTCAAATTTGTATTTTTGGATTCAACAAAGAAAAGGCAAGTAGAATCTGTTTTATTATTTTTAAAATATTAGTTTTTATGATAGTTTTTAAATAATAACTTGTTGAATTCCCGACGGGGCACGTTGATACAAATATCGTGGGCAGGTTGATACGGTCACCGTGCTGTATCAACCTGCCCCGTAGCTTTTTTACTTCTTATTTTCGATTTTTATTTTTATCTTGCAGAATGGTTCGTAACTACCGTCGAAAGACTGATCGGATATCAGCAAGTACATTTTGTCCAGAAACCATTTTGTTAGAAATGGACCCTCAGGATGTGTGGGAACAGCTCATCCTTCTGGGTGGATGACTGCAGAGTCCTTTTTTAAAATTCATAGAGCATTTTCACCTCCATGCAAAATCTTCGATCGAATCAACATGTCTGTTGATCCTGGACAATCACGAGTCACATTTATCGGTACCAGTCCTTAATTTCTGTAAGACAAATGGAATAATTTTGCTTTCGTTTCCCCCGCACACCACCGATCGCCTTCAGCCACTCGACCGATCAGTTTTTGGCCCTTTTAAGAGGTATTACTTCAGTGCAGCCGATCAGTGGTAGACGAACAACCCAGGGAAGACGATAACGATTTATGATATTCCAGGAATCGCAAAAATTGCATTTTCCAAAGCGACGACACCGGTTAATATTTTATCAGGATTTTCGGCGACCGGAATCATGCCATTCAACCCAATATATTCACTGAAGATTTAAGACTTTACCCTAAAGTTAGATAGTGATTGAAAAGTACGTTATTTTTAAAAATAAACTATTTAAAAATTACTTTTAGTTTTGTATCATCCTACCCCAGCCATGTATCATCTCGCCCCGCATACGGGCATTTTGATACAAATTGAAAATTTTTTTTAAACTGAAAAATAATCTAAAAAGCAAATTTTTTTAAGTTGATAAATTTTTGGGTGGTATATGAACGTTTACTTAATGTTAATAAATTTTTTCGAAATTTTTTTTACCATAAGGAAAATTTTTAAAATTCAAAAACTCAAAAGTGTATCGTTTAGCCCCGGTCTCCCCTATATTAAAATTATGACTAGAAAGAAGAAAGACTTTTTTCTACGAGATAGAGCCGCTTTTTATCTCAATTTTAAGCCTTTTTCTACGAGATAAAGAAGCTTTTATCTCAAATTTGAACCTTTATCTACGAGATAGAGAAGCTTTTATTTCAACTTTAAGCCTTTTTCTACGAGATAGAGAAGCTTTTTATCTCAACTTTAAGCCTTTTCTACGAGATAGAAAAGCTCTTATCTCAACTTTGAGCCTTTTTCTAAGGGATAGAGAGATTTTATCTCAACTTTGAGCCTTTTTCTACGAGATAGAGAAGCTTTTATCTCAAATTTGAGCCTTTATCTACGAGATTGAGAAGCTTTTATTTCAACTTTAAGCCTTTTTCTACGAGATAGAGAAACTTTTTATCTCAACTTTAAGCCTTTTTCTACGAGATAGAAAAGCTCTTATCTCAACTTTGAGCCTTTTTCTACGGGATAGAGAAGATTTTATCTCAACTTTGAGCCTTTTTCTACGAGATAGAGATGCTTTTATTTCAACTTAGAGCCTTTTCTACGAGATGGAGTCGCTTTTATATCAACTTTGAGCCTTTTCTACGAGATGGAGCCGCTTTTATATCAACTTTGAGCCTTTTTCTACGAGATAGAGAAGATTTTATCTCAGCTTTGAGCCTTTTTCTACGAGATAGAGATGCTTTTATTTCAACTTTGAGCCTTTTCTACGAGATGGAGCCGCTTTTATATCAACTTTGAGCCTTTTTCTGCGAGATAGAGAAGATTTTATCTCAACTTTGAGCCTTTTTCTACGAGATAGAGATGCTTTTATTTCAACTTTGAGCCTTTTCTACGAGATGGAGCCGCTTTTATATCAACTTTGAGCCTTTTTCTACGAGATAGAAAAGCTCTTATCCCAACTTTGAGTCTTTTTCTACGAGATAGAAAGCTCTTATCTCAACTTTGAGCCTTTTTCTACGGGATAGAGAAGATTTTATCTCAACTTTGAGCCTTTTTCTACGAGATAGAGATGCTTTTATTTCAACTTTGAGCCTTTTCTACGAGATGGAGCCGCTTTTATATCAACTTTGAGCCTTTTTCTACGAGATAGAGATGCTTTTATTTCAACTTCGAGCCTTTTCTACGAGATGGAGCCGCTTTTATCTCAACTTTGAGCCTTTTTCTACGAGATAGAGATGCTTTTATTTCAACTTTGAGCCTTTTCTACGAGATAGAGCCGCTTTTATATCAACTTTGAGCCTTTTTTCTACGAGATAGAGCCGCTTTTATCTCAACTTTGAGCCTTTTTCTACGAGAAAGAGATGCTTTTATTTCAACTTTGAGCCTTTTCTACGAGATGGAGCCGCTTTTATATCAACTATGAGCCTTTTTCTACGAGATAGAGAAGCTTTTATCTCAACTTTGAGCCTTTTTCTACGAGATAGAGCCGCTTTTATATCAACTTTGAGCCTTTTTCTACGAGATAGAGAAGATTTTATCTCAACTTTGAGCCTTTTTCTACGAGATAGAGATGCTTTTATTTCAACTTTGAGCCTTTTCTACGAGATGGAGCCGCTTTTATATCAACTGAGCCTTTTTTCTACGAAATAGAGCCGCTTTTATCTCAACTTTGAGCCTTTTAATCTCAATTATGAGCCTTTTTCTACGAGATAGAGCCGCTTTTTTCACAACTTTAAGCCGTTTATCTCAACTTTAAGCCTTTTTCTACGAGATAGAAAAGCTTTTATCTCAAAAAGCTATTATATTGTGTTTTAAAATAATTACAAAAATCAAGGATTGAGAAATGGAGGAGAAAGAAATGAGAAATGGAGGACAAAGAGAAACAATAAAAAAATCACGAGATATGACGTATTAGCCGTCTCGTCTTTTTGTCGATGTTAAGACGAGATTATGTTATATTAAAATTATGACTAGACATTTTTATGACGAAAGTAAAAAATTTTTTGATTCGTCCTTCTTGGATATAGCATAAATATGAAGAAATCAAGCTAAAACTGCAGATAAACGAAATTTGACTTTTTTTAGACACTATTTTGGGGCATTCTCCAGTAAAAAACGCTTACTTTATAAGTTAGAAGCATGCATTTTGTTAATTTCTGTTGCTCTGGGAAAAGGGAAAGATTTTTATTGTCTTCAGAGGTGGGACGGTGTCGGATTCGACACGTTGTAAAAATCCCTTACCTGACTGTGACACTCATTGATGTCTCTCGGAAAAGGGGATGAAGAAGAGCAAAAAGAAGAAGAGAAATAGGGGAGAGAGAAAAAAAAATAAATAAAAGAACCCCCTCATTCAAAAGAATTCTCTAGGACCCCCAATTAGCAGACTAGTGTGAAGGGTAAAAAATACGTTACATCCAAAACCATGCAAAAACTACCGTCCCACAAGCCAAAATACACATAAAAAAAAACATTACCTGAAATCTCGATAAAACGAGAAAAAAAAAAGGAAAAAAAAATAAAAAGGAAAAAAAATTAAATTAAACAAAAAAAAATTTATTCAATAATTTTTAATTAAAATTCGTATATTTTAAGGCAAAAGCCAATAACAATGTAATAAAGCGCATTTTGGTATTTTTTTTATCTCACCAAATCGGGAAATTTACATTTTAAAAAATTATTTTACATTAGGAATAACTTAACATAGACTTTTGTAAGTATAAACAATTATACAAATTGTCAAAAAGAGGGGACTTAAATAGTTCATAAATAGGAACATTTAAAAAAAAAAAAAAAAAAAAGGGATTTACAAATATTTATAAAATATACACAGTCCGGCTTCGTTACGTACCTAAAAAAGACCGAAAAAAAAAATAATAAAATAAAAAAAAATAAAAAAATAATTGTGTATTGTGGCATGCGGTAACGTAGTTGGAGAATTTGGAATAAAAAGGGCGGTTTTAAAGGTTAGAAGCGGAGGTTTTGCAATAAAAGTGGGATTGGCTTGCAATATTAATATCTTTATTTCTCCCTTCATATTGCCTCGGATCCCTCCTGGGGACTACCCGAGATAAGGGAGGATTGATGAAAAAAAAGGGAATGATTGTTATAATTTTTACAAACAAAAAAATGAACAACAAAAACACATGCAGAAAGAACGTCGGGGGGTTGAAAGACGTTTTTATGACGTCAAAAAACGCGAAATTTAAGGGGAAAGGGGGTTGATGTATAAAGAAAATGAGGACTTACCAGTGGCTGATAGGAGAGCGGGATGGATGAAGCCTTGAGGGTAGTTGCTGACGCCGTAGAGTTGCTGCAGCAATGCGATGTCTTCGGGGTTCGGTTGTTGCCCGCTTTCTTTCCCTTCGATGATTTTGACAGCCATCGCGGTCGCTTGCGCTTGTGGGAGGGTAAGTCCGGCCATCTGAAGCATCTGAAGTTGGGCCATTGCTGTTGTGTGCTGTGGTTGTTGTTGCTCTCACCCGATGCTCCGGGTGCAGGCGGAACGGTGAATCTCCTTCATTTTCCTTTAGCGAGGTCTCCAAGTAGTTTTTGACCATATCGATATGCTTTTTCGTGAATATATGGTCCTGAACGGAATATTTATGCGAGTATTTGAACTGGCAGAATTTACATTCTTCGGAGGCCTTTCGGAGTCAGGTTGTCCACCTAAACTCTGAAGTGCGGCTTTGAATTTTTTCTCTTTCGCGCGTGCGTTTTGGAACCAGACTTGTATGACGCGTTTTTGAAGTCCTATCTCTCTCCCAAGCATTTCGCATTCGGCCATCGTCGGCGTTTTGTAGTCGTTGAAAAGAGACTTCATGAGTTTGACTTGAATGGTCGACATTGGTGTTCGAAATCGTTTTGTTTTGGCATGTTGGTGACTTTGTGTGCTGGAAGCCGGTGATGTTGGGTTCGACTCGTCTTCCATGATGTCCGTACATTCGGAGACGCTGTCATCATCGCAGAGGCTTTTTTCGCTTAAGTCAGTCAAAGGGCCTTGATCCATCATCATGTGTTCCAACGTCAATTTCATTGGTCGGCTTAAATCGACAGGTTTGCTCAGATCTAAAGGTGAATCTCCGGTCTCTCCTTCTTTTTTGGTAAAATCCAAATCTTTACCGTTCATCGCTTCACTCATGTAGCGCTTCATGGACTCTTCATAATATTTTTTCAATGGCCGTCCATGTCGTTGTTGAACTGGGAAAAAACCGGTGGCATCATATTGTTGAATTTGTCTTGGAACGTCGACCCTTCGCCTGATGAGCCTCTTCGTCGGGAATTGCGTCGATGTTGATTTCGCCTCTGCTGCACTGATCGGCGTGCTTGGTCGTCAGATGACTTTCCAGCGCGGACTTCACTTTGAACAAAGCCGGACAGAAAGGACATCGTTTGTTGATGACCTGCGAATGTGCTCTAAACTGACCTTTTCTCTCTCGCGCACGCGTGTTCTGAAACCACACCTGCACCACTCTTTTTTTTAAGCCACTTCATGAGCGATGTTCTCCAGCATTTTTCTTGAAGGGTTACTTTCAATTTGATATTTTTGATAAAGGTAGTCTAGCTGCTCCGGAAGAATCGTGGTTCGAAGACGTTTGTCTTTTGGCTGCTCGCCTTCTTTTTCGCTTCCATCTTCGAATTCGTCGAATTTACGTTTCTGGCCAGCAAGCATCGAAATCAAAGGATGTGGTGTGTTTGTATTGATGAGATCATGATTGACTTTCTGTGATGGTTGAGGTGTCGTTTGTTGAGGTTGCTGAGGAGTCTGTGGAGTCTGCGGTTGTTGCTGCTGCTGCTGCTGTTGTTGCTGCTGCTGCTGCTGCAATTGCGCATGTTGTTGAAGTATTCCGAAAGGACTATCTGGAGGATAACTAGGGAATAAGTTCGGATTCATAATATGGACTAGCTGATGCTCCCTCCAGAGATCGAATCTTGGGAAAACCAAATTGCAATGGTCACATTGGAAATTGTCTTTGCCGTCTGAGGAAGACTGCGAATTAGGAACGGGTGAAGGTGGGAATAAATTTTGAGAAGGTGTCGGAGTTACTGAGGCGTTCGGTGTTGAAGGGTTGCTGCATGTCATTCCCTGAATGTTATGTTGACTGCTCTGATCGTTGATCGTACTCGAATTGGAATCCTCCGATGATAAAACAGCTGCGATTTGAGCAGCAGCGGCCTGAGCTTGAGCTGATCTTTTAGCATCTTCTTCTTTAAAGCAATGTGTCTTTTGATGGCGAATTAGCTCGTAGTATCTCTGAAATACCAACAAGCATTTTTTACATGATAGTTTAGTCCTGGGGTTCTCTGAAATCTTCCAGCGCCTGTTTCGTCGACTCCTGGTGAGAGTTCGACAGGAGGTTGATTCTCGTAGACTTTCCTTGCTTTCTGTCTGGCGTTCTGGAACCAAACTACGATAACCCTAGGACTGAGACTCAGGAGTTTTGAAAGGTATTCCAAATCGTCGTCTTTTGGGTACGCGTTGTTTTCGAAGAACTCTTGAAGGACTTTTATTTGGTAGTCGGTGAACCGGGTACGGTTCGCCCGCTTCCCGGTGGAGCTGCCCGAATTTCCGCCATTGTTGCCCATCATCGCGTGTGAAAAGCAGTCCTGGGAATTGACCATGGAAATCTGCTGGTGGTTTGGTGTTGAAAAATTTGGCGGGGTCAGCTTGGGCGGCGGTAACATGTTTGGGTGAGGCGACGATAAGGTGTTCTGCGCCATATTCGGGCCTAATTGAGACGAAATGATCGAAGTCAGCGTAAGATTTTCGGGGGAGTTATTGCGCGACGTCGCGGCCATCCGGTCGTTTGGACTAACCGGCGACTGCATCATGTTGTGATTGAATGCTGGCTTTTCGTCGTGAGTCTCCATCTCGATGTCTCTCGGCTCGCTTTTGATCGAATCCGACGTGTTGTAATTTTGCTGCATCGGCTGCGGAGACGGAGGGACGGGAGAAGGAGATGCTTTCACATGAGGTGTTTTAGGAGTTTCCCTAGTCGAAGACTGTTCTTCAGGAGTGAGCTGAGTGACTTTAGCTTCTCCCGTTTTCTCATATTCTTCCAAATTCAATGTCGTACTCGGTGGATTGTTGAAGTTATAAGGCGAGTCTTTGTTCCTTTGCCTCTCTTTGAACAACGTATTTCGAAACCAATGCTTAATGACTTTCGGCGGTAAACCACTCTGAGCAGCCATATCATTTATCTGTTCTTCAGATGGAGAATTGTTAATATCAAAATGCGCCCGAAGAATTTTTAATTGGTCATCGGTGATCCTTGTTCTTGCACGCTTCTGTTGTTGTGCGTTAGCCTGCAACAAACAAAAATTCTGTTCAAATTCGCTGGCTTGTGTGTGAGCGTTGGAAAACTTTGGTTCGTTACTTACCGCTTGTTGTTGCTGCTGCTGCATTAAAGCCTGCTGTTTGGCTATCATAGAGGCAGCGTCCATTCCTTGCGGATTAAAAAGATTCTGTTGATTTGACTCATTCCGACCATCGAATCAAATGAAGGTGGTGGCATCATCATCGGGACGAGAGGAGGCTGAAGGTTCATGGCAGCCAAAGCTGGCATATTGAGTCCAAGCGGAAGACCCATTCCGAGTCCGGCCATGCCCATCATCATCGGATTAAATTGTTGCAACTGCTGTTGAATCTGCGAGGCAGCCATTACATTCAGAGCGGCCTGCATCTCATTCATCTGCTGCGCCAAAGCCATATTGGCCGCATTTCCGCTCATACCGGCACCGCTGCAGCTGCTGCCAACGAATGAGATAAAGTAGCTGGGAGTGAATCTGTCGAGGATGCGGAGTTGATGACGCAGTCGGCGTTGAAGGGGCCGTCACATTCTCAGGTGTTTGTTGTTGCAGTTTCTGTACGGCATCTTTACTTTCTTCATCGGTCGATTTTTCAGGTGTCGTTCAACTCCTGAAGAAACTGCAGAAGGACCTCCTTTCTTTTCATATTCACATTTGATCTGTTGAGCGTACTTTTCTAAAAAGTCAAGAGGGACTAAATCTTTATGAACTTCTTCACAGTGGGCTTTTAAGACCCAAACGCTGGAAAATTCTTTATTGCAGTGTTGGCACGTGGACTTGGCTACTTCCGGAAGATCCATAAGTTCCTCTTCGACTTTTACTTCAACCTTCACATTCACTTTTTCAGGTTCTGTCTGCGATTGGAAGGACTGCTGTTGCTGCTCTTCTTGATGTTGCATTTCTTGCTCATGGTGTTCTTCTTCGCTTTTTTTCTGCTCTTCTAAAGCATGATTGGTGGCCATTTCGGAAAGTAATTTTTCTGTTTCTTCTCTTTCTTTTCTCTGGCGTCTTTGATGGTTCTCGTTAAACTGCATGACAAGGTCGAAACCGAAACTTTCGAGAAGGTGTTTGTACATCTGAGATGACTTTTTAGTCGGGAGAGGTATGCGGGAAAAGGAATCATCATTTGGAGTCAACGGCGGTGGAGTTTTACTGCTGTTGGGCTGAGGCGATGAAAGGTTGCCAGAAGACGACGGTGGGGTCGGCATCGGCGGGAACATAGACATCGGGTTATTAAATAGACAATAAAGTTGCTGATGGGTGCTTAACTGCTCCTGATTAACGAAAAGGGCGTTACACCGTCCGCAAGAAAACATGCCGGAGTTGGGCGAAGTGGCTATCACAGAGTTCGATGTGTTAGTTATACTAGTAGGAACTGAAGGTGCCGAGGTCGGAGTGGAAGCCGCCGGCGGCGGTGCAGAAGATCCCGGCGATGACCCGGTCAGCTGAGAGCTACCGGAGGACGGCGGAGAAGATAGTAACTGTTTAGGTGAGCTTCCAAGAATATCTTGAATTAGCTTTTTGTGCTGATCCTGAGCCTTCTGCGGTTCCGGCTGTTCGATCAGCGGCTTACTTAAATCGATCTGCCCAGAAATCGCTAAATCTTGTAACTTTGAAGCTCTCGTTTGATGCAGAACGGATCTCATATGAATATCCAATGTTGAACCCTGCGTATAAGCTACTTTACAGATATTACATTTATAGGGTTTCTTGTCGTCTTCCTCTTGTGTCGGCTTCAAAGGTGGAGGGACGCCTAACTGAGCAGCCAAAGCAGCCGCAGCAGCAACCTGAGGCGACACTGAATTGTTATTGTTATTATTCTGCTGCAACTGCTGCTGTTCTTGCATAGCACGCTTTAATTTATGCAGATGACTAACTGAATTGTAGTGGACAGAAGGATGTTCTTTTGCGTAAACGATTCTTTACATACGTCGCATTTGTAGGGGCGGTTCGGATCTAAATATTTCTCCATAGGATACGAAGTTTTTCGCCTTTTCTGTGCAGCAACGTTTTGTTGTGGCTCGTCAAATAAGATTGTCTTGTAAATGCGACTTTGCATCTGTGGCATTTGTACTTTCGCGCAGGGTCGTTGTAGGAGTCTTCAGCGATAGATTGACTGTTTAGATAATCTTCTAGGAACTGCTGCTCTTTATAGACGATGGAATCATCGCTGTTTTCGCCACCTTCTTGCTGTGGCATAGATTCTTCTTCTTTTGAATCTTCAGTTTCCATCTCTTCATCTCCTTTCATGGTCTCCCTTTTCAGCAGCTCGTTCGTCGACGGGTCTAATATCTGCCCGCTGATTCCGGCCAAAAGTAGCGGGTTGTTCATCAAGCTTTGCTTATAAGCGGCCATTTCGTCTTCGGAAAGATCCGAATGTGCAGTCTCTACGTGCTTATGGAGGGCCAAAATCGACCTGAAACTTCTCCCGCAAAGTACGCACTTGGTGGCATCCCTGATTAGATGGTACTGCGAATGAAGTTGAGTTTCTCCATCGTTTTAAAAGCCAAACTGCATTGATTACAGCGGTATTTATAAACGTGCTTTTCAGAAACGGCCATATTCGAGTTACCACCGCGTGCGTGGATTTCTCGAAAATGCATCTGTAATGCGTGAGCAGTTTGGAAATATTGATTGCATCCTTTTTTCCAGCAGAGATATCCCGGACCGCTGGGCGTCTGCTTCAGTTCTAAGTGTCCTGTCTCATTTTGGTGGGAGCAAAGTTCATCTATGTTTTTGAAACTACGATTGCAAGTCTGGCACTTTTCGTCTTCAGTTTCTTCGATATCATCACGTTCTTCATCACGATCTTTAGACTCTGATGTACTCGGCGTCCTCTGGTTTAGCCAATGGGATTGATCGACTAGCATCAACAGCCTCTGAAGCCCTTCGGAATTCACAGAATGTATCTGCATGACGTGACCTTCCAGATCGCCTTTGTCGCTAAATCCGTCTTGACAAAGTGGACATAAAAATTCTTTCTGTGCATGCTGCGACTGGAAATGCTGCTGCAAACCTTCTTCGCTCTGCGACGTAAAACTACAACTCGAACAATTAAACTCCGCCTTTTCTTCTTCCTTCTCAGTCTCCTTCTCTTCTTTTTCTTTACCCGCATCTGTAAAATCAAGTTTTTGTATAAATTTTTTTGCTTTAACGAATAGCCTTTAATAAACGCGAAAGGAAATCCTTGAGAGATTTAATTAGAAATAGGGAGGCCAGGTGGGGATCGGACCGCCTCCTACCCAATAGAAATAACCCGTGCCGTACATGGTTAACGCAATTATTCCCTTTTGACCAGCTTACATAAGAATCTCTTTTAATTCAAATCCGAAAATGTTATTAAAGGCGTTTTATATGAATAATAAATCAAAACTACCCTATTTCCCTTTTAGGGCGTGTCTCATTATTATTGCCCCGGGTGTGTGCCCGCTATCAGCAAACATTTTACAGAAAAACAATAGCTTTGTACAGTTTGAAACTCCTGAAGCATGCGCAGAAGGATTTAGCCGTCATATTTGACGTCGTTTCAAATCGTATATTTATACTTCATATTTGACGTCGTTTCAAATCGTTATACGATTTATACTTCATATTTGACGTCGTTTCAAATCGTTAAGGATTTATACTTCATATTTGACGTTTTTCAAATCGTTATACGATTTATACTTCATATTTGACGTCGTTTCAAATAGTTAGAAGGATTTATACTTCATATTTGACGTCTTTTCAAATCGTTATACGATTTATACTTCATATTTGACGTAGTTTTAAATCGTTATACGATTTATACTTCAATTTGACGTCGTTTCAAATCGTTAGAATTTAGACGTCATATTTGACGTAGTTTTAAATCGTTATACGATTTACTTCAATTTGACGTCGTTTCAAATCGTTAGAAGGATTTAGACGTCATATTTGACGTAGTTTTAAATCGTTATACGATTTATACTTCATATTTGACGTCGTTTTAAATCGTTATACGATTTATACTTCATATTTGACGTCTTTTCAAACGTTATAATGATTTATACTTCATATTTGACGTCTTTTCAAATCGTTATAATGATTTAGACGTCATATTTGACGTCGTTTCAATCGTTAGAAGGATTTAGACGTCACATTTGACGTCTTTCAAATCGTTATACGATTTATACTTCATATTTGACGTCGTTTCAAATCGTTAGAAGGATTTAGACGTCATATTTGACGTATTTTCAAACCGTTATATGATTTATACTTCATATTTGACGTCGTTCAAACCGTTAGTCCGTCAAAACTCAAGTCATCTGCAAATTTGCATGCTCCAGAAGTTTCAGACTAGTTTCAAACCGCGGTTGGAACAATGCTAATAACTTTTCAAGGAAATTAAAAACCCAACTTTCCACTTTCCAAAGAAAAGATTCATGCTAAATTTTTTTTCAACCTTGTAGCTTTGTTCCAACTCATTTTGAAACTATTTACGCATGCGCAAAAGGATTTTGACGTCAAATTGAAGTCGTTCAAATCGTGTGTACGTCAAATCTGAAGTCATCTGACGTCAAAATTGACGTCCAAATCCATTTGCGCATGCTCCAATATTTTCAAGCCAGTTTAAACAAAGCTAATAACTTCTTCAAAGAAGTTATTCTTTTTTTCAACCCTTGTAGCTTCGTTCCGACGCAGTTTGAAACTATTTAAGCATGCGCAAAAGTAAATTGTCGTTTGTACGTCAAATCTGAAGTCATCTGACGTCCAAATTCATCTGCGCATACTCCAATTCAAGCCTGAGGGGGTTGAAATGAAAAGTAAAAAGAAACTCACCTGGATCGTTTTCTTGGGGTTGAGGTATGATCTGAAAAACTTCTGAGATGTCAGTCTGAAGATCTTTGCCTTCGGAGCGCCTCTGGAGCTGATGAAGTTGCTCCATTTGAAGATGTTTCATTGATCTGACGTGTTGGAGAAGCGGGAGACGAGCACGGGACGAAAAACCGCACAGGACACAATGGAACACTTTTGGCACACTATCGTTGTCGTTTTCGCGAAGGTGACGGAAGAGAAGCTGCGACGCTTCGTGTCTCTGTCCGGCTGCGTGGAGTTGAAGTTTATGCGCTGAGTTGGTGTAGTAGTCGCATGCGTGGCATCTAACTTGAACGCCACCGGGTGACGAAACGTATTTCAATTTCCATTCGTTTCTAGGACCACCCTCTTTGACATGATTGACATGCTGCAGACGCTGCAAATGTTTATCCGTCTTACAGTGCAGTTGAAAGTTGGCTTTTAAGTTGGTCTTGTACGTGCAGAGTTTGCACACGTAATGGCCGGCGACTAGTGCGAGGATTTCCTGTTCGCGGATCTTCGTTCTATCCGCTGCTAAATGGTGTGAAAGGGCTTCTAATGAATCCGTTGAGAAGTTGTTACAGACGCAACAGTGGAAGAGATTTTCCGGATTCGGATCAGCAGGTTCTGGTGGAGGTTCCATCGTTTCAGGGTTCAGACCCATATCCATGTGAGGAGCCAACTCCGGCGGGATATGAGGAGGAAGTTGACCTCCCGTCATCATCTGAATGATGAGGGCTTGATTGTATGCCATATCTGCCAAAGCGGCTTCCGTATGAGGAGGAGGCTTCTCACCTGGAAGAGTCAGTCCTGGATGAAAATGTAAAAGAGCTTCAAAATTCAACTGTTGTTGATGAGATTGCTGAAGAGCAGAAAAAGTCTGCATCTGCTTCACGTTTTGCTGAAGTACCATCATGTTGTGCGTATGCTTCTCCGATGTCATATGGATCCGTAAATTTCGGGCGACATTCGTTTCATAATTGCAGACATCACAACGGAAAGTTGGTTTCGGCTTTTGACTTTGTGCTATCGGAGAATGATGAGCTGGACTCGGCATACCTCCTGGTTTATGCTGCGGAGGTGGAGTCGGCTGCTGCATTTCTGATTGAACGCCGCCGTTTTGAAGCTCTTGCATATTATTAAGATGTTTATCCGATTGCATGTGGATACTGAGATTCCCTTTTGTGGTCGTCGAATAATTACAAACTTCACACCTGTACGGTTTATATCCGCAGGTGTACGTCTCTCCCCTGGCGAGTCGAGGATGGGGCTGACCGGCTATACAGTATATACATGAGGTTTCAGTCTCCGGATGTTTTTCTTTCATATGGATCTCCAACGTCTCTTGATATTTATAGTGCCAATTGCATTTGGGGCATTTTAACGTTTTGCAGGAGTTTCTGGAATGCATTCCGGCGAGAGGTCCGCCGACACCGAGTCGAGAGGAGGTAAGGATTAGTTCGCATTTTGGACATTCTACGCCGGAGGGGCGTCCACCCATGTGGTCAGGACAGACGCCGATCGTCGTCCCGGTTAGGAAGTTGGGTGGGTGTTGAGGGTACATCCCCATTAGAGGACTCATATTCGAACTAGGTGAAGGACTCGCACCGGGCGACATTTCATTCGCCGGTGATTTACGCGTCAAATCCATACCGCAAATTCTCTGGTTTTGCATTTCGTGCTTCTGCTCCGGCGATACTCTCGAGGTGCCAGATCTTCGGCTTTTTCTTCCAGGAAGTCTTTTCGTCTCAGTTCGGTGACAGGTCGGGCGGGGCTCATCGGCTCTAGGAAGAGACCAAAGGTTCTTTTTCTTTCCCCACGCACTGAATAATCGCCGATGCGTTTTTATGCCCGAGGATGTCTTTCTCTTCTTCCTGGAGTATTAGATTGTGATCTCCCATCGCGTGAGCGACAAACGACTTTGAATAACCGAAAGACAATTTGCAGATGAAGCACATTAAAATTGGCTTGACCGGCACCGAGGAACAGTCTTTCCCTGTGTTGTTCTGTTGAGTCGCATTCTGCGTCTTTTCTCTCACGGTAAAAACTCGATAGCTGTGCATAACCGGAATCTCAGGGATAAGTTTCTTCTCCTGGACGAGTTTGGAAGGGTATAGATGAGCGAGAAGGGACGGGTTTCGCGAGACGTAAAACGCGTTCGCTATTTGAGGGAACACTTGATATTGAGAGTCGACACCACGTCCGTCGACGAAGCATCCGTCTCCGATCAACTGAGGCAATTCGTTGTCCTCTTCGCTGAGCTCCGAATCTTCGATTATGTATGCGGAGCCGTCCGGATTGTAGACGATTTTACCGTCGAACTTTTCGACGTCGCTGGTACCCCATGAGTCCTCGGCGGTCTTCTCGACCTGATCCGACATGAATTTTGAGCCCGAGGGCGGCGAAGACATCCTCGGCTCTTCCGCACCGCCGGGTATCGCACCGGCCGTTGGTGACGCGGAAGTCTCCTCTTCCGGGCTCATCCTCGTCTCCTGATCCGCTCGAGTATCGGCCCCGTCCACTAAAGACTGGGGCGTTGAGGACATGTCTGCTCAACGTACAACATCACATGTCTCCATCCGCCTTCACTTCACACCTGAAACACAACAAAAAATCAATCAAAAAAAATTCTTTTACTCGCTAATCTTTTCGACAATACAAGATCCTCTTGCATTTGTCTCCCTCGAACAATAGCCAAACTCCAGGTGCTCTACCTGATTGCATCTGCTTGTATCGGAATATTCTCAACAAAAAGAAGGCTATCTAAGATTAAATTTTTGAAAAATTTTTCCCTCCACTTCCAGGTGAAATCTGTTATTGTGGAGAGTGTCTCACCAGAAATAGATGACCTGCACGACCCAGAGAGGGTAACAATGGGCACCTTCACAGTCATGCACACCGTATTAAAACGAGAACAAAAGCCAGTTGAAAAATTAAAAAAAAAGTTAATAATACCCTTTTTTTGTCAACCATGATTCAAAAAAAAAATTCTTCAGAAATCTGATTCAAACTTATCAAAACAAACTAAGTAATCTTTTCTTTTTTTATAATCAAAACAATTTTTTTCAATTAGAAATAATTTATTCAGCGAGATTGAGACACGAACGTTTATGACTAGACGGAGAAACAGCGCTGATAGGATCGCACATGCTATTTTCCAATCGTATAATACCTAAAAAGGACTTATAGACTTGGCCTATGTACAAGGATTTAAACGGTATAAAATTAAAGAGTCATTTTTACACGTTATCCCCTCCCAATTTATTTTTAAAAAAAGTTTAAGATTGACAATTTATGGATATTTCGTTTGGAACACGCAATTCCCCAATATTTTTGGGAGTTGGCACCCCTGAGGATAAGGACAATGCGTCAGCAAAAAGACCTGAAAAATTGTTTTTGTCTTTGAGGTGCAAAAATGTTTCAGATTTAAGCCCTCATGTTGTGAGATAAGTTAAATTTTAGCCTTTTTTTAAGGTCTCTTTGGGCCCTCATTTTTTGTGGTTAGATAAGTCAAATTTTAGCCTGTTTATTAAGGTCTCTTTGGGCCCACTTTTATGTTGATAGATAAGTTAAAACGATGTTAGCCTTTTTTTAAAGGTCTTTTAGGCCCTCATGTATGTTATTAGATAAGTTAAATTTTAGCCTTTTTTAGGTTTTTAGACCCTCATTTATGCCGTTAGATAAGTTAAATTTTAGCCATTTTTTTAGGTCTCTTTGGGCCCTCATTTTTGTTGTTAGATAAGTCAAATTTTAGCCTTTTTTTTAGGTCTCTTTGGACCCACTTTTATGTTGATAGTAAGTTAAAACGATTTTAGCCTTTTTTTTAGGTCATTTTGGCCCTCATGTATGTCATAAGATAAGTTAAATTTTAGCCTATTTTAAGTTTTTTTATGCCCTCATTTATGTTGTTAGATAAGTTAAATTTTAGCCGTTTTTTAGGTCTCTTTTGGCCCTCATTTTTGTTGTTAGATAAGTTAAATTTTAGCCTTTTTTTTTTAGGTCTCTTTGGGCCCACATTTTTGTTGATAGATAAGTTAAAACGATTTTAGCCCTTTTAAGGTCTTTTAGGCCCTAATATTTGTAGTTAGATAAGTCAAATTTTAGCCTTTTTATAAAGGTCTCTTTGGGCCCACTTTTATGTTGATAGATAAGTTAAGACGATTTTAGCCTTTTTTTAGGTCTGTTAGGCCCTCATAAAAAGTGTTATAAGATAAGTTAAATTTTAACCTTTTTTAGGTTTTTTAGACCCTCATTTATGCCGTTAGATAAGTCAAATTTTAGCTTTTTTATAAAGGTCTCTTTGGGCCCACTTTTGTTGATAGATAAGTTAAAACGATTTTAGCCTTTTTTTTAAGGTCTTTTAGGCCCTCGTGTATGTTATTAGATAAGTTAAATTTTAGCCTTTTTTAGGTCTTTTAGGCCTTCATCTATGTTGTTAGATAAGTTAAATTTTAGCCTTTTTTTTAGATCTCTTTAGGCCCACATTTTTCTTGAAAGATAAGTTTAAAAAAAATTAAATTTTTGAAAATAAGAGTCTTTACTCATTAGATTTGTTCAAACCGCAGTTTGAAACTCCTGGAGCATGCGCAGAATGATTTTGACGTCAAAATTGACGTCATTCCGTTTGTCCGTCAAATCTGAAGTCCAAATCCTTCCAATAGTTTCAAACTACATTTGGTACAAAGCTGGTGGTATTTTCTCCGTTCTGTCTACAAGTTTATATAGAGATTTTATTTAAGTGCTTTTCGAGGGTGTATCTTTGATCTATTTTCAATCATAATCCAGCCATAAAAATCCCGAGGTTATTGTACCCCAGACATTTTATTATATTGCGAAGAAAAAAAAAAAAAAGAAAAAAATATTTCAAGGGTTTATTTTTGACCCTGAAAAAAGGAAAAAAAATCAAGTCGATATTTTATGTTTACAAACAAGTCTGATAAAGAAGAATTTATTTATCGTTAATAATAGCTTTGTTCCAACCGCAGTTTGAAACTTTTTTGAAACTCCTGGAGCATGCGAAGAAGGATTAAACGTTTGCCTGTCAAATCTGAAGTCATTTAACGTCAAAATTGCAAACCCTTTTGCGCATGCTCCAGGAGTTTCTGGGGTTGGAACAAACCTATAATAAATCTAAATAATGGCAAAGGGAAAAAAAAATTTAGGATCTTGAGGTTATTTTTAGAGAGTAGGGTTTGACCTTCGCCTGCGTGAGGTCGAAAAGACCATTTAAAAGCAGTAAAAAAAAAAAAATTCAAAACTTCACTCAGAAAATTCTGTTTTAACCCTTAAAAAAGGCTATCAACTTAAAAAAACAACCGATTCTTTGAATTATGATACTAAAATACCGAAATCATCGTAGAAAATGTGCCGATTTCCAAATGAATTTTTAAAAAACCGTGTTCATTGAAAACATTTTTGTTGGGATTATTTTTATTGAAAAAACAGGGGTGTGATGAGCGAAAAAACCTTTTTCGAAAGCACCAAAACAACATTTTTAGGAAAGTTTGAAAATTTACGTAAAACGGGTGCCAAAAGTGCCAAAAACCGGGCTCGAAAGCACCAAAAACGGGGTAAGTTAGCACATGCATTTTAGGGCACAAAAAACTATTCGTTTGGGCAAATGCAACAACTTCCTAAGGGCTAAAAAGGCGTAAAAACCCCGATAAAAATTTTATTGGGAATATAAAGTCCAACAGAACAAAACATTGTTTCCGACACGTTTTTTTAGGTCTCTTTGTGCCCACATTTTTGTTGATAGATAAGTTAAAATGATTTTAGCCTTTTTTTGCCTCTTTAGGGCCCTATTTTTGTTGTTAGATAAGTGAAATTTTAGCCTTTTTTAAAGTCTTTTGGGCCCACATTTTTGTTAAAAGATAAGTTAAAATGATTTTAGCCTTTTTTAGGTCTTTTAGGCCCTCATTTACGTTGTTAGATAAGTTAAATTTTAGCCTTTTTAGGTCTCTTTAGGCCCTCATTTTTGTTGATAGATAAGTTTAAAACGTTCCGTTTTAAGTAAATGGCATCAAAATAAATTGAAAAAACAATTTTAAGGGTAAAAAAAGGAAGGTTGGAGTCCTTTGATCAAAATAGGTAGAAAATCCGGTCAGAAAAAAAATATTTGTAAAAATTATTTTGACGTTGTTATTGTAAGAAATTGGAGGATTTTTCGGGATCCGAGCATGCGAAAAAGATAAAAAATGCAATCTATCCAAAATTTAGGAAAACATTTTTTTTCAAAAATTTAAAAAACAAGATTCTGGAGATGAGGGAGGAAGGATGGCCTTTTTTTTTATTTGTTCATAGATAAGTTTTTGCCTTTTTAGGTCTTTTAGGCCCTCATTTATGTTGTTAGATAAGTTCAATTTTAGCCTTTTTTTTTTTTTTTTTTTTTTTTTTAAGGTCTCTTTAGGCCCTCATTTTTGTTGATAGATAAGTTAAATTTTAGCCTTTTTTAGGTCTTTTAGACCCTCATTTATGTTGTTAGATAAGTTAAATTTTAGCCCTTTTTTAAAGCTCTCTTTAGGCCCTCATTTTTGTTGATAGATAAGTTAGATTTTAGCCTTTTTCTTAAAGACTCTTTGGGCCCACATTTTGTTGATAGATAAGTTAGATTTTAGCCTTTTTTTAGGTCTCTTTAGGCCCCAAGTTAAATTTTAGCCCTTTTTTTTTTAGGTCTCTTTACGCCCTCATTTTTGTTGATAGATAAGTTTCAAACGTTTCCAAAAAATCCAGCAAAATTATTGGCCCCAAAAACTAGACAAAAAGAAGCTTTTAGAAAGGAATTTCGATTTAAAAATCTGTCGGTACTTTAAATGTATTCATAGCACGTGGATCATGTCAAAAGAGGGGATGTTAATTTGAAGATTAACACTCCGAAACTTAAGAAGAGCAAGAGAGAAGGAAAAAAAAACGGCATCTGTCGTTTCCTTAAGTGGGATCTCATTTAAATACACCCCTTTTATGTCAAAAGTCGCGTGTCACGAGGGATTTTTTTTAAGGTGTAGGTACAACACGTGTCAAGGGTAAATTTATTTTGCATATCGTGAATTATGGTTTAAAAAAAATTTTTTTTTTATTCCCTACTTCAACTCTTTCTTGTTTACTTTCACTTGTGAAAGTACGTGAAATCCCATTTTTTTAAATAATGTACGGAACAATATGGAAACTAGTTTTGATTATTTAATTATCGGTTTCCTTCCTTTTTTTTTATAATAAAAAATTTTTTTTCACCGCGATCAATGAACTCTTTTTGCTCATGGACTTTACAAATGTTTATAAAAACACAATTGATAATTTAAAAATAAAAGGACCAAAAATCTGGTTTTAATAACGCCAAAAACACGTAAAGGTTGAGGGTAAAAAGGGGAAAAAAAGCGCTAAAATTACGGTTTTAAATCAACAAAAGCCTTTTTTTTTTTTAGGTCTCTTTGGGCCCTCATTTTGTTGTTAGATAAGTCAAATTTTAGCCTTTTTATAAAGGTCTGTTTGGGCCCACTTTTATGTTGATAGATAAGTTAAAACGATTTTAGCCTTTTTTAGGTCTTTTGGCCCTCATGTATGTTATTAGATAGGCTAAATTTTAGCCTTTTTTAGGTCACTTTAGGCCCACATTTTTCTTGAAAGATAAGTTAAATTTTAGCCTCTTTTTAGGTCTCTTTGGGCCCACTTTTATGTTGATAGATAAGGTAAAACGATTTTAGCCTTTTTTTTTAAAAGACTCTTCGGGCCCACATTTTGTTGATAGATTTTAAAATTACGGTTTTAAATCAACAAAAAACCTGCTATACCAGAAGAGCACAAGAAATCTGCGCCAACAGTCTAAAAATCCAAAAAGTCTAAAATCCTCAAGAAAAATATAGGGGTCTAAAAGCTCAGAAATCGGGGAAAAATCGTCAAACAGCGGGGTTCATAAGCTACAAAAACTGTGAATCATCTAGTGCGGAAAATCGACAAAAACTAGGGTTTATAAGCACCAAAAAAATACTTTGATAGGAAAACCATAAGATTTAGCGCGGAAAAACAAACAAAAAACGGGGTTCATAAGCACCAAAAATTCTTTGATAGGAAAACCATAAGATTTAGCGCGGAAAAACAAACAAAAACCAGGGTTTATAAGCACCAAAAAACTTTTTGATAGATAAGTCTTAAGATTTTTCGTGGATAAAAGCGTCTAAAATCAGGTTTTACGACGGCAAAAACTCTTAAGGCGGAAAGCCCTTAAGATTTAAAAATAGAAACCGGGGTCCTTTGAGCAAAATACCGGCTTTTTTCTAACAAAAATGAGGGCCTAAAGGGACCTAAAAAAGGCTAAAATTTAACTTATCTAACAACAAAAATAAGGGCTAAAAGATACTTAGAAAAGTCTAAAGTTTAACTTATCTAACAAAAAAAATGAGGGCCTAAGACTTAAAAATAATGACCCTGCGGTAGCAGGGACTAAAAGGTAGATTTCTTTTCATGATTAAAATTAAAATGTATAAACACAAAATATATAATTATGTTGTAAAAATGATGATATAGGTAAGAAAAATTGCGCCACTGAGCCCCTAGAAAAACATCTGATAATTTTATTAATAAATATTTATAATTTCCCGGTATAAATTCAAATTTTTTTTAAAGTTTAGCTAGTTCAATATTTTGCGCCTGGCTCGTCCAAACCTGCTTTAATTAATTTTTTACACGCCCTCGCAGAGGTCTTAAAGTTTTTTTTTTGCAAAAGGACTAGGATTTCAATAGAAAATGCCAATTTGTCTTTTAAGCCCTAAGTAAGTAGGTGAATCGCTGGTCCGATTCAGCCATTAACGAACTCGTCCGAGCTATTGAGATAAAAGCTCTAAATACCGGATATCGTCACCCTCACATTAAAATTGCTCCAGTTATCGTGCTAATATATATATATATATATAAACTTTTCAACTGAGGATGGTTTTGGGGTCCAGGAGGTATGAAACGAAAAACGTATAGAAAATTTTTGAATCTGCGACTACTTGGTACATTACAATAGGTAGATTTTTGAAGAAAAGAAATCTACCTAAAAGGCTAAAATCGTTTAAACTTATCTATCAACAAAAATGTGTGCCCAAAGAGACCTAAAAAAGGCTAAAATAAACTTATCTAACTACATAAAAGAGGCCCTAAAAGACCTAAACAAAGGCTAAAATCATTTTAACTTATCTTTCAACAAATGTGGTCCTAAAAGACTTTTAAAAAAGGCTAAAATTTGATTATCTACAACAAAAATTTGTGCCTAAAGAGACCTAAAAAAAAGGCTAAAATATAACTTATCTAACTACATAAATGAGGGCCAAAATGACCTAAAAAAAGGCTAAAATCATTTAAACTTATCTTTCAACGAAAATGTGGTAAAAAGACCTTTAAAAAGGCTAAAATTTGACTTATCTATCAACAAAATGTGGGCCCAAAGAGACCTAAAAAAGGCTAAATTTTAACTTATCTAACAACAAAAATGAGGGCGTAAAAAGGGCTAAAATTCAACTTATCTAACAACAAAATGAGGGCCTAAAGAGACCTAAAAAAGGCTAAAAATATTTATCTACCGGTACAGATAAAACGTGGTTTTTAAGGGTGATTTTCGTCATAAGTTGAAGACTAGCAAAATGGGATCTTTTTAGGCAGAAAAAGATAAAATCATCAAAATCTGGTGTTTAAAAGCACCAAAAAAAATTTTTAGAGAAAAAACGTAAAATGTGCTGCTTGAAAAAAGGGGTAAAACGGGTCTTTTCGAAGTCGAAATTTTAGTAAAAATAAATCCGGTCAAAGGTTGTAAAAATGAAGATTTTAACGTTTCATATTTTGAGAAAACGCCATTTTATTCGGGTAAATTCGAGTTGGCGTGGAAAGACCTTAAGGGGGTGGGTGGCCACCGTTTTAAGGGTTGCGTTTACTACGCAAGGATCACCCGCCCCCGGGACACTCCCCTTAAACCGAACTAAAATTAATTTAAAAAAATTATTTTAGGAAAAACTTAAAAAAAAATTTACCTTCTGGCATTCCATGGTTTATCAACACTAAACTTCTTCTTTGCGTTTTTTTGTTTGTTAAAAATTAAATCACAGTTTTAAAAACGGAAAAACAACTGCGACCGAAGGCGGAATCATAAATCGCGAAAGTTTTTGTTTAAAAAAAATTTAAATAAAAAAAAATACGAGAAAAAAACACAAAATCACACACTATCACAATTTGAGCCTCTCGCGGTAATTGTGTTTTTTTAAAATAATTGTTTAATTTTTAATTAATTAATAAAAAATAATAGGGAATCCGCCTCTCGAAACTCCCTAAAACACAAAAGGATGTTAACGCTACGAGGTCTTGTGTGTTACTGACTCGAAGTAGGGGGGGTTGTCTCGTGGGGGGTAATGGTAGGGGAGGGAGGAGTGGTAGGGGGGTGGGGGTCTGAAGATGAAAAAAGGTGGGGGATCTGGAGTGGGGAGGGGTAGGACCCGCCAAAGGGGAGTGGCTATTTTGCATACCCCCACTTTACTCATCCCTTCCCCTTTTTCGCCTTCAGGATAATTATCAAGAAAAAAATCTTCCCTTAAAAAACTCACCCCCCGAACAATTTTTTTATATAAAAACCTGTTTTCATGGCAACCACCCCCCCCCTTTTTTTAATTACGGAGTTTACCTAAAATTAAAACAATAACGGTTTTTTTATAACCCCTTTTATTCGTAGGGTCGGATTATCGATTTTAAGAAGGGAGGACCCAATTAGCTCTCATTATGTGGTGACTAATACCACATCTGTGTTGAAATGACCCCTTTTTATATAAAGAATCCAGAAATTACAACAGAAATAATAAAATAACATCGAAATTATAACCTATTTTGGTTGGGAACATGCGCCGAAGGATTTGTACGTCATATTTGACGTCGTTCAAATCGTTATGAAATCATCTGACGTCATATTTGACGTCAAAATCCTTCTGCGCATGCTCCAAAGTTTTAAAACAGTTTCAAACTGCGGTTGGAACAAAGTTATGTTTAAGTGCCAAAGTTGAGATTTTAAGTTTCGGCTCAGAGTACTAAAGAATCTAGAAATTACAACGGAAATAATAAAATATCATCGAATTACAGCCTATTTTGGTTTGAAAAATTGCTGGAGCATGCGCAGAAGGATTTGTACGTCATATTTGACGTCATTAAAATCGTTGACACGTCAAATCTGAACCCTCTGACGTCATATTTGACGTCCAAATGCGCATTCTCCAGAGTTGTAAAACACAGCGGTTGGAACAAAATTTGGTTTAAGTGCCACAGTTTAGTTTTTAAGTTTCTGCTCAAATTGACTAAAAGAATCCAGAAATTACAACGGATAAAAATAACATCGAATTTAACCTATTTGGTTTGAAAAATTGCTGGAGCATGCGCAGAAGGATTTATCGTCATATTTGACGTCGTTAAAATCGTTTATACGTCAAATCTGAACCATCTGACGTCATATTTGACGTCCAAATCCTTCTGCGCATGCTCCAGAGTTGTAAAAACACAGCGGTTGGAACAAATTATTGTTTAAGTGCCACAATTCAGTTTTTAAGTTTCGGCTCAGAGTGACTAAAAGAATGCAGAAATTACACCAGAAATAATAAAACAACACCGAATTTATAACCTATTTTGGTTTGAAAAAGTTGCTGGAGCATGCGCAGAAGGATTTGGGCGTCAAATATGACGTCAGATGGTTCAGATTTGACGTATAAACGATTTGAACGACGTCAAATATGACGTCAAAATCCTTCTGCGCATGCTCCAGAGTTCTAAAACAGATTCAGCTCTTGTTTAAGTGCCTTTCGGAGGTAAAATTAAATAATTTTGCTTCTTAAGTTAAGTTTTTAAGTTTGCTCAGAGTGACCGGGGCCATCGTTTACCATTGAGGAATAATTTCGGTGGTTTTTTAACGTATTCATCACGTGGAAGACCCACGCTACCGAAAAAAAAACTTTGAAGAAAGAAGAAAAAAAAAAAGTTTAAAAGTTCAAATACCTGTTATAAATCGGCTTTGACTGTAAATCTATGAACAAAAGGCTAAGACCCTTCTTTTCCCCCTGACAGTTTTTAATAGCCCTAAAGGGTAGGTACTTGATGGAAGAAATTTTCAGGTAGCGCACATTGTTCTTCAAGTGACCGGCGGACGCTTTTCCTTTTTTGATCTTTTTCCCCCAAATGCGATGGTGGAGGAAAGGCTTTAAACTTCCAATTAAGGGGAAAAAGGTCTGAAACCGTTGCGGATATAGAACCGAGGTACCTATCGCCAAAAAAAAGACGATTTTTACTTTTTTACCCGAAAATTATTTGGACGTTCGTACATTTTGCGCATTTTTACAAGATTTTTAGGTGTCTTCAACGTGGTTTGAAACTTCTGAAGCATGCGCAGAAGGATTTGGACGTCTAATTTGACATGACTTCAGATTAGACGCACAAACGATTTAACCGACGTCAAATGACGTCCAAATCCTTCTGCGCATACTCCAGGAGTTTCAAAGTGATTTGAACAAATCTATTGTGTAAGACTATTATTTTTAAAAATTTAATTTTTTTTTAAATTATTATCAACAAAAATGTGGGGCCAAAAGACCTAAAAAAGGCTAAAATTTTACTAACAACATAAATGAGGCCTAAAAGACTTAAAAAAGGCTAAAATCATTTAAACCTATCTTTCAACAAAATGTGGGCCCCAAGAGACCTAAAAAAAGGCTAAAATTTAATCTACAACAAAATGGGCCTAAAAGACCTTAAAAAAGGCTAAAATCTTTAACTTATCTATCAACAAAAATGTGGGCCCAAAGATAAAAAAAAGGCTAAAATTTAACTTATCTAACAACAAAATGAGGGACTAAAAGACTTAAAAAGGCTAAAACTTAACATCTTTCTACAAAAATGGGCCTAGAGACCTAAAAAGGCTAAAATTGTTATTAACAAATAAATGGGCCTAAAAGACCTTAAAAGGCTAAAATCGTTTTAACTGATCAATTAGCAAAAATGGGCCCAAAGAGTCTTAAAAAAAAAGGCTAAAATTTGATTTTAACAACAAATAGGGCCTAAAGAGACCTAAAAAAAAGGCTAAAATCTAACTTTATCTAACAACAAAAATGAGGGCCCTAAAAGACCTAAAAAAGGCTAAAATCGCTTTAACTTATCTATCAACAAAATGGGCCCAACAGTCTTAATAAAAAAAAAGGCTAAATTTAACAATCTAACAACATAAATGGGGGCCTAAAGAGACCTAAAAAAGGCTAAATTATTTATCTTATCTTTCAACAAAAATATGGGCCCAAAGGACCCTAAAAAAGGCTAAAAATTAACTATCTAACGTAAATGAATAAAAGACCTAAAGAAGGCTAAAATTATTTTAACTTATTTTTTAACAAAAATGTGGGCCCAAAGAGACCTAAAAGAAGGCTAAAATTTGACTTATCTAACAACGAAATTAGGGTCTAAGATATTTTATTTATTGATAAAACGATTTTTGGGGGTGCTTTCCTTAATGTTTTATGCCTTTGGTACAAGATTTTTTTTCTTGAAATGTACGCAAATACATTTTACCAATGCGGTTTATAAAGAAAAATAAGTTATAAATTTAAGATTTAAAGACCAATAATGTCATTAATCTTTGCGAAGGTTTAAGTGAAGAAGAAAAGGAAGGGAGGGAAAAAAAAAGAGAAGTCAAGTTTTGCAGACGCGTCTTGAATTTTTAAGGTTAAAATTTTTTTCGTCCGATTTTCAAGGCGGTGGACTCATCGACAAGGTGTTTCTTAATACGACATGAATTATTACTCTTTAGGGCCCGGTTCTGAAAGGGAAAAAAATCTGGATTTTTTTTCTGTTTATTCCGTCGGTCACGTTTTTATACTTTGGAAAAATTCTGGGAAATGATGAAAGACTTTTTTTAGATGTCGGGGGGACCTCAGAGCGTCCTGATCTGATGGGGGAGAAGAGAGTGAAAAAGGTTTTGTTTACGTTGGGAGAGAGAAAGTGAAAAAAAAGATGCGACGGTTTCCTCTCCGCCCTCGAAAAAGTCGGGTAGCGTTTCCCAGGAAGTGACCTGCTGACCTGAAGAAGGTCATGGCCATTGATCCCGTTGAGGGGCAAAGCCTCTCCTCCCCGGTACCAGCACTACTACAATTCCAACAACCACCCCCCTTTTTTTATCAAGAAGGCGGTGACTTTTTTCTCCCCATTCAACCTCAAAAAGAAAAAGCCTAAAAATTGATTTAAATATTTTTTTTAGTACGGAGGCGGACGTGAGGCGGCTGCTTCGTGCCGCATTCTGGAGGGCAAGTCGGTCAACTAAACACCCACAAAGGGAGGCGGTTTTAACACGGAAAGACCCCTCAGTCTCTCCCACGATTCTGCCAAGAAGCTACACATACTCCTAAGTTTACGATATAAAAAAATTTTTCTCTCAAAAATGACTTTAGATTTGTGTTTTTCTGCTCAAAAATAGCCAAAAACCACATTTTGAGCGTTTTTAAAAATAAAAATTTTCAGGCCAAAAAAGTAGAGAAGGGTCCCCCATTTGGTGTGTTGAAAAACGATATTTGGATCTCAAAAATGACTTTAGATTCGTGTTTTTCTCCTCAAAAATAGCCAAAAACAACATTTTGAGCGTTTTTGAAAAATAAAAATTTTTTGGCCAAAAGTAGAGAAGGGTCCCCCTTAGGTATGTCGAAAAACGTTATTTTTTTGATCTCAAAAATGACTTCAGATTCGTATTTCTCAACTCAAAATAGCCAAACACCACATTTTGAGCCATTTTAAAAAATAAAAATTTTGTGGCCAAAAAAGTAGAGAAGGGTCCCCCCATTGGTATGTCGAAAAACAATATTTTTTTATTTCAAAAATGACTTCAGATTCGTGTTTTTCTCCTCAAAAATAGCAAAAAAGCCACATTTTGAGCCATTTAAAAGAATAAAAATTTTCATTTGATTTTTAGGCGTTTTCTTAGGTTTATCTGACGAAAACCCCTTTAGACCGGATTGTAAAGGTATTTTCTTCGGTTCATCCATCTTAAAAAAAAGTATTGTGATACCCTCGATGATTTTCAGTAAGAGGGCCTTGAAACGCACCTTTCCTTTAAAGGATAACTTGATCTGTTCCTTCACTTAATCTTTGAAATTTAAGCAAATATTCTCTCAATATCTAGCCTGAGAAACAAGGTCCCACCTAGACGGTAGCCTGATTTTTAAATATTTCCTCGGAATTCTTGAATTTAGGAACCTTTTCTTTACCTGGCTTCTGGAAACAAAAGGCTGGGAAAGCCCGGCTAATCCTGACAGTGAAAGAAAAAAATGTTTTTGGTCCGAGAGAAAACGTTCGTTGGTCCCTTCAGCGGCGGTGAAGATGATGGAGGTTCTTAAGAGAAGAAGAAACTCCAAGTGGGGAGAAAAAAAAAAAGTGTGAAACCCGCCGGGTTAAAGTCACGTACCGAAACGAGGAGTCATCCGAAATATGTTATAATTGGAAACGTGGACGTTTTTCTCGTTTTCTAAAGGTGCCTTTTTAAACAAAAACCATCTTTTCCCACCTCTCTCTTTTTCCCCCCGCAATCATAACCACTTAGACATAATGTCAGACATTTCTTAACCCAAGGCGTTCACGAAATTTAAAAAAATATCTAGGAAAATGTTTCTTGAAAATTTTAGTTTTTAAAACGCTCGAAATTTGCTTTTTAGCTATTTTTGAGGTCAGTTTTGAAGATCAAAAAATTTTGTTTTTGACACACCAAAGGGGGCACATTTGTTTTTGACCACCCTTCTTACTTCCACAAAATTTTTATTTTTTAAAAACGTTCAAAATGTGGTTTTGGCAATTTTGAGGAGAAAAACACGAATCTAATGTCATTTTTGAGATCAAAAAATATCGTTTTTCGACACACTAAAGGGACCCTTCTCTACTTTTTTGACAGGAAAATTTTTATTTTTTAAAATTGCTCAAAATGTGGTTTTTGGCTATTTTCGAGGTGAGAAATACGAATCTAAAGTCATTTTTGAGATAAAAAAATATTTTTTTTCAACACACCAAAGGACCCTTCTCTACTTTTTGGCCTGAAAATTTTTATCTTTTATAATGGCTCAAAATGAGGTTAAACGCCTAAAATATCCGGTCTAAAGGGTTTGATGAACCGAAGAAAACGATTAAAAAATCCGGTCTAAATGGTTTCATGTCTGATGAACCTAAGAAAACACCTAAAAATCCGGTATAATGGATTTCTTGTCTGATGAAGTTCAGCAAACACCTAAAAAAATCAGGTCTAAAGGGTTTCATGTCTGATGAACCTAAGAAAACACCTAAAAATCCGGTCTAATGGGTTCTTGTCTGGTGAACCTAGGGAAACACTTAACAATCCGGTCTAAAGGGTTTCTTTTGTGATGAACCTAAGAAAACGCCTAAAAATCCGGTCTAAATGGTTTCATGTCTGATTTTTTTTACAAAAATTGATTTTTCCTTCCTCTTTTGACCGATGAAACGCCTTATGTAAGAGTTTCCGATGTTTTCATTGTTTATTTGCCCGAAAAAACCTCTTTAGAACGGATTTTAAGGTGTTTCTTAGGTTCATCAGAAGCCCTTAAGACCAGATTTTTAGGCGTTTTTTTAGGTTCATCAGACGAGAAACCATTTAGACCGGATTATTTAGGCGTTTTTCTTAGGTTCATCAGACAAGAAACCCTTTAGATCGGATTTTTTAAGCGTTTTCTTCGGTTCATCAGACGAGAAACCGTTTAGACCGGATTTTTCAGGCGTTTTCTTAGGTTCATCAGACAAGAAACCCTTTACACCGGATTTTTTAGGCGTGTTCTTTGGTTCATCAGAAACCCGTTAGACCGGATTTTTAGGTGTTTTCTTCGGTTTATCAGACAAGAAACCCTTTAGACCGGATTTTTTAATCGTTTTCTTCGGTTCATCAAACGAGAAACCCTTTGACCGGATCTTTCAGGCGTTTTCTTAGGTTCATCAGACAAGAAACCCTTTAGATCGCATTTTTAGGCGTTTTCTTCGGTTCATCAGACGAGAACCCTTTTCGATTGGATTTTTTCAGACAAGAAACCCTTTACACCGGATTTTTTAGGCGTGTTCTTTAGTTCATCAGAAACCCGTTTGACCGGATTTTTAGGTGTTTTCTTCGGTTTATCAGACAAGAAACCCTTTATACCGGATTTTTAGGTGTTTTCTTCGATTCATCAGACGAGAAACCCTTTAGACCGGATTTTAGGCGTGTTCTTTGGTTCATCAGAAACCCGTTAGACCGGATTTTTAGGTGTTTTCTTCGGTTTATCAGACAAGAAAGTTTATACCGGATTTTTAGGTGTTTTCTTCATTCATCAGACGAGAAACCCTTTAGACCGGATTTTTTAGGCGTTTTCTTAGGTTCATCACACAAGAAACCGTTTAGACCCGGATTTTTAGGTGTTTCTCTATTTAATTTTTTTTAAAAACCTAATTTCACCTGATTTTTTGCGTTTTCATCTATAAAAAAGTTTTGCGACCTTTTAAGTACTATAGACAGTGAGCATTCAGTAGTAAATACTGTAAACAAAAAGAAGAAAAAAAAAAATTCATTTCATAAAAAATGTAAAAAGGAAGCCCTTTCCAGAGTATTAATTTGCGTTGGAAACCACCCGGTTATTATGTAGAGTTATCGGTCTATAACTTCCTAGCAAACAGTGAACTTTTTAGTTATAAATTATTTAAAGTTAAAACTCTAATTTTCACTCGTCTTCCATGGATAATGATGAAAAGAGAAAAATAAAGGACACGAACGGTCATTTTCATACGAATTAAGAACTACTAATCGATTAGTAAAAAGGAGATAAATAAATACGTCGTTTTTAGTAATAAGCACTCTGTTGAAAATTACATTGCTTTAAGGAATCGATCTTTTTGTAAAAAAATCGGTCGAGCCGTTTTCGAGATATCCGAATTAAAAGTTTGTCAAGTGTATACGTGTCGACATAATGCGGTTCGCCATAGTGCATTTTACCGTAAAATAGAAGCGAGTACTCTGCAACTGAACATAAAGAATCGAAAATGTTCACCACGATGCAATTGAACATAATCCACCATACAGAAGAGATTTGACACTTGTTGTTTCGACATAAAATTTTCGTTTCAACATAACGCAGTAGAACGTAAAAGAAACTATAACCGAAGAAAAGGATTAAAAAATCCGGTCTAAAGGGTTTCTTGTCTGATGAACCGAAGAAAACGCCTAAAAATCCGGTCTAAACGGTTTTTCGTCTGATGACCGAAGGAAACGATTAAAAAATCCGGTATAAAGGGTTTCTCGTCTGATGAACCGAGAAAACGCATAAAAAATCCGGTCTAAACGATTCTCGTCTGATCCGAAGAAAACGCCTAAAAATCCAGTCTAAAGGGTTTCTCGTCTGATGAACCGAAAAAACGATTACAAAGTCCGGTCTAAAGGGTTCTCGTCTGATGAAAATAAGAAAACGCCTAAAAAATCCGGTCTAAAGGGTTCTTGTCTGATGAACCGGAGATACACCTAAAAAATCCGAACTAAAGAGTTTCATGTATGATGAATCTAAGAAAACGCCTAAAAAATCCGGTCTAAACGGTTTCTCGTCTGATGAACCGAAGAAAACGCCTAAAAAATCCGGTCTAAAGGGTTTCTCGTCTGATGAACCAAATAAAACGCCTAAATAATCCGTCTAAAGGGTTTCTGTCTGATGAACCGAAGGAAACGAAAAAGTCCGGTCTAAAGGGTTTCTCGTCTGATGAGAATAAGAAAACCTACAAAATCCGGTCTAAAGGGTTTCTTTTCTGATTAACCGGAGAATACACCTAAAAATCCGAACTAAAGAGTTTCATGTATGATGAATCTAAGAAAACGCCTAAAAAATCCGGTCTAAACGGTTTTCGTCTGATGAACCGAAGAAAACGCCTAAAAAATCCGGTCTAAAGGGTTTCTCGTCTGATGAACCAAAAAACGCCTAAATAATCCAGTCTAAAGGGTTTTCGTCTGATGAACCGAAGGAAACGATTAAAAGTCCGGTCTAAAGGGTTTCTCGTCTGATGAACCTAAAAAAAAAACCTAAAAATCCGATCTAAAGGGTTTCTCGACTGATGAATCGAAGAAATCACCTAAAAATCCGGTCTAAAGGGTTTCTAGTCTGATGAACCGAAGAAAACGCCTAAAAATCCGGTCTAAAGGGTTTCTTGTCTGCTGAACCGAAGAAAACGCCTAAAAATCCAGTCTAAATGGTTTCTTGTCTGATGAACCTAAAAAACACCTAAAAATCCGATCCAAAGGGTTTATGTGTGATGAACCTCAGTAAAGGTCTAAAAAATCCGGTCTAAAGGGTTCCTCGTCTGATGAACCTAAAACCCAAAAATCCGATTCAAAGGGTTTTATGTCTGATGAACCTCAGTAAACGCCTAAAAAATCCGCTCTAAAGTGTTTCTTGTTTGATGAACTGAAGAAAACGCCTAAACAAACTGTCTAAAGGAGGTTTTTGTCGTTTCATCATAATCGCGTTTTAAACGGCGAAAATATTCTTCGTCTTTGGCTGTCCCCTATGGTGAGATGTATTATGCCCGAACGACAGAGAAACAGTTTTATGGCGAAACAACAAGCTTCAAGAGAGCTTTTATGGTGATAAGCGTTATGGTGACTTCACTTTTTTTGGCGCATTTATTGAGAAGTAGTTATGTTCAAAATTTTGAACTTTTTAAGAGCTTTGTGTCAATTTGCATTATGCCGAAATGCATTTTGGTGAACTACAGATTTTTGAATGTTTTGACTGTATTTTTTTATGAGGGGCTTTTTAAATAGACAAATTACGCTTTTTTTTCTCATTTATCTAGCTTAGAAAATAACAATGGTGCACAAAAAGGGGAAAAAAACAGTTGGAATTATTTAGTTAAAATTGGTGGACATGGAGGGGTCAGATCTTAAGCAAGAATCCGGCTGGGTTTACTAATCCTTCCCCTTTCGGAAAAACGGTTACATTTCACGTGTAAACAATAGAAAAGGGACACCCGGGATGGTACAAGACCGGTTTCTGGGCAGGGGTGAGAGCCCTTGAGAAACTTGACCAGCCCTTCCCGAAATCTTCCCTTAATTTCCCTTCCCCTGTTTACTTCCGAATGCAACGTGATTGTTAATTTTCACGTGTATAATCAGCCATTTATTTATTCGAAACTGAAACAGGAATTAATTTACTTTCAGGATCGGATGTTGATTCCTTTTTCTGATGGAATTTGTAAACAGATGTTTAAAACAGGAGGCGATGAATAAACTTTTTTTTGTCTTTCTAAAAAAGGAAAATTTTTAAAACTTTTCAAAATCAATGTCATTTATAAACGTATGAAGTTAATGAAACCAATTACACCAATTACGACGTTTTCCCGACGAAAGAGACCCAATTAGGTTGCTCATTCGTGCGATGCAATTTATTTTTTTTCTTTAATTACTCTCTAAAGGTTTTTTTAGTTTTCCTAGTATAATTTCGATTTACTGATGGATGAAAAGGTCGTTAATGCGTCCCTAGATATGAAGAAAGAGCACAAACTAGCAAATATGTCACTAGCTAAAGTTACAGTGGCTAAAAACAAACTATTGCGGCACTAATTTAAGCTAAAAGGGCCAAAAGAAGATAAAACTGCACTAGCATCACGGAAAGGGCAAAACAATCTGCAACTTCTACAGCTTAAAAGGGCCTAAAAGAAGCAAAAAACGCAGTAGCTGCACGGAAATGGCTAACAAATCAATCTATAACTTCTAAGCTGAAGCAAAGGGCCTAAAAAGAAGCTAAAAACTGCACTAGCTACACAGAAAGGGCTAATAAATAAAATCTACAACTTCTACAGCTTGAAGAAAAGGGCCTAAAAGAAGATAAAACTGCACTAGCTTCACGGAAAGGGTACAAAAATCTACAACTTCTACAGCTTGAAGTAAAGGGCCTAAAAGAAGCAAAACTGCAGTAGCTGCACGGAAATGGCTTACAAATCAATCTATAACTTACAGATTGAAGCAAAGGGCCAGAAAGAAGCTAAAACTGCACTAGCTTCACGAAAAGGGCTTAAATCCATCTACAACTTCAACAGATTGAAGCAAAGGTCCTAAAAGAAAGCTAAAACTGCACTAGCTAAACCAATCGACAATTCTGCAGCGTGGAGCAAAAGGCCTAAAAAGAAGCTGTTTTAAGGCCCTTTCCTTCAGGCTAATACGTATAGGCTTGTTTTTAATCCCATAAAGATTGAGATAAAGGGATTAAAACTGTCACTAATCCCTTTATCTAAAGCTAATGACGAACCAGCTTGTTTTTTAGGCCCTATCCTTCGAGCTACTTACGTATTGGCTTGTTTTTAATCCCTTCCACTTTGAGCTAGTGACATTTTCAATCCCTTTATCTCATGCTGATGACGCACTAGCTTGTTTTTTGGCCCTTCCTTCAAGATAGTTAGTATCGGCTCGTTTTTAATCCCTTAAATCTTGAGATAAAGGGATTAAACTGTCACTAATCCCTTTATCACAAGCTGATGACCTGCTAGCTTGTTTTTTAGGCCCTTTCCTTCAAGCGATTACCTATAGGCTTGTTTTAATCCCTAAAAGCTTGAGCTAGTGACATTTTCAATCCCTTTCCTCAAGCTAATTACGCTCTAGCTTGTTTTTACGCCCTTTCCTTCGAGCTTTAATTGCTTTTAATCCCTCACAGCTTTGTGGTCCCATTTTCAATCCCTTTTCCTCAAGCTAATTACGCAATATCTTATTTTTATGCCTTTGCTAGTTTTAATCCCTTACAGCTTGAGTTAGTGACATTTTTAATCCCTTTATCTTCAACTAATGACGCACTAGCTTGTTTTTAGGCCCTTTTCTTCAAGCTTGCCTTGTTTTTAATCCCTTACAGCTCAAGGTAGTGACATTTCAATCCCTTTTCCTCAAGCTAATTACGTACTAGCTTGTTTTTAGGCTCTTTCCTCGCGATTTTGTTCCTAAAAATGTAACATTGATGATTTTTTAAAGTAAAATATTATTCAACAGAGCTTTTATATTTTATGAAGGTACATTTTCACCCTTTTAAGTAAACCCTTTTATCGTTTTAATTCGGCTTCCCTAAATTAAACGGAAAACGGTCTCAATGACGGATTACTTTGAAGGGTTTTTCGACAATTAAGTCAAAAAAAAAAGGGGTTGAGGGTGTTTTTATCAGGGCTCCAAGTGCTAAACAGTGTCATTTCGACGAACCTCCGTCCAACAAGTGGCGTTATTAATTCTCACCCCCGACAAACCCCTTTTCCCACAAAGAGAGACACTAATTGTCCCGTTGAATCCCCAAAAAAATCCCTCTCATTTTCATAAGTTCCCGTTAAAAATTCTTAAATATCGTTTATGGGTTTTCCAAGTAATTTGATAAAAATCTTTTAACTTTCATTTTCTCTATAATTTCGTTTAAATTAAAGTGTGGGAACTATGAGGGTATAATTTGAAAAGATTGAATTAATTTTAGATTATTTTTGTCGCAATTTCTGTTTTGTTTATTCACAAATAATTTTCTCACCCTTTATTAATAATCTGTTATCATAGATCCACTAGACAGTTTTAAATAACAAAATTAAAAGAAATCAAAAAATCGTGGGAAAAAGGATTCTTGTATACCTAGAGAGGATTTTCCGTAAAAACAAAAATTATAAGCCTGTTGTTAAATCCGGTGAAGGAATATCTAGTTTTTAGGCCCTTTGCTTCAGGCTGTAGAAGTTGTAGATTGATTTGTAAGCCCTTTCTTTGCAGCTGTGCAGTTTTTGCGTCTTTTTAGGCCTTTGCTTCAATCTGTTGAAGTTGTAAATTGATTTGTAAGAACTTTTCGTAGAGTACAGTTTTTGCTTCTTTTAGGCCCTTTGCTTCAAGCTGTAGAAGTTTGTAGATTGATTTGTAAGCCCTTTTGTCCAGCTAGTGCAGTTTTAGCTTCTTTTAGGCTTACTTCTTGCTGTAGAAGTATAGATTGATTGAAGCCATTTTCGTGAAGCTAGAGCAGTTTTAGCTTCTTTTTAGGCCCTTTGCTTCAAGCTGTAGAAGTTGTATTGATTTGTAAGCCCTTTCTGTGAAGCTAGAGCAGTTTTAGCTTCTTTTAGGCCCTTTTCTTCAATCTGTTGAAGTAAATTGATTTGTTAGCCATTTCCCTGAAGCTAGATCAGCCTTAGCTTTTTTTAGGCCCTTTTGCTTCAAGCTGTAGAAGTGTAGATTGGTTTTGTAAGCCATTTCCGTGAAGCTACTGCAGTTTTAGCTTCTTTTTAGGCCTTTTCTTCAATCTGCAGAAGTTGTAGATTGATTTTAAGCCATTTCCGTGAAGCTAGAGCAGTTTTAGCTTCTTTTTATGCCCTTTGCTTCAATCTGCAGAAGTTGTAGATTGATTTGTAAGCCCTTTCTGTGAAGCTAGAGCAGTTTAGCTTCTTTTTAGGCCCTTTTCTTCATGCTGTAGAAGTTGTAGATTGATTTGTAAGCCCTTTCCGTGAAGCTAGTGCAGTTTTTGCTTCTTTTAGGCCCTTTGCTTCAAGCTGTAGAAGTTGTAGATTGGTTTGTAAGCCATTTTTCCGTGAAGCTACTGCAGTTTTAGCTTTTTTAGGCCCTTTTTCAATTTAGATTGATTTGTAAGCCATTTCCGTGAGCTAGGGCCTAAAAAATCTAGTACGTAGTTAGCTAGAGGAAAAGGGATTAAAAATGTTACCAGCTCAAGCTATTAGGGATTAAACAAGCCTATACGTAATAGCTTGCAGAAAAAGTTTTAGATTGAGTAGCGCGAAGGAAAGGGCCTAAAAACAAGCTAGTGCGTCATCAGCTTGAGATAAAGGATTGAAAATGTCACTAGCTCAAAGAGGAAGGGATTAAAAACAAGCCAATACGTAAGTAGCTCGAAGGAAAGGGCCTAAAAAACAGCTAGTTCGTCATTAGCTTTAGATAAAGGGATTAGTGACAGTTTAATCCCTTTATCTCAAGCTTTATAGGATTAAAAACAAGCCTATAAGTAATTAGCTTGAAGGAAGGGGCCTAAAAACAAGCTAGGACGTCATTGGATCGAGATAAAGGGATTTAAAATGTCACTAGCTCAACCTTTAAGGGATTAAAAACTAGCCAATACGTAATTTGCTCCATGAAAAGGGCCTAAAAACAAGCTAGTACGTAATTAGCTTCATGAAAAGGGCCTAAAAACAAGCCAATACGTAATTAGCTTGAAGGGAAGGGCCTAAAAACTAGCTAGAACGTCATCAGCTTGAGATAAAGGGATTAACACGGTCACTATCAAGCTTTAAGGGATTAAAACAAGGGCCAAGCTTGAAGGAAAGGGCCTAAAAACAAGCCAATACGTAATTAGCTTGAAGGGAAGGGCCTAAATACTAGCTAGAACGTCATTAGCTTGAGATAAAGGGATTAACACTGTCACTAGCTCAAGCTTTAAGGGATTAAAACAAGCCAAGCTTGAAGGAAAGGGCCTAAAAACAAGCTAAGACGTCATTAGCTTGAGATAAAGGGATTAACACTGTCACTAGCTCAAGCTGTAAGAGATTAAAAACAAGCCAATACGTAAGTAGATTGAAGGAAAGGGCCTAAAAAACAAGCAAGTTTGTCATTAGCTTTAGATAAAGGGATTAGTGACAGTTTTAATCCCTTTATCTCAAGCTTTATAGGATTAAAAACAAGCCTATACGTAATTAGCTTGAAGGAAGGGGCCTAAAACAAGCTAGCAAGTCATAAGCTTTAGATAAAGGGATTAAAACTGTCAATAGCTCAAGCTTTAAGGGATTAAAAACAAGCCGAAACGTAATTAGCTTGAAGGAAAGGGCCTAAAAACAAGCTAGCACGTCATTAGCTTTAGATAAAGGGATTATATCTGTCACTAGCTGAAGCGTTAAGGGATTAAAAACATGCCATTACGTATTTAGCTTGAAGGGAAGGGCCTAAAAACAAGCTAGAACGTCATTATCTTAAGCTAAAGGGATTGAAAATGTCACTAGCTAAAGCTCTAAGGGATTAAAAACCAGCCAATACGTAATTAGTTTGAAAAAAAGGGCCTAAAAACTATCCTATACGTAATTAGCTCGATGAAAAGGGCCAAAAAAAAGCTAGTACTTAATTAGCTTGAGGAAAAGGGAATGAAAATGTCAATAGCTCAAGCTTCAAGGGATTAAAAACAAGCCAATACGTAATTAGCTTGACGGAAAGGGCCTAAAAACAAGCTTAACGAACTAGCTCACGCTGAAAGGGCCACAAAACTTGCCTTTTTGTCATTATCTTTTAGTTTTAAAATTTTCTAAAGAGTTTGAGAGCCAAAAAAATGACATTTTCGCACAATTAAAAATAATGCTTAAAATTTTATCTCCAGAAATCCTAACAGTGTTACATTTTTTTTGTTATTAAAAAAAATTTCACAAGTTTTGAAAGTTCGATTTTTAAAAAGACCGCAAAGGTTTCGTTCGCGCGGGATTCCCCCACCGAAAAAAGAGTGCGTTTTGAAATTAACGAAAGCGAAATGACCCCAATATCCCAATTAATTTTTCCTACCCTAATAACTTCGTATATGGGAAACAAAAGGTACGAAGTGAAAGTTTTCTATCAGTTTTCTAATCTAAACGATATAATTTTTTTATTATAAAAAAAAAGGATTTCGAAGTGTTGAAATAAGTGGGCACTTGTAGGCGTCCCCTTTTCTTCACTTTTTTCCCGGTTCATTTGCTCCGAGGGGATCTTTTTTTCACTAATCCGAGCTTTTGTTTTAATTGAACATAATTGGGTCGTTTTATTAACTTTTCCCTTACCAAAGGGTCGGCTTTTCCGCCACCCGCCCTTAAAAAGAGTCGAGTGTTTTACTAAGTAATTAAGACTCTACAGGTGTTTAATTTACCCCCTAAAAAACCCTTCGTTATTTAATTTTTTTTCTCTTCCCCGCGAATCTTCTTTTACTTTAAAAAGTGAAAAAAAAAGGCGATAAAAAATGTCAATTTACTAAAATATCATTCTAAACAATATTAAATAAACAAAAAATCCTTGGGCCTTTTCTTAAAATACGTTTTATTACTTGTTTTAAACTATAAAAAAATTTTTTTTAACCAGAAATATTTGCATCGTAAATTTTTAAGATAAAAATAAATAAAGACGACATGATTTCTTCGTTTCCAAGCTCTTAAATACGTCATTAACTTAATATTACGTCACTAGCCTTAATAGGGGACAAAAAATTAGCTAATACACCACTAGGTTAAGCTGAAGGTGCTTAAAAACAAGCTCAAACGATATTAGCCAAAAGAAAAAAAGGCTAATATGTCAATAGACAGATAGAAAAGGGCTTAAAACAAGCTAATACATCATTAGACAGATTGTAAAGGGCTTAAAAACCAGTTAATACGACATTAGAGATATAGAAAAGGGCTTAAAAACATGCTAATGTGTCATTAGACTGATGGAAAAGGGCTTAAAAACAAGATAATACGTCTTTAGACAGATAAAAACGGCTTAAAAACACGATAATTCGTCTTTAGATAGAAAAGGCCCCTGGTTTTCCGGCGTTTTTCTCGGTTTTTCATACCTCAAGCCTTCTTTAACTTCCTCAAGAAGTTACTGTGATACCCTCCGACCCCCTGTTACTAGAAAAGGGTCTTCCAGACCCCGTAGGATAAATCTGATAAGTGATCTTTGCCGATCCTGACTTTGTCTGTGGTGCCGGCCGTCCGGCCGTCCGGCCGTCCGGCCGTCCGGCCGTCCGTCGCCACTTTTCCGGAACACTTCACGGCCGCAATTTTCATCCGATCTTCACCAAATTTATACACAAGCTTCCTTTCACAGAAATCTTGAAAATGACGAGAGCTTTTTTCGAAATTTTTCAAAATGGCGGAGATATGACTGTTCAAAGATTTAAAATGAGCGCTGTGGGCGTACTGTTGGTCCGATCTTCACCAAATTTTCACTAAACATTCCTTGAATTATTTAAAAATTTTCCATGTTTTTAAAATTTTAATTTTCCAAAATTTTTTTTACTTAATAATTTTTCTAGGCAGAAATGTGAGTCACTTCGCCGGCTCGAGGGCGGCCTCTCTTTGGCTAACCGTACTGAATTTCTACCTTGATATAAAATTTTCAAAATAATTTTTTTTTTTTTTTTTTTTAACTTCCTCAAGAATTTTTTTAACGGAAAATAAAATGGCGATTTATTAGGTACTTAATTTTTTTTTTTTTTTTCAAAAAACAGAAAACGAACAACAAAAAATACCTAAAATTTCTAACTTCCTCAAGACTTACTGCGATACCCACCAAATTTATTTCACAACTTTTACAAAAATTTAGTTCTCCTACTTAATACTTCCTCCTCCTGTATCCTTGAGGAAGTTATCGTTGGAAGCTCTTCAAACCGGAACTTTTTTAAGCTTCTGCCCATTTTTCGGCAAAGTCTTCAAGACTTTCGTCTAATTTCCTCATACCAGCGATTTTCTGAAGTCAAGCTTTAAGGGATTAAAAACAAGCCAAGCTTGAAGGAAAGGGCCTAAAAACAAGCTAAGACGTCATTAGCTTGAGATAAAGGGATTAAAACTGTCACTAGCTCAAGCTTTAAGGGATTAAAAACAAGCCAAGCTTGAAGGAAAGGGCCTAAAACAAGCTAAGACGTCTTCAAGACTTTCGTCTAACTTCCTCATACCAGCGATTTTCTGAAGTCAATTTTTTTTTTTTTTTAAATAATAAGTAATAACTTGGTTCCAACCGAATTTTGAAACAGGTTTGAAACTCCTGGAGCATGCGCAGAAGGATTTGGACGTCATATTTGACGCCATTCAAATTAGTTCCCGTCAAATCTGAAGTCGTCTGATGTCATATTTGACGTGCAGATCCTTCTGCGCATGCTCTAGGAGCTGCGGTTGAAGCAAAGCTAATATGACAAACATCCTTTTTTCCCAGCTGCTTTTCCCCCTGGTTTTCCGGCGTTTTTCTCGGTTTTTCATCCCTTAAACCCTCTTTTTTTTTTTTTAACTTCTGCCCATTTTTCAGCATATTCTTCTGGACTTAGGTCTAATTTTTCCTCAGACCAGCGATTTCATGAAGTCAAAAAAATGATTGTTTTTTTTTTTAATTAATAACTCTCTTCCAACCGCAGTTTGAAACTCTTGGAGCATGCGCAGAAGAATTCGGACGTCATAGATGACTTCATTTAAATCGTTTTCCCGTCAAATCTGAAGTCATATGACGTCATATTTGACGTGCAGTTCATTCTGCGCATGCTCCAGAAGCTTCAAACTGCTTTTACTATGAGTTAACCTTTAGACCTCATTTTCATGTTCGTGTTTATTACTAGTTTTCCTTTATAGCTTTTGTGATGTTTTAATTATAATGGAGAAGGGAAAAAAAAATGGTTCAAGGACTAATCAATAATTAATTAGTGTATCGATGAAGCCCTAATTGCGCTGAAGGAAGTAATTAAGAAAAAAGCCTTTTCCCCTTCACTTTTTTTAGGAAGAAAAAAAAAATATTCGCCATATTGCACGTTTAGAAAGTTCGGGAAATGACCCTGTCCTGCAGGATTTTTTTATTCTTAAGTATTTATTAATATAAGATTTTTTTTTTTTTTTTTTTTTGAAGATCGTTAATTTCGGAGGGGTCGTAAAGTGTCCTGTGTCAAAACACGGGTGGTCCGGTTTCTGTGTTTAGAAGTAGCAGTGTGGGTGTTTTTTTTTTTTTTTTTTTTTTTTTTTTTTTTTTTTTTTTTTTTTTTTTTTTTTTCGAAAGGTGAAGAAAACGGTCGTAGGTCAAATTCAGACCCAGTGAGGGCACGTGCCTTTCTATATGGTCACTAAAAAACCAGTTTTTTATTACCCCAAAACAGGAAATAGCATTTTTTTCAAAAATAATTTCCAGAAAAAAAATATCCGTTATAAATTTTATTGGTTTATAAATTTATTTATTGTTATTTGTTACCCTCTAAATAAACATTTATGCTTTCATGATGGATTAAGCGTTTTTGGTAGTGATTACGTCATGAACTGAAAAATCCAAAAAATGCAAATTCGAAAAAAAAGAGACTTTTTTTAAAAAGCCACTTAACTTTTTTCTCCACATGACCATATCTAAACGTCTTAAAATCTTTTGTGATAAAATGTCTTTTTTTAAAGCTAAACCTCAATTGTTTATTTTAGAAATAAAGTTGGAGGCCAAAATTTCGCAATTTTACCTCCAAGAATTATACATTTATCTATTTAACCTTTCCATAAAGCTATTGATCTACTAGCAAGATTTTAAGCCCTTCTCTATCTGTGTAATGACCTATTTGGTTGTTTTTAAGCCCTTTTCTATCTGTCAAATTGGTATTAGCTTGTTTTAAGACCTTTCCTTATTCCTTATTATAACAGCGTCGTGGTGGCCGCGCGTGTTAAGGCGTTAATCCCAAACATTGCGATACGGCGTTCATCAATGGGGTCCAGGGTTCAAAGCGGGCAGTCCCCAAATTGAACCCAATGTACCTAAATGAACTTTTCCGACGGAAAACACCACTGACGCGAGGGTGATATAACCTGAGTAGTTGAAAACCCTCGTAAAATAAAATTAAAAAAAAAAAAAAGACCTTTCCATCTGCCTAATGACGTATTAGCTTGTTTTTAAGCCCTTTTCTATCCTAATGACGTATTAGCTTGCTTTTAAGCCGTTTACTCTCTGTCTAATGACGTATTAGCTTGTTTTTAAGCCCTTTACTATCTGTCTAATGATGTATTAGCTTGTTTTAAGCCCATTTCTATCTGTCTAAAGGCGTATTAGCTTGTTTTTAAGCCCTTTTCTATCTCTCTAATGAAGAATTAGCTTGTTTTTAGCCCTTTACTATCTGTCTAATGATGTATTCGCTTGTTTTAAGCCCCTTACAAACTGTTCAATGATGTATTAGCTTGTTTTAAGCCCTTTACAATCTGCCTAATGACGTATTAGCTTGTTTTTAAGCCCTTTTCTCTCTGTCTAATGATGTATCAGCTTGTTTTAAGCCCATTTCTATCTGTCTAAATTCGTATTAGCTTGTTTTTAAGCCCTTTTCAATCTCTCTAATGACGAATTAGCTTGTTTTTAGCCCTTTACAATATGTCTAATGATGTATTAGCTTGTTTTAAGCTTATTTCTATCTGTCTAAAGGCGTATTATCTAGATTTTAAGCCCTTTTCTATCTGTCTAATGGGGTTTTAGCTTTTTTTTTAAGCCCTTTACTATTAGGTTGAACTTAGGTTGAACAGTCGGGAAGGTTGTACTGTTTACATCGGAACGAAAGTGCTCTTCATCTTTACTAAAAGTTTTTCACATTAAAGTCTGAATTTCGACGGAAAAATGTGTTAAGTGGTTTTTGTGAACTTTATTTCTTCATTAGAACAATAGATTTCTAAAATCTTTTATGTAAATCTACTCGTCGTCGTTCACGACGGGCGGCCTTCACACGTCAAGTTTGAATTAAGAGTTTTCTTTTTCCTTTAGTCCAGGTATTATTCGACTTTTACTCCTTTTTATTTTATTCTTTATCCAGAGATTTAAATGTGCATAGAAAATTTCTATTAAATCAAAAGCACATAATATAAATATCGTTTCGAACTGTGTCGTATACCTCGATACTAACGCCATCTCTTGATTTTCTCTGGTACTTCCAAAACTCACAATGGAAGAAGATGAATTTTTGAACTGTTCATTAAATAAGATTGAAAAGGTCTTAAAAAACAGCAAAAACTTAAGAGGGGAATTTCGGGAAGACCTAGAGAATGTTGTACGTGACCTCAAAAAACTTTTTAATGGCTTGAAAAATCAGATCTCGGAACTGAGGCAAGCAACCGCTCGGAAAGAACTACCCTCTCACGGATTAAAACGTACCTATGCTTCTGTTACTCACTCAATAAATAATCCAATGCCTTTACACGACTTAATAATTACTTCTAAGTCTAAGGATTCTGATTCGAATACTGTTAAGAATCTACTGGAGGATTCCGTCGATATCGTCGGTCTTAAAGTAGGAGTGGTGGCGGTAAAACCAATATCGAAAGGAAGGCTCCTGATAAGGACCAGGTCAAAAATGGAAAGCGACATGCTAGCTAATAAAATCAACCGAGATTGCTGTGATAAACTTGATGCCAAAACAAAAGTAAAAAATTTCCCAAGACTGATAGTGTATAACATTCCGAATGAGTTAACTGAAGACAATGCTAAAGAAATTATCGTTACCCAAAATTGTGATATCTTCTGTGATTCAAACTATAAATTAGATATAAAAGCGATAATAAAACCAAAAAACCGGGATAATATGAGACATTTAGTTATCGAGACGGACCCTACTTCAAGGAACAAAATTATCGAGACCAAAGGGCTTAAAATTAAATGGTCATTTTGTCGCGCGGCGGACAACTTCTATGCTAGACGATGCTACAATTGCAGTCGCTATCATTATGGACCCTGTTCCAGCAAAACTGCCTGCCCAAAGTGTGGTGGTGATCATGCACTTAGCGCCTGCACAGTCCAAAAAGAGGAATACAATTGTGTTAATTGCACTCACCTTAATACGTTGATAAAAGACTCTAAAGATAAACTTAACACAAACCACGCAGCATTCGATAACACCTGTCAAGCTTATCAAAGAATAATTGGACGGATTCAACGTAGCATCGACTATGGGTGCTAGGTTACAGCTAAGTTCAGATGGAAAAACATTCAATTTTGTTCAAATTAACTTACACCACGCGAGGTCAGCATCACTGAACCTAAATGAATTCATAAGCAGAGAAAAAATGGATGTCGCACTTTTGCAAGAACCGTACTGCATAAACATCGTCGTAGCATCCATACACAGCGATTGGCGCATTTTTCAGGCTGGAGAAAGCAGAAAAAGAGCTTCGATTGTAATTTCAAACCAGTCTTTAGATGCTGTTCTACTCACGCCTTTATCATCGGAGGATATGGTCGCTATAGAAATCGATTATCCCGGATGGAACAAAAAAATTGCGGTAGTTAGTGCTTACTTCTGCGACACAAATGACCTCCATAACGATCTCGGAAAGCTTTCTGCTGCGCTGCAGCACTTTCGACTTAACGGGTATGACTTTATCATTGGAGTGGACTCAAACGCAAGATCGACGGCATGGTTCGACATAAAAACGAATTCTAGAGGCGAACTAATGGAGAGTTATCTCGCCGAAACTTCACTAGTCGTTCTTAACTCGCAAGACACACCAACCTTCGAATCGACAAGAGGAAAAAGCCATATCGACCTGACCTTGGCTCCATACTCAATTCTGCCTTATGTGTCGGACTGGCGCATAAGAGACGATGAAAGCGCTTCAGACCATAAACTGATCACATTCTCCCTCTCCTCATCCTACCACACGTCAGCATTAGACAAGCTATCTGCAGAAAGATACAATACCAGAGAAGCCAACTGGGATACATTCAACGCCGTTTTAAAAGAAAATCTTGGGCAGTTGATAAACAATAAAAATGAAAATCTTTCTTGGGAAGTTTTGGATTCAGTACTCGCTAAATACATCTCGGGCAGCACAGATCTTGAGCTCGTCACTAACAAGCTTTTCGACACAATCAAACTCGCATGCTCATGTAGCATCCCGAACATCGGAAACAAGGCCGTTAAAAACCCGAAGCGAACCGTTCCTTGGTGGACCAGAGAGCTCACGGATCTGAGAAAAGAGGTGCGCAAATTGAGACGTCGCTACCAGAGGACCCATGACGAAATCCTAAGACTGGAGAGACGAGATAGTTATGTGAAACTTAAAAATATCTACATGGAAAAAATTTGTTCGGCTAAAAAAGCATCCTTCATCGCCTTTTGCAACGCAACTTCTGGAATCTCCCCGTGGAACGCCATCTATAGAATGGCAGCAGGAAAAACGAAAAAACCAACCTGCTTCACCTCGCTCAAAAAGGACGACGGAACCTTTACCCATGGGCTCAAAAGTACACTGACGTACGTCCTAGACCAGTTTGTACCGTCGGACAGCAGCAGGCAGCAAGAAATTTCCGACACAAACCTTATAGAAGATGACACTCCATTTACGAAAAAAGAGATAGAGCGAGTCATTGTATCCATGGACGACAAGAAAGCCCCAGGACCGGATGGGATAAGCCAAAGCATATTGTACAAAGTTTGGAATGTGATTCCCAACAGCATCTGTACTTTGTACAATGTGTGCTTAAATAGGGGTTGTTTTCCGACGCCGTGGAAGAAATCAAAGATTATCCTCTTAATTAAGCCTGGTAAGGAGAAAAATCAAGACGTGTCCAAATATCGCCCGATCAGCTTAATATCTATACCCGGAAAAGTCCTAGAAAAACTGCTAATTGACAGAATAATGTATGCGCTACGGAAAAGAGGGGAGCTTTCAGACAAGCAATATGGATTCACACCACAACGCGGTACCATCGAGGCTCTAGATGCAGTCAAAAGCTTTATTGAAGCCAAATTGTCGAAAAAGCAACATACACTAATGATATCACTCGACGTCAAGGGAGCTTTTAACGCCGCATGGTGGCCAGCTATATTAAACCAACTGAACACGAAAGGCTGTCCCAAAAACTTATTCAAACTAACTAAAAATTATTTCTCCAACAGGTATTCCTTCATGGAAACGGAAACAATCGTCATAGGAAAGGAGCAAGAAAAAGGCTGCCCTCAAGGTTCTTGTTGTGGACCGGGGTTGTGGAACGTCCTTTACGACTCAGTATTTATAGAATTGCCATCTGACACCGAAATGTTTGCTTTTGCCGACGACTTGCTAGTTCTCACCGCAGGCAAGACAGTCGAAGAAGTACAAGAAAAAGCAAATCGTAGCCTGCAGTTGATCGTTGAATGGTCTCACGACAACAAATTGGAATTCAACGCTGGGAAGACCAAGATCCTTCACATCACAAGGCGTCATCAAACAGACCCAAACATTGCGGTTTATCTAGCCGGGGAAAGACTCGAACTAGTCGACAACGTGAATTACCTCGGAGTAAAATTTGACAGAAAACTCAAATGGACAACCCACATCGACTCGGTCTGTCAAAAAGCTTCCCAATTAACTAACGCTTTATCGAGATCTGCCAAAGTTCATTGGGGCCTCTCCCACGAAGCATTATCGACAATCTACAAAGGAGCGTTCATTCCCCTGCTCACGTATGCGGCACCAATATGGGGCTCTGCGCTTAAATATAAATGTAACATAAAAAAATTAAGAAGCACTCAGAGAAAGATGTTAATTCGCATCATAAAAGGCTACCGCACAATATCTTTTGATGCCGCCTGCATACTAGCTAAAGAGCCACCCATCGACCTGAAAATCTTTGAAATTATCGACTATTACTACGCGACCAAAGGCCCCATCCCCTCGATTGGCCCCCATCTTCCCGTCGACCGATACGTGCCTCTGAGCGAGCTTCCTCATCCATCCGTTATCTGCGATTTCGCGACTTCAATTATTAACAATGATACAGCTAAATATAATATTTATACGGATGGCAGTAAACTAGATGGCCTAGTTGGATGCGCAGTGGTCGCCTACTCGGAAGCTGATTTGATCCACAAACACAAAGAAAGCCTGGCACCATGGTGCTCGAATAACCAGGCAGAGCTGCTAGCAATTAGAAGATCGATTGAATGGCTCAAAACCCTTAGCATCGAACCTAACAACCGATCAGCCATTATCTGGACAGACAGCCTTGTATGCCTTTCCACTATTAAAAAGACCACCCACCTAACTGAGACCGCTTTAGCAGTCATAATCACCCTAAACCAACTACGTGAAACAGGCTGGAATATCGACCTGAGATACACAAAAGCACACGCTGGTACCAAAGGGAACGAGGCAGCTGACATTGCTGCCAAGGAAGCAGCCAAAAGCGCCGAGAACGAAAAATTTTTCCGCATTCCAGCCAGCGGCGTCCGGTATGCAGCTCGTCAGGCATCGTTGGCCTCCTGGAACAAGGAGTGGGCAACCTCTGAGAAGGGATCCGCAACTAGAGAATTCTTTCCAACATTAGATCAACGGCTCAGCTCTTCAATAAAAATAAATTACAAAATGACCCAACTCCTAAGCGGCCACGGACGAAACAAGGCGTACCTCAATCGGTTTGGACTCACAGATGACCCCTCCTGTAGTTGTGGAGCACCCAGTCAAACTTGGGACCATATTCTCTTACATTGCTCTAAATTCGATCGACAAAGGAGCCGCCTGATGCGAAAGATTTTGTTGTCAAGCGGAACATGGCCCCCTAAAAAAGAAGATCTCGCAAAGGTTTACCACGTCGAGCTGGCAACGTTCTTAAATTCCATGAACTTCGATGACATCAATTAACACACAAAAAAAAAAAAAATTAATTTAAGTTAGTTCGCGTTTAAATTTTTAGTGTCAAATCAAGTGAATGTGAGAAGTTTAAGTGTTACGTTTCAAAAATGTTCAAAAGAACCAAAACAAAAAAAAAAATCATTATGTAAATATTAGAATTTCTATTCATGTTTTGTTTTTATATTTCTATCGTTTTATGTAAGCATGTAATATGGCTACATGGAGCATGTGCAAATAAAAATTTATTTAAAAAAAAAAAAAAAAAAAGCCCTTTACTATCTTCCAAATGACGTATTAGCTTGTTTTTAAGCCCTTTACAATCTGTCTAATGATGTGTTAGCTTGCTTTTAAGCCCTTTATTATCTGTTCAATGATGTATTAGCTTATTTTAAGCCTATTTTTATCTTCCTTAAGGCGTATTAGCTTGTTTTTAAGCCCTTTACTATCTTCCAAATGATGTATTAGCTTGTTTTAAGCCCTTTTCAATCTGTCTAAAAACGTATTATCTTGTTTTTAAGCCCTTTTCTATCCGTTTAATGAGGCATTTGCTTGTTTTAAGCCCTTTTCTATCTGCCTAAAGACGAATTATAGTGTTTTTAAGCCGTTTTTATCTGTCTAAAGACGTAGTTTCAAATCAGTTTCAAACCGCAAATCAATGCTATTATGCCTCAATGAATTTTAAAAACTGCCGAAAGGTCTAAAATTAAATTTTTTTTTTGGCTAAAAACTACCCTTCCTCTATCTTCAAAAAAAAATCCCAACTTCCGCTTTATTTAACAAAATTCCTACTAAGAATAAACAAAAATAAAATATAAAGAGAACGAAAACTTTGACAATCATAATCTCATAATAATTTGTAAAAAATAAAAATGAGACGAAAGTGAAAAAAAAGGTTGTCAAATACGAAAAACACGCGATAAACCTTGTGAATGAAATATTCCAGGTGGCCAGAGAAGAAAAAAAAAAAAACCTAAAAATTCCCCTAATATTAGTCTCCGAGGGAATAAAAAACGCTATTTCTTCTGAACCGTTTATTATACAATATTTTACCACCGACTTATAATACTAGGATTACCTCCTTTTTTTAAATATATTCTTGCGCCTATGCCAAGAACCCACCTGAAACAAAAAAAAAACATAAATATTTAAATAAAAAAAATGTTTTTAATGATTTCTTTTGATCATGGAAATATCGCGTTTCACCCTAAAAAACGCTTTTTTAGATCTCATTTTTCTTAAATCCTTGGGAGGCGATATCATCACCTCGGACGGCTTCCTCCGTCGCCATGGAAACCTGCCCGCTCGGCAATTAAAGACTTTCGCTTCTAGTTCCTATTGTAATCGATATAAGAATAGAAAGGGGAAGATGATTCTTGAATTCTTCATCTCCCCTATTGAATGAAAAATCCCTTTAATTAAGAACCCGAGGAAAGAAAAAAAAAAACATCTTGTTTAGGGAGGGTTGATTTTTTTATTAACGAATAAATCGAGGAATAACAATTTTAAAATTGCGTAAAGGGTTGCCAACATTTAAAATGTAGGTTAAATAGCGTAAATAATCTAAAATTCCAAATCAGTGTAGGAGTTATGATTTTTAAAAATATGAAAAAGTTTATTTTTTATTTTTTATGACTTATATGACCTCCGAAGAGGTTTTTTTGGGTGAATAAATTAGGTCAAATCTCAAAAATCCGAGAAAAAGTGAGATTTCTGTCCCAAAAATCCCAGGAAAACGGCCATGCGCAGAAGGATGACGTCAGATTTGACGGACAAACGATTTGAATGACGACAATTTTGACGTCTAACTCCTTCTGTGCATGCTTCCAGGGAGGAAAAATTGTGAACGGGAATAAATCGAAGAATAACAATTTTAAAATTGCGTAAAGGGTTGCCAACATTCATTTAAAATGTAGGTTAAATAGCACAAATAATCTAAGATCCCAAATCAGTGTAGGAGTTATGATTTTTAAAAATATGAAAAAGTTTTTTTTTATTTTTTATGACTTATATGACCTCCGAAAAGGTTTTTTTGGGCGAATAAATTGGGTCAAATCTCAAAAATCCGAGTAAAAGTGAGATTTCTGTGCCGAAAATCCCAGGAAAACGGCCATGCGCAGAAGGATGACGTCAGATTTGACGGAAAAACGATTTGAATGACGTCAATTTTGACGTCCTTCTGTGCATGCTTCCAGGGTGGAAAATTGTGAACGGGAAAAACTTAAATCGTTTATATTGATATTAGCTTTCCAGCAGTTTGAAGCTGTTTTGAAGCTTCTGGAGCATGCGTAAAAGGATTTGAACGTCAGATTTGACGTCGGGTGACTTTAAAATTGACGGATAAACGATTTGAACTACGTCAATTTTGACGTCCAAATCCTTCAGCGTATGATTCAAGGTTTTCAGTCACAAATTAGAGCTTTTTTTTTTTTTCGAGATTCTACTTCTGATATTGGAAATCCCACTTCTGATATCGGCCATCCCACTTCTGATATCTGCCATCCCACTTCTGATGTCAATAATCCCACTTCTGATATCTGCCATCCCACTTCTGATGTCAATAATCCCACTTCTGATGTCAATAATCCCACTTCTGATGTCAATAATCCCACTTCTGATGTCAATAATCCCACTTCTGATCTCGGTAATCCCACTTCTGATGTCAATAATCCCGCTTCTGATGTCAATAATCCCACTTCTGATGTCAATAATCCCACTTCTGATGTCAATAATCCCATTTCTGATGTCCATAATCCCACTTCTGATGTCAATAATCCCACTTCTGATGTCAATAATCCCATTTCTGATGTCAATAATCCCACTTCTGATGTCAATAATCCCACTTCTGATGTCAATAATCCCACTTCTGATGTCGGTTATTCCGTTTCTGATATCCGTAATCCCACTTATGATATCGGCCATCCCACTTCTGATGTCAATAATCCCACTTCTGATGTCAATAATCCCACTTCTGATATCTGCCATCCCACTTCTGATGTCAATAATCCCATTTTTGATGTCAATAATCCCACTTCTGATGTCAATAATCCCACTTCTGATGTCGGTTATCCCTTTTCTGATATCGGTAATCTCACTTCTGATATCTGCCATCCCACTTCTGATATCGGCCATCCCACTACTGATGTCAATAATCCCACTTCTGATCTCGGTAATCCCACTTCTGATGTCGGTTATCCCACTTCTGATATCGGCCATCCCACTTCTGATGTCAATAATCCCACTTCTGATGTCAATAATCCCACTTCTGATATCTGCCATCCCACTTCTGATGTCAATAATCCCATTTCTGATGTCAATAATCCCACTTCTGATGTCAATAATCCCACTTCTGATGTCGGTTATCCCTTTTCTGATATCGGTAATCTCACTTCTGATATCTGCCATCCCACTTCTGATATCGGCCATCCCACTACTGATGTCAATAATCCCACTTCTGATCTCGGTAATCCCACTTCTGATGTCGGTTATCCCACTTCTGATGTTGGCTATTCCACTTCTGACATCGGTAATCCCACTTCTGATGTCGGTAATCCCACTTCTGATGTCAATAATCCAACTTCTGATGTCAATAATCCCATTTCTGATGTCAATAATCCCACTTCTGATGTCAATAATCCCACTTCTGATGTCGGTTATCCCTTTTCTGATATCGGTAATCTCACTTCTGATATCTGCCATCCCACTTCTGATATCGGCCATCCCACTACTGATGTCAATAATCCCACTTCTGATCTCGGTAATCCCACTTCTGATGTCGGTTATCCCACTTCTGATATCGGCCATCCCACTTCTGATGTCAATAATCCCACTTCTGATGTCAATAATCCCACTTCTGATATCTGCCATCCCACTTCTGATGTCAATAATCCCATTTCTGATGTCAATAATCCCACTTCTGATGTCAATAATCCCACTTCTGATGTCGGTTATCCCTTTTCTGATATCGGTAATCTCACTTCTGATATCTGCCATCCCACTTCTGATATCGGCCATCCCACTACTGATGTCAATAATCCCACTTCTGATCTCGGTAATCCCACTTCTGATGTCGGTTATCCCACTTCTGATGTTGGCTATTCCACTTCTGACATCGGTAATCCCACTACTGATGTCGGTAATCCCACTTCTGATGTCAATAATCCAACTTCTGATCTCGGTAATCCCACTTCTGATGTCGGTAATCCCACTTCTGATATCGATGATCCCACTGCTGATGTCGGCAATCCCACTTCTGATGTCGCTATTCAGTCAGAAATCCCACACCGCTCACTTTTCTTCCTACTTCCGATTTCTTCTCTTGTAAAATACATAGAAACTCCTGGAGCATGCGCAGAAGGATTTGCACGTCAGATGACTTCAGATTTGACGGACAAACGATTCGAATGACGTCAAATATGACGTACAATTCCTTCTGCGCATGCTCCAGGAGTTTCAAACTATTTGATTTTCCCTGTTTCCTAGAAACTAGAAACTTAATTTTTTTTGGGGCAGTTTTCTAAATACCTGGATGTTATTTTATAGTCGATTTTTATATTGGCATAAAGTGGAACACCCTGTATAAAAGAAAGACATGTGGAAATGAGAAAAACCTCCCTCATATCTTGGATTAATTAACTTGGATTCTTGAGATTGCGAAGGAGATTGAGAGAGAGAGAAAAGAAGGGAGGAAGGAAAATTCTGCCAATTCCGGAGCAGCATTAGTCATATCTCATCCACCCCCCCGCCTCCGCCGCCTCCGCCGCCCTTTTCCATACAATATACAGGGCCAGTGTTTGTTCATTAGTTCATACCATCGCGGAAAGGTTCATTATGGGAAGAGAAAGAGGGGAAAAAGAGGGAGGAGGATGAGGAGTTTTCGAGCCATCTCGCATCCACACCCCCCGCCGCCGCCCCCGCCGCCCGCGCGGAGTTGCCATACCCAGTTTTCTTTAACGACCACATCTTCTCCCCTCCTTCGGACCATCTTCCACTCTTATATCTGTAGATTAATATCCTCTGTTTGTCTTCTTAGGGACCCCACGCCGCACTGCGGGATTTTCTTAGTTGGTTAATTGAAGACGAGAATTCTTCGAATTCTAAAAGCCTCTTTCGTAAACAACCATAATACCATCCCTTACGCATACTAAATAATTTTATTTTAATTGTGATACCCTCCACGTCTGGGTTTTGGGGGTCTTCCAGACCCAGGAGGGTCAAATCGAATATTGATCTTTACCGATCTCAACTTTGTCTGTCGTACCGGCCGGCCGTAGCATTCCAGAGCACTTTACGGCCACAGTTTTCAACCAATTTTCGCCAGATTTTTACCAAATTTTCTTTAGTCGGTGAACAAGAAACTAACGAGGGCGATTTTTGAATTTCGAAAAAAATGGCGGAGATAGGTCTGTTTGAAATTTTAAAAATTTCGCTGCGGCCGAACCGTTGGTCTGATTTTCACCAAATTTTCACCAATTACTCCTTATAGTTTTAACGAATTTTCGGTGTAAAAAATTTTTTTTTACATTAATCATCATTTTAGTAGGGAGAAATTTCATACTTCCACCCGTTACGAGAGGTACCTCCCTTGGGCAAAAATCTCATTATTTCTACGTTGATACTAAGAAAAATTTCGAAAAATAATCTAAGAAAATTTTTTGAAAAAGAAAAAAACAAAGCAACTTTCCCCCTCCTCTCCCTTATACTTCCCCCTCACTTATACTTCCCTTCCTTTAACCTTCCTCCAACCTTATACTTCTTCTCCCTTAAATGTGAAGTGTCAGTTTGATTTTTGGCCCTTCTTATTCGACCTTATGACGTTTTAGCTTGATTTTAGGCCCTTTTCCTCAAGCTAATGACGTAGCAGTTTGATTTTAGGCCCTTCTTCCTCCATTTAATGACGTATTAGCTAGATTTTAGGCCCTTTTCCTCAAGCTAATGACGTAGCAGTTCGATTTTAGGCCCTTCTTCCTCTATTTAATGACGTATTAGCTTGATTTTAGGCCCTTTTCCTCAAGCTAATGACGTTCCAGTTTGATTTTAGGCCCTTCTTCCTCGATTTAATGACGTACTAGCTTGATTTTAGGCCCTTATCCTCAAGCTAATGACGTAGCAGTTCTATTTTAGGCCCTTCTTCCTCTATTTAATGACGTATTAGCTTGATTTTAGGCCCTTTTCCTCAAGCTAATGACGTTCCAGTTTGATTTTAGGCCCTTCTTCCTCGATTTAATGACGTACTAGCTTGATTTTAGGCCCTTATCCTCAAGCTAATGACGTAGCAGTTCTATTTTAGGCCCTTCTTCCTCTATTTAATGACGTATTAGCTTGATTTTAGGCCCTTTTCCTCAAGCTAATGACGTTCCAGTTTGATTTTAGGCCCTTCTTCCTCGATTTAATGACGTACTAGCTTGATTTTAGGCCCTTATCCTCAAGCTAATGACGTAGCAGTTCTATTTTAGGCCCTTCTTCCTCTATTTAATGACGTATTAGCTTGATTTTAGGCCCTTTTCCTCAAGCTAATGACGTTCCAGTTTGATTTTAGGCCCTTCTTCCTCGATTTAATGACGTACTAGCTTGATTTTAGGCCCTTATCCTCAAGCTAATGACGTAGCAGTTCTATTTTAGGCCCTTCTTCCTCTATTTAATGACGTATTAGCTTGATTTTAGGCCCTTTTCCTCAAGCTAATGACGTTCCAGTTTGATTTTAGGCCCTTCTTCCTCGATTTAATGACGTACTAGCTTGATTTTAGGCCCTTATCCTCAAGCTAATGACGTAGCAGTTCTATTTTAGGCCCTTCTTCCTCTATTTAATGACGTATTAGCTTGATTTTAGGCCCTTTTCCTCAAGCTAACGACGTGTCAGTTTGATTTTAGGCCCTTCTCACTCGACCTAATTATGTATTAGCTTGATTTTAGGCCCTTTTCCTCAAGCTAATGACGTAGCAGTTCTATTTTAGGCCCTTCTTCCTCTATTTAATGACGTATTAGCTTGATTTTAGGCCCTTTTCCTCAAGCTAATGACGTTCCAGTTTGATTTTAGGCCCTTCTTCCTCTATTTAATGACGTATTAGCTTGTTTTTAGGCCCTTTTCCTCAAGCTAATGACGTAGCAGTTCGATTTTAGGCCCTTCTTCCTCTATTTAATGACGTATTAGCTTGATTTTAGGCCCTTTTCCTCAAGCTAATGACGTTCCAGTTTGATTTTAGGCCCTTCTTCCTCGATTTAATGACGTACTAGCTTGATTTTAGGCCCTTATCCTCAAGCTAATGACGTAGCAGTTCTATTTTAGGCCCTTCTTCCTCTATTTAATGACGTATTAGCTTGATTTTAGGCCCTTTTCCTCAAGCTAACGACGTGTCAGTTTGATTTTAGGCCCTTCTCACTCGACCTAATTATGTATTAGCTTGATTTTAGGCCCTTTTCCTCAAGCTAACGACGTGTCAGTTTGATTTTAGGCCCTTCTCACTCGACCTAATTATGTATTAGCTTGTTTTTAGGCCCTTTTCCTCAAGCTAATGACGTGTTAGCTTGATTTTAGGCTCTTTTCCTTTTTCTCTTTGATAAATTTCTAAAAAGAGAAAGAAAGAAAGAAAAAAAATTAATTATAAAATTATAATGAGGTTTTCTATTTGATTCATTTCGTCCGGGAGAGAGGCTCATTCAGATTCTAGAAATAGAAAAACGGAGGATGAGAAAAAGGGGGGATCTTTTAAAATTAACAAAGATCAATTGAGTTTGAGAAAACTAAGAATGGGACTCCGGTGACGTCATCGATGTTGGAATTGTACCAAAAAGAAAATAAAATAATAACGAAAAGGGTGGCCTCCCACGTGGGCGTACGTGTCAAATCTAATTATCATATTGATCGCTCCAACCTCAAGATCGCCTCCAAGTGAAAGTCCAATGTTGACAAAAGTTCAAAATAATAAATTTGTCTTTTTTTAAAAAGAAAAAGATCTTAAATAATACGAATTTATAGTTGTAGTTTATCCCCGGAGTTAACTCTCAAAAGAGGGGAAACTTGAGAATTGTTTTCTGACATTTCGTAATTCCAAAGGATTGCCTTTCTCGACATTTTTTTTACAATAAATCGTCCCTCTTTATATAAGTTCCTTTTTTTAATATACAAAAAATGGTCGAAAGGTCCATTTTTAGAGTTACAATTTCCTCAAAGACAAGATTATTGTGATACCCGCAATAGACGGTTTTTGGAAATGGGGTTACATGACTTCGCAGGCGTCGAAAGGTCCATTTTTAGAGCTTCAATTTCCTTAAAGACAAGTTCTTGTGATACCCGCAATAGAAGGTTTTTGGAAATGGGGTTTCCAAAACGGTTTTTGGAAATGGGGTTTCCAGACTTCGCAGGGGTCGAAAGGTCCATTTTTAGAGATTCAACTCCCTCAAAGACAAGTTATTGTGATACCCACAATAGACGCTTTTTGGAAATGGGGTTTCCAGAACGGCTTTTGGAAAAGGGGTTTCCAGAATGTTTTTTGGAAATAGGGTTTCCAGAACGTTTTTTAGAAATGGGGTTTCCACAATAATTTTGGAATGGGGGTTCCAGAATGTTTTTTGGAAATGGGGGTTCCAGAATGTTTTTTTGGAAATGGGTTTCCAGAACGGTTTTTGGAAATGGGGTTTCCAGAACGTTTTTTGGAATTGAGGTTTCCAGAACGTTTATTGGAAATGGGGTTTCCAGACTTCGCAGGGGTCAAAAGGTCCATTTTTAAAGCTTCAACTTCCTCAAATACAAGTTATTGTGATACCCGCAATAGACGTTTTGTGGAAATGGGGTTTCCAGAACGTTTTTTTGGAATTGGGGTTTCCAGAATGGTTTTTGGAAATAGGGTTTCCAGAATGTTTTTGGAAATGGGTTGAACGTTTTTTGGAAATGGGATTTCCAGAACGGTTTTTAGAAATGAGGTTTTTAGACTTCGCAAGGGTCGAAAGGTCCATTTTTAGAGCTTCAACTCCCTCAAATACAAGTTATTGTGATACCCGCAATAGACGTTTTTTGGAAATGGGATTTCCAGAACGTTTTTTGGAAAAGGGGTTTCCAGAATGGTTTTTGGAAATAGGGTTTCCAGAATGTTTTTTGGAAATGGGGTTTCCAGAATGGTTTTTTTGGAAATGGGGTTACGTTTTTTTGGAAATGGGGTTTCCAGACTTCGCAGGGGTCGAAAGGTCCTTTTGTAGAGCTTCAACTTCCTCAAAGACAAGTTATTGTGATACCCGCGATAGACAGTTTTTAGAAATGGGTTTCCAGAACGGTTTTTGGAAATGGGGTTCCAGAATGTTTTTGGAAATGGGTTGAACGGTTTTTGGAAATGGGATTTCCAGAATGTTTTTGGAAATGGGTTGAACGGTTTTTGGAAATGGGATTTCCAGAACGGTTTTTAGACTTCGCAAGGGTCGAAAGGTCCATTTTTAGAGCTTCAACTCCCTCAAACACAAGTTATTGTGATACCCGCAATAGACGTTTTTTGGAAATGGGGTTTCCAGAACGTTTTTTTTTTTTTTTTTTTTTTTTTTTTTTTTTTTTTTTTTTTTTTTTTTTTTTTTTTTTTTTTTTTTTTTTTGAAAATGGGGTTTCCAGAACGTTTTTTTTTTTGGAAATGGGGTTTCCAGACTTCGCAGGGGTTGAAAGGTCCATTTTTGTGGCTTCAACTCCCTCAAAGACAAGTTATTGTGATAGGTACCCACAATAGACGCTTTTTGTAAATGGGGTTTCCAGAACGGTTTTTGGAAATAGGGTTTCCAGAACGGTTTTTGGAAATAGGGTTTCCAGAAAGGTTTTTGGAAATAGTGTTTCCAGAAAGGTTTTTGGAAATAGGGTTTCCAGAAAGGTTTTTGGAAATGGGGTTTCCAGACTTCGAAGGTTCAAAAGATCCATTTTTAGAGCTTCAATTTCCTTAAAGACAAGTTATTGTAATACCCACAATTTATGGTTTTGGAAAGTTCAGACTTCGTAGGATCAAAAGGTCCATTTTTAGAGTTTTAACTTCCTCAAAGACAAGTTATTGTGATACCCACAATAGATGGTTTTTGGAAATGGGGTTCCCAGACTTCGCAGGGTCGAAAGTAGCATTTTTTAAAAATAAGTATTAAAAATTTTTTTTTTTCATTTTAAATTCGTAGTAAAACCAGCTGGGTGTGATAGAAAAAGGAAATTCCCGTTTAAATTTTTTTTATTTATTAAAAAATAACGGGAATCCCTGGGATTGAACCCAAGACCTCCGTGTTGTTAGCATTTATTTTAATCTTTATTTCTATTTAAAAACTTCATTAACCCCATGAGATCGAACATTTGCAAATTTTCTGTTTCTACGTTTTTATGTGACAACTGGTTATAAATTCTGTGAGGTTCAACGCACTCAGAAAACAAGGGGGAAACGCTTTTTTTATTTATAGAAAATTATAATATTTTTGTCTATTTTTTGTACGTAGAAATTAATTAAGAATAACATAAATTAAAAAAGACAATTTGTGTTGGGATAAGAAAGAGAGAGAGAAAAAATTTTTCTTCGGAGGGCGTTCTAAAAATAGGAAAAGATACAAGTCTAATAACTGAAACTGTGAGGAATGGTTAATTACCGAAATTTATTAATATTGCCGGCCCAGGAGGGGGAGAGGACGATGCCAACGGATTTTGGACTCGTGCCCGCACTCTTATCTACAAGTGTTTTAGACAAGAGCTTCTTAATGGCTATAAAAGTATTGGAATTAATAAAAATAACGGAGGGGGAAGTATAAAAGAGGGGAAGTACAACGGAGGGGGAAGTATATCGGAGGGGGAAGTATAAAGGAGGTTCCCAGCTTTCATTCGACTTTCGGACGAAGCGTTTCTTGACCAAAAATAAAAGTCTAAAAATCGAGAAAAGAGGATTTATCTGTAGATAAACATAGAAAAGCATCTGGAAATCATTTTAAAAAGTACTTTTTTGAAGAGCTTCCAACGAAAACTTCCTAAAAAAGATGTAAAAATATAGGAGGGGAAGTATAACGGAGGGGGAAGTATGAGGGAGGGGGAAGCATGAGGGAGGAGAAAGTACAAGGTAAAACCACTCTGAGCCTATGGCTCTTCTAGCATATTTTTTTGGAGCCTATGGCTCTTTTAGTCTATTTTCTTGGAACCTGTGGCTCTTTAATTCAAATTTTCGTAGAGTCAATGGCTTTTTAGCCTATTTTCTACGAGACTAAGGCTTTTTTAGCCAATTTTTTTAATGAATCTGGCTTATGACTGTTTTCCTACGAATCTATGGCTCTTTGGCCAATTTTCTAATAATCTTTGGCTCACTTAGCCTATTTTCTAGTAGTCATTGGCTCATTTTGCCTTGTTTCTGCAAATCTTTGGCTCCTTTAGCCTATTTTCTTCGAATCTATGGCTCATTAAGCCTATCGTCTACAAATCTATGGCTCTTTTAGCCTATTTTCTTCGAATCTATGGCTCATTAAGCCTATCGTTAACGAGTCTATGGCTCTTTTAGCCTATTTTCTTCGAATCTATGGCTCATTAAGCCTATCGTCAACGAATCTATGGCTCTTTTAGCCTATTTTCTTCGAATCCATGGCTCTTTTAGCCTATTTTCTTCGAATCTATGGCTCTTTTAGCCTATTTTATTCGAATCTATGGCTCATTAAGCCTATTGTCTATAAGTCCACGGCTCTTTTAGCCTATTTTCTTCGAATCTACGGCTCATTAAGCCTATCGTCTACGAGTCTATGGCTCTTTTAGTCTATTTTCTTCGGATCTATGGCTCATTAAGCCTATCGTCAACGAGTCTATGGCTCTTTTAGCCTATTTTATTCGAATCTATGGCTCTTTTAGCCTATTTTCTTCGAATCTATGGCTCTTTTAGCCTATTTTCTTCGAATCTATGGCTCTTTTAGCCTATTTTCTTCGAATCTATGGCTCTTTTAGCCTATTTTCTTCGAATCTATGGCTCTTTTAGCCTATTTTCTTCGAATCTATGGCTCTTTTAGCCTATTTTCTTCGAATCTATGGCTCTTTTAGCCTATTTTCTTCGAATCTATGGCTCTTTTAGCCTATTTTCTTCGAATCTATGGCTCATTAAGCCTATCGACTACGAGTCTATGGCTCTTTTAGCCGATTTTCTTCGAATCTATGGCTCTTTTAGCCTATTTTCTTCGAATCTATGGCTCATTAAGCCTATCGTCTACGAATCTATGGCTCTTTTAGCCTATTTTATTCGAATCTATGGCTCTTTTAGCCTACTTTCTTCGAATCTATGGCTCATTAAGCCTATCGACTACGAGTCTATGGCTCTTTTAGCCTATTTTCTTTGAATCTATGGCTCTTTTAGCCTATTTTCTTTGAATCTATGGCTCATTAAGCCTATCGTCTACGGATCTATGGCTCTTTTAGCCTATTTTCTCGAATCTATGGCTCATTAAGCCTATCGTCAACGAGTCTATGGCTCTTTTAGCCTATTCGAAACTATGACTCATTAATCCTATTTTCATGAATCCTATGGGTCGTTTTTTTTCTATTCACTAAATAGAATAAATAGATAGACGTAGAAAGTACACGAAAAAAAAAAGAAAAGAAAAGCAAGGGGTGTTTTTGAAGGGCGTAAAGGGTTAGAGGGGGGAAAAGAGGTCAGTAGATTTTGACCTTGAGGCCCTTTAGGGGTTGCGAAATACAAATAACAATTTCCGTCTCCTTTTTTTTCTTTTTTTTAAAGATAGAAAGAGAGAAAAAAAATGTTTTCGTCGTCTCTTGAAATCCGATCAAGTACATTCCACTAACGAATCTCGTCCCATTCCAGAAGACCGGTTCGGACCCAAAAGTGTTAATGAAAGAAATAAAAAGTCTTTGGAAGGGCAAACCGACTCTAATAGGTATACTTTATGCTTGGAGATAAAAAGAGAAGATAGCCTGAAGAAGAAGAAAAAAACCGGCGTACGATACCGGAATCAAACATAAAAAATGGGAATATTTCAAGAGGGAGAAAAAAGAAAAAAAGTATCGATTGAGTCACCCCGGCCACATGTTAATTTCCCTCATTATTGATTTCTTAGATGGGTAAAGGAGGTTCCGGGGGGTGCGTGGGCGGAGATTTTTACATAGGGGTTGAGTCGAAGACATCCCACCCTCGAAGAAAAAAAAATCACCCTTCGAATTTCTTGATTTAATTGTTGTCTCGGGGATTTCGGTTTCCCGATAATGACTAAAACCCCACCCCGAAGGGGAATATCTTCTATTGTTTGATCGGGCAATATGCTCGCATTTTTGGGGTGAGAGGACCGAAAAATTTATTCAGCCTTTTCAGACCAGATTCCCCATTGTTCGCGTATTTAGTGGGATTCTAACGTATTTTTATTGTTTTCTCCCCAATTTTTAGAGGAATCTTCCATTTTTGACAGTGGTACAAAAGAATAATATCTAAATTATACATTAGTTTGAAGAAATGGGCCTAAAATCACGCTAATACGTGATTAGATCGAGGACGAAGGGCCTAAAATCAAAATAATAGGTCATTAGCTTAAGAAAAAGGGCCTAAAATCAAGCTTATACGTCATTATATCGAGGAAGAAGGGCCCAAAATGAAAATAATAGGTCATTAGCTTAAGGGAAAGGACCTAAAACAAAGCTAATACGTCATTAGATCTGGAAAAAAGGGCCCAAAATCCAAATTATACGTCATTACCTTAAAGATAAGGGCCTAAAATCAAGCCGATACGTCATTAGATCGAGGAAGAAGGGCCTAAAATCTTACTGATACCGTCATTAGCTTAAGAAAAGGGCCTAAAATCAAGATAATACGTCATTAGATCGAGAAAGAAGGGCCTAACATCTCACTGATACTTCATTATATTGAGGAAGAAGGGCCCAAAATGAAAATAATAGGTCATTAGCTTAAGGAAAAGGACCTAAAACAAAGCTAATACGTCATTAGATCTGGAAAAAAGGGCCTAAAATCCAAATTATACGCCATTACCTTGAAGATAAGGGCCTAAAATCAAGCCGATACGTCATTAGATCGAGGAAGAAGGGCCTAAAATCTTACTGATACCGTCATTAGCTTAAGAAATGGGCCTAAAATCAAGCTAACGTCATTACTCATTAGCTTCGTAGTTTTACGGGTAAACTATGCTTCGTATCAATAATGATCAGAATTGCCTTTTTTTTCAAATAAAAATAAAACGGAATATTCATTGATAGATTTTCAACATTTTTATTTATTTATTTTTTTTTTAAAGAAAATCTTGAAATATTTTAAGGCCAAGACCACCTGGGAGACACGCATTAACTAATAATCTGATTTTCATTTTCAAAATTTATTTTTTAAATTGAGTAAGCTCTTTTTTCAGTTTTCCTTCCCAAAAATCCTCGACCTCCTCACCGTCAACCTTAAAATAACTTCTTTAAGGAAGTTAAAAAAGTTAATCCTTTTAAAAGATTTTTCGGATGCCAAAATTCAATCGTTTTTAATTTTGAAAATGGTCTTAATCCAAGAGCAGCCAATCGGATTTGCTCTTTTTTTTAAGGCTGTCATCGATACCGAGAAGGCGAGAATTATACAGGGTGGTGCGGGGGAGGGGGGGGGGTGTAGGAGTGATAAGTTTATACTTTTTCCGGAGGATGTCGCGTTGGCGCCTTAATATCGATCCCGGCACTTTTAACCCGACCGGATACAGGAATCACGTATTGTCATTTGTTTACCACGTGGTCTTTTTTTGTTAAAAAAAAAAAAAAAATTCAACTTTTTGATTTCTTCTCGAGAGAAAAAAGGACAAAAGACATTGCATAACTTTTTTTTCTCTCTTTTTATAAACAGTTTTTATTTATTACAGGAGGTTTCTTAAGCAGAATTAAAATGTGACAACACCTTCCTTTTAAAGGAAAATGGTCATTTTCGTCCCTTTCGCAAGATAAGCCTTAAATCTTTATAACTTTTAGACCAATTATTGATAACGAGGACCCCCCAAAATAATCTTTTTTCCTTTTTTCTTTAAAACAATAGATCACCCTAAAGGCGAATAGTTCCATAATAGGTGGCTTATTTTGGATGCATATGGCGTAGGTGTGGATCACACGCTATTGTAGAAAGTAATTACAGATTTCACATATTTTGCCCTTTCCCCCTTCCTTTTTTATTCACGTTCCGACATTTATGAAAATTAACATCAATTTTAACGTTTTTTCATTCTTTAAATCGTTCGAAACGTAATTTGGCCGACTGCTAAACAATTTTATCGTCACCCCATTTAATTGCTCTTTTTTTAAATAAAAATAATTCCAATTAGGAGGTAGTGGAGCTGGAGGGGGTACCGTATAAACGGATAGTTTGTCCACCTTCCCGCAGAGTCCATAATACCGTCTAATGAAAGTCAAGAAAAAGTGTAGGAGAATGAAAAATAAGGAAATAGTCCACCTGATGAGGCCGAAACCGGTCGTGGAATATCCGTTTTTTAGGTAGATTTCTTTTCTTCAAAAATCTACCTATTGTAATGTACCAAGTAGTCGCAGATTCAAAAAATTTTCTATACGTTTTTCGTTTCATACCTCCTGGACCCCAAAACCATCCTCAGTTGAAAAGTTTATATATATATATATATATATTAGCACGATAACTGGAGCAATTTTAATGTGAGGGTGACGATATCCGGTATTTAGAGTTTTTATCTCAATAGCTCGGACGAGTTCGTTAATGGCTGAAATCGGACCAGCGATTCACCTACTTTACTTAGGGCTTAAAAGACAAAATTGGCATTTTCTATTGAAATCCTAGTCCTTTTGCAAAAAAAAACTTTAAGACCTCTGCGAGGGCGTGTAAAAATTAATTAAAGCAGGTTTGGACGAGCCAGGCGCAAAATATTGAACTAGCTAAACTTTAAAAAAAATTTGAATTTATACCGGGAAATTATTAAATATTTTATTAATAAAATTATCAGATGTTTTTCTAGGGGCTCAGTGGCGCAATTTTTCTTATATATCATCATTTTTATAACATAATTATATATTTGTGTTTATACATTTTAATTTTAATCATGAAAAGAAATCTACCTTTTAGTCCCTGCTACCGCAGGGTCATTTTTTTTCATTCTTTCTCCCTCTGTAAATTTTAATTGATATAAAAAGAATGTTCATTGTATTGTTAATAGACTCTTATCAATATTTATTGATAATATAATATTTATTGATAATAGATTCAGAACTTTTTCTTTCTTTTTTTCTAGGCAGAGATCTATTGACGTATTAGCTTAATTTTCGGCCCTTTTCTTCAAGCTAATGACGTATCAGTTTGATTTTATGCCCTTTTTACTCGATCTAATGACGTATTAGCTTGATTTTAGGCCCTTTCTTCAAGCTAATGACGTATCAGTTTGATTTTATGCTCTTTTTACTCGATCTAATGACGTATTAGCTTCATTTTAGGCTCTTTTTTCTAGATCTAATGACGTAATACCTTGATTTTACACGTTTTCTTCAAGCTAATGACCTATTATTTTCATTTTGGCCCTTCTTCCTCATTCTTTATGACGTTTTAGTTTGATTTTATGCCCTTTTCTTCAAGCTAAGACATATCATTTTGATTTTATGCCCTTTTTTCTCGATCTAATAACGTGTTAGCTTGTTTTTAAGCCCTTATTTCAAGCTAATCACGTATTAACTTGATTTTAGGCCCTTTTCTTCAAGGTTTCAAAACTTTTTTTTTTTTTTTTTCTAGGCAGAGGTCCAAAACATTCTCATTACCCTCTTTTATATCTGAAAGTTTATTGTAAGAGGTTTTTTTTATAATATTTTAAAACCAAGTTATAAATCAAATAGTCAAAGATATACCGATTCATGAGTATAAAACAAGATTTAGACCTGAAAATAAATCTACGAATTTCTTTTCTCTTCTATCTCTCTCTTTCCCTTTCGACCTCACCGATCAAACGGAACGCGCATTAACCTCGATTGGAGGGACATTTTAAAAAACGCGACGATCAACCGATTTCGGCCATCTATCTATAGCTTTGTTCCAACCGCAGTTTGAAACTGGATCATGCGCAGAAGGGATTGCACGTCAAAGAAGATGACTTCAGATCTGACGGAAAACGATTTGAACGTCATATATGACGTATTAGCTTGATTTTAGGCTTATTTAGGATTATTAGGTAGATTTTAGGCCCTTTTCTTCAAGCTAATGACGTATTAGCTTGATTTTAGGCCCTTTTTTTCTCGATCTAATGACGTATTAGCATGATTTTAGGCCCTTTCTTCAAGCTAATGACGTATCAGTTTAATTTTAGGCCCATCTTTCTCGATCTAACCTATTAGCTTGATTTTAGGCCCTTTCTTCAAGCTAATGACGTGTCAGCTTCATTTTAGGCCCTTTTTTCTCAATCTAATGACGTATTAGCTTGATTTTAGGCCCTTTTTTTCTCGATCTAATGACGTATTAGCTTGATATTATGGCCTTTTCTTCAAGCTAAAGACGTATTAGCTTGATTTAGGCCCTTTTTTCTCGATCTAATGACGTATTAGCTTGATTTATGGCCTTTCTTCAAGCTAATGACGTATTAGCTTGATTTTAGGCCCTTTTCTTCAAGCTAATGACGTGTCAGCTTGATTTTAGGCCCATTTTTTTCGATCTAATGACACATTCGCTTGATTTTAGGCCCTTTTTTTCTCGATCTAATGACGTATTAGCAGGCCCGTCATATATGACGTCCAAATCCTTCTGCGCATGCTCCAACAAAGCTAATATTGTTGTAATTTATTATATTTTTAATTATAAAAAGACTCCTATGAAAGGAATGTCCTTTAGCGCTGTTTAGGTTCCTCGGGAATGCGCCCGGTTAAACCCGAGATGAAACCAGGATTAAAAGAAGAAAAAAAAATCCTCAGACACATTATAATATAAAAAAAGTGCCGTCTGCATATTTAGAATAGCGTCGAAAGCATTATTTAATTAGGAATCTACAAGAAAACCCAGGTGTTCGCCTCCTTTTATGCCTCCCGAGATAAGAAAAAAGTTGGTCCTAGGGGTAAAAAAAAAATCACAGATAAAAATGAGTGTTAATGCCGAGTTTACACAAGTGGGTCTACCCTGGAACAGACACTCTTTTAGTTCTTGGCCAGGATGTTGTCCTGATTAACGAGTCCTACCTGAACAAACAAAATAATAAGACCTTTTCCACTATCTACAGATAGGGTGAAATATTAAAAGTTATCTTTGGATAATTTTTTTTGGATGAGTGATGGAGTAAACAATTTTTTCAACACCTTAAGGTTCTCCAGGAACTTTTTTTTATGTAGAGAAGGTATGAATTTATGATTTTTTCTTCATTGTTGGTATTTAAAAACCGAAAGTCCGCTTTCTTGGCTTGACGCATGACGTTTTAGCTTGATTTTAGGCCCTTTCTTCAAGCTAATGACGTATTTGCTTGATTTTAGTCCCTTTTTTCTCGATCAAATGACGTATTAGCTTGATTTTAGGCCCTATTTTCTCCTCTAATCACGTATTGGCTTGATTTTAGGCCCTTTTCTTCAAGCTAATCACGTATCAGTTTGATTTTATGCCCTTTTTTCTCGATCTAATGACGTTTTAGCTTGATTTTCGGCCCTTTTCTCAAGCTAATGACGTATCAGTTTGATTTTATGCCCTTTTTTCTCGATCTAATGACGTATTAGCTTGATTTTAGGCCCTTTTCTTCAAGCTAATGACGTATTTGCTTGATTTTAGTCCCTTTTTTCTCGATCTAATGACGTATTAGCTTATATTAAAAGTTATCTTTGGATAATTTTTTTTTGGATGAGTGATGGAGTAAACAATTTTTTCAACACCTTAAGGTTCTCCAGGAACTTTTTTTTTTAGGGAGAAAATGTAGAGAAGGTATGAATTTATGATTTTTTCTCTTCATTGATGGTATTTAAAAACCGAAAGTCCGCTTTCTTTCTTTCGTTTCGTCGGAATGATCGGTAGGTGTCGGAGACGTTTTATCTCTTAACAGCCGGGAGGGAGGAGGTACAAAAAGCGCCCCCATGCGAAATACCGACGCCTTCATAATCGTCCCTTTGTCCGAATACGCGAGGACCGGTTTCGGAAAAAAAGAGTGTCATAATTCGAATCTTTTTTTTCATCAAGAATTTCTTTTTTGTAAATTAAGTTTAATAATTTTACACTTCAAAGAGTAAAAACATACAACGACTCACCTTTGAGTCAAGCTAATGACGTTTAGGTACGCTTCATTTTAATGCCCTTTACCTTGGGCCAATGACGTCACCACTAAACACGCCTTGATTTTAGGCCCTTTTCTTCTAGCAAATGACGTATCATATTGTTTATTGGACCTTCTTCCTCGACCGACTGACGAATGACGAATTAGCGTGATTTTAGGCCTTTTTTTTTTCTCGATCAGATGACGTATAGCTTCATTTTAGGCCCTTTTCTCTCGATCTAATAACGTATCAACTTGATTTTAGGCCCTGCTAATTACGTTACCACTAAATAACCCTTGATTTCAGGCCCTTTTCTTCAAGAAAATGAAGTGTCATATAGTTTTAAGTTTGATTTTGGGCCTTTTTCTTCAAGCAAAATGACGTTTTAGCTTGATTTTAGGCCCTTTTCCTTAGGCTAATGACGTCACCAATAAACACACCTTTATTTTAGGCCCTTTTCTTCAAGCACATGTCGTATCATATAGTTTTTTGGATCTTCTTCCGCGACCTAATGACGCATTAGCGTGATTTCAGGCCCTTTATTCACGAACTAATGACGTAGTAGCTTGATTTTAGGCCCTTTCTTCAAGCATGATGTTTCAACTTGATTTTAGGCCCTTTTCCTTAAGCTGATGACGTCACCACTAAACACGCCTTGACTTTAGGCCCTTTTCTTCAAGCAAATGACGCCTGATTTTAGGACCTTCTCCTCGACCTAATGACGTATTAGCTTGATTTTAGGTCCTTTTTTATCGATCTAAAACGTATTAGGATGATTTTAGCCCTTTGACTTCCTTAAAGAGTTATTGTGATTTTTTTCTCGATCTTATGACGTATTAGCTTGATTTTGGCCCTTTTCTCTCGATCTAATGACGTATTAGCTTGATTTTAGGCCCTTTTCTTCAAGCTAATGACGTCTTAGCTTGATTTTAGGCCTTCTTTCGCTATCTAAAGACGTATCACTTGATTTCAGGCCCTTTTCTCTCGATCTAATGACGTATTAGCTTGATTTTAGGCCCTTTTCTTCAAGCTAATGACGTTTTAGCTTGATTTTAGGCCTTTCTTCTCTATCTAAGACGTATCAGCTTGATTTTAGGCCCTTTTTAAACATCGGCAAAAAAAAGGCGATACAATTAGTTAAGACTGGGGGTGTGAGTGGACACGTGGAATTGAACGGAAGAACTGTAGGCGGGTGACAAGTTTGATGTGGCCGCCAGGCCTTGACACGTTGAGGGATTGGACCAGGAGAACGCAATTAAGTCCCTCTCCCGTCATTGTCTCACTCCCGAACCCCCCGCCTCCATTAACCCTCTTTTTCACCACAGTCAAAAAATTTTCTTTTCAAATTGACCAAGATTCATACAAAAATTGCTGAGAAAAAACATCAGAAACACTTACAACCACCGATAAACACCCAAAAATCGTTCTTATCACCCAGAAAATGCCACTGTATTCAGTCAGCACGACTTTGGGCACTTTTCACCAAGCTAACAACGTATTAGATTAATTTTCAAACGCTTTTCCTCAACCTGATGACGTATCATTTGGATTTTCAGAACTTCTCTCCTCGACCTCATGGCATACTAGCTTGATTTTAGGCCCTTTTCTTCAAGCTAAAGACATATTAGCTGAATCTAAGGCCCTTTTTTCTCGATCTAATGACGTATAAGCTTGATTTTAGGCCCTTTCTTCAAGCTAATGACGTATCAGTTTAATTTTAGGCCCATTTTTATCGATCTAATGACGTATTTGCTTGATTTTATGCCCTTTTTTTCAATCTAATGACGTATTAGCTGGAGTTTAGGCCCATTTCTTAGAGATAATAACGTATCATATTGTTTTTTCGCTTCTTCCTCGACCTAACAACGTATAAGATTAATTTTCGAACGGTTTTTCTAGAGCTAATGACGTATCAGTATGATTTTAGGCCCTTTATCAATCTAATGACGTTTAGCTTGAATTTAGGCCATTTTTTCTAAATCTAATCACGTATTAGCTTGATTTTAGGTCCTTTTCTTCAAGCTAATGAAGCTAATGACGTATTAGCTTGATTTTAGGCCCTTTTTCTCATCTAATGACGTATTAGCTTGAATTTAGGCCATTTTTTCTCAATCTAATCACGTATTAGCTTGAATTTAGGCCATTTTTTTTCTCAATCTAATCACGTATTAGCTTGATTTTAGGCCCTTTTTTCTCATCTAATGACGTATTTGCTTGAATTAGGCCTTTTTTTTCTCAATCTAATCACGTATTAGCTTGATTTAGGTCCTTTTCTTCAAGCTAATGACGTTAGCTTGATTTTAGGTCCTTTTCATCAAGCTAATGACGTATTAGCTTGATTTTAGACCCTTTTTCTCATCTAATGACGTATTAGCTTGAATTTAGGCCATTTTTTTTCAATCTAATCACGTATTAGCTTGATTTTAGGTCCTTTTCTTCAAGCTAATGACGTATTAGCTTGATTTTAGGCCCTTTTTTCTCATCTAATCACGTATTAGCTTGATTTTAGGTCCTTTTCTTCAAGCTAATGACGTATTAGCTTGATTTTAGACCCTTTTTTCTCTAATGACGTATTAGCTTGAATTTAGGCGCTTTTTTTCTCAATCTAATCACGTATTAGCTTGATTTTAGGTCCTTTTCTTCGAGCTAATGACGTATTAGCTTGATTTTAGGCCCTTTTTTCTCATCTAATGACGTATTAGCTTGAATTTAGGCCATTTTTTCTCAATCTAATCACGTATTAGCTTGAATTTAGGCCATTTTTTTCTCAATCTAATGACGTATTAGCTTGATTTTAGGCCCTTTTTTTCTCATCTAATGACGTATTTGCTTGAATTTAGGCCTTTTTTTTCTCAATCTAATCACGTATTAGCTTGATTTTAGGTCCTTTTCTTCAAGCTAATGACGTATTAGCTTGATTTGGTCCTTTTCATCAAGCTAATGACGTATTAGCTTGATTTTAGACCCTTTTTTCTCATCTAATGACGTATTAGCTTGAATTTAGGCCATTTTTTTCTCAATCTAATCACGTATTAGCTTGATTTTAGGTCCTTTTCTTCAAGCTAATGACGTATTAGCTTTGATTTTAGGCCCTTTTTTTCTCATCTAATCACGTATTAGCTTGATTTTAGGTCCTTTTCTTCAAGCTAATGACGTATTAGCTTGATTTTAGACCCTTTTTTCTCATCTAATGACGTATTAGCTTGAATTTAGGCGCTTTTTTTCTCAATCTAATCACGTATTAGCTTGATTTTAGGTCCTTTCTTCGAGCTAATGACGTATTAACTTGATTTTAGGCCCTTTTTTCTCAATCTAATGACGTATTAGCTTGATTTTAGGTCCTTTTCTTCAAGCTAATGACGTATTAGCTTGATTTTGGGCCCTTTTCTTCTGATATCGGTCATCCAACTTTTGATAACGGTCACCACCCCCCCCCCCCCACATCTGACGTTATTTTATACATTTTATCAATCCTGTATGTCATTGACAGCTTCAGCAGTTTTTTCGTAAACCTGAGTATTCTGCGAGTTCCTCGTACTTTTTAACTTCCTCAAATAGTTTAGGCCTTATTAAAATATTTACCAGTTTAATCGGATAATTGACGAAGAGATTTAAAAATCAGGTTTTAAAATTTGTAAGATGATACAACTTGATTCGGTTACCCAACCTGAAAAAGGTTTTGTTCGGGTTTTGATCCAAGCCGTTCCGTTAATGGATCTGGTCTTTCGGGAGCACGCGTCCAAAACTTAGATATTTTTTTCTTTTATTTTTTTTCCCTTTTTCTCTCTTTCGGGAAGGTCCCCCCTATAAGGATAACAGATAAGCCGGTATGCTTCGACCGGTTCTTCACAGAAGATGAACCAAAGTGGTTTACGCCCTTTCTTTTCTTCCATTGATAGTCTCCCACTTTAATGCAAATGTACTTTTAAGTGGTATTAGAGGCTTTTTTTTTCTCTCTTCTTTTTGTACGGAACTTGAGGGACAACGAGTTAGGATTACAAAAGGAGGGAAAATAGAAGGTGTCTTAATGGAATCTTTTTTTTTTTTCTGTCTTTTGTTTTTAAGACCTGAACCTCCCTCTATTTACTTTTATTACCTTCAAACGCTTTTTTTTCACCACTTCAAAATTCCAAAGTTGAACATTTCATAAAAACGCTTAAAAGTTTTGCTATCTAAAGTGTTTTTACAAAAAATAAATGAACATTTTTTCCCAATCTCTCTTTTAAAAACAAAAAATACTTTTACTTAATGGATAAAACCTAAATTTTAACTTTTCTAGGACACTGGTCAGTTTTTTGTCACTTTTCAGCTTTGTTCCAGCAGTTTGAAACTCCTGGAGCATGCGCAGAAGGATTTGCACGTCAGATTTGACGGACAAACGATTTAAAACGACGTCTATTTTGACGTGCAAATCCTTCTGCGCATGCGTCCAGGGTGAAAAATTGACCTAAAAATTGTGAACGGGAAAAAAACGAGTTTAATCATTAATAACCCTTAGATAAGCTTTTTTCCTGCAGTTTGAAGCTGTTTTGAAACTCCTGGAGCTTGCGCAGAGGCTTTTTTCGTCAGATTGACGGATTAACGATTTAAACGACGTCAATTTTGACGTGCAAATCCTTCTGCGCATGCTTCCGGGTGAAAAGTTGTCCAAAAAATGATCGGGAAAAAACGAGTTTAATCCTTTACAATCCTTAGATATTAGCTTTCCAGCAGTTTGAAAAGTTTTGAAACTCCTGGAGCATGCGCAGAAGGATTTGGACGTCAAAATTGACGTCGTTCAAATCGTCTGTTCGACAAATCTATTCATCCGACGTCAAATCTGACGTGCAAATCCATCTGCGCATGCTTCCAGGGTGACCAAAATATTGTGAACGGGAAAAAAACGAGTTAATCCTTAGTCACCCTTAGATATTAGCATTTACCTATTCCAGCAGTTTGAAGCTGTTTTGAAACTCCTGGAGCATGCGCGGAAGGATTTGGACGTCAGATTTGACGTCAGATGTCTTCAGATTTGGCGGATTAACGATTTAAACGACGTCAATTTTGACGGGAAAATCCTTCTGCGCATGCTTCCAGAGTGAAAAGTTGTCCAAAATTGTGAACGGGAAAAAACGAGTTTTTTTATTATCCTTAACGACTTAAAACGATTATTATCCTTAGACATTAGCTTTCCAGCAGTTTAAAACTGTTTTGAAACTCCTGGATCATGCGCAGAAGGATTTGCACGTCAGATTTGACGTCAGATGGCTAGATCTGTTGGACATTAAACGACGTCAATTTTGACGTCCAAATCCTTCTGGGTATGCTTCCAGGGTGACCAAAAATTGTGAACGGGAAAAAAAACGAGTTTAAGCATTAATACTCCAGATATTAGCTTTTTCCTGCTGTTTGAAGCTGTTTCGTAACTCCTGGAGCATGCGCAAAGGATTTTCACGTACATTTGACGTCGGAGGACCAGATTTGTTGGACGATTTTAACGACGTCAATTTTGACGTCCAAATCTTCTGCGCATGCTTCCAGGGTGACCAAATATTGTGAACGGGAAAAAAAAACGAGTTAATCCTTAGTCACCCTTAGATATTAGCATTTATTCCAGCAGTTTGAAGCTGTTTTGAAACTCCTGGAGCATGCGCAGAAGGATTTGCACGTCAGATTTGACATCAGATGGCTAGATCTGTTGGACAACGACTTAAACGACGTCAATTTTGACGTGCAAATCCTTCTGCGCATGCTTCCGTGACTAAATATTGTGAACGGGAAAAAACGTTAAATCCTTAGTCATCCAGATTTAGCTTTTTTCCAGCAATTTTGAAACTGTTTTGAAACTCCTGGAGCATGCGCAGAAGGATTCACGTCAGATTGACGTCAGATGGCTAGATCTTGGACAGACGACTTAAACGACTTCAATTTTGACGGGCAAATCCTTCTGCGCATGCTTCCAGGGTGACCAAAATATTGTGAACAGGAAAAAACGAGTTAAATCCTTAGTACTAAGTATCCTTAGATATTACTGTAGCTTTTTCCAGCAGTTTGAAACTACTGTTTTGAAACTCCTAGCATGCGCAGAAGGATTTGCACGTCAGATGACTAGACCTGCCGGACAGACGATTTTAAACGGCGTCAATTTTGACGTCCAAATCCTTCTGCGCATGCTTCCATGGTTGACCAAAAAATTGTGAACGGGAAAAAAAACGCGTTTAATCATAATAACCCTTAGATATTAGCTGTTTGCCTGCAGTTAAAGCTATTTTGAAACTCCTGGAGCATGCGCAGAAGGATTTGCTCGTCAGATTTGACGTCATATGACCATTGTCGGACAGACGATTTAAACGACGTCAATTTTGACGTCCAAATCTACTGCGCAGGTTCCATGGTGACCAAAAAATGTGAACGATAAAAACGAGTTTAATCCTTTATAAAACGAGATGTCAGATCTTAATACAGAATTATTAAACCTTAAAATATTCGGATCCATAACCGGTACCTCACAATTAACAAGTCCGAAGAGGAGAGGGAAGACGAAAAAAAAATGAAGACTAAAAAAAGGTTGCCTCCAGGCCTTAAGAATTAGTGGAATATTAATATAATTTATGCTCGAGCTCTCGCTTTTATTGTCCCATGACTTGAGCACCGGGTGTATAAATCCAGAGGTGCTACTATCTCCAACATCTCCGGGTTATGGTAATTATCACATGTATGTTTTATGACTCGTTTTTCCTCTTCGACCTCACTTTATGGACTTTTAGACATTTTTATTTTCTTTTTTAGATTTGTTTTAATTTTTTTAATTTATACAAATTGATTTACATATGAGCGCGCTCGGATACGAAGGGCGAACTCGACATCGGACAAATTTTTAACTTCCTTAAAGAAGTTATTGTGATACCCCGACGTCAGTTTTTTTCATTTTCAGATTCTAGACCTCTTGGTGAATACACCCATATAATTTTTATGTTGAGTTCGCCATTTTTTCCCCTTAAATACGTAAAAACGAAACTTTAAAATTGTCGAGTTCGCCCTTCGTATCCGGAGCGCCGCATATCCTCATTTTTTATTCGCGTTTTTTTTTCTGCGAATCATTCGAGTATAAAGCAAGTGAGACATCAGGAACTTCGACCCCAGTTCTGACAGCGTCTATGCTGAAGGATTGACTTGCAAACAAGCCTCCAAACCCTAAGGAAAGAAGGGTGGTTGTATACACAATGAAAAAAACGCCTTCTACTCTTTATACGACCCCCTCTTTTCGCTTCTTTTAACTTTTTTTTATTCCTCAAGGGAGATGGGAAAGAATCGATCCAAGAAGGAAATTGTAATCTGCAACATTTTTTTTTGAACGCTCAGAAAAAGCAATTTTTAACCTTTCAAACTTTTTTTTAAACAGCAGTCTGCATAAGAATCAATAGATCTTTAGGCTGACCTTAAGGGTTTTGAAAAACCGCCTATCGAGGGTACGACAATATCATTCTTTTGGCGAATGACAGAGGCTCTTGAAAAAAGTTCAAGTTAGGAAAATGATTGAAAAAATATCATCAATCATAACGACGTTTATCGGTAGATAAACATAGAAAAACATCTGGAAATTTAAAAAAAAAGTTTATTATGTAAGAAAAAAGTATTATTCTTCTTCTAAAAAGAAAAGGGCCTGAAATCAAGCTAAACGTCATTAGATCGAGAAAAAAGGGCCTAAAATCAAGTTGATACGTCATTAGCTTGAAGAAAAGGACCTAAAATCAAGCTAATACGTGATCAGATTGAGAAAAAAAGGGCCTAAATTCAAGCTAATACGTCATTAGCTTGAAGGAAAGGACCTAAAATCAAGCTAATACGTCATTACATCGAGAAAAAAAGGGCCTAAAATCAAGCTAAACGTCATTAGCTTGAAGAAAAGGACCTAAAATCAAGCTAATACGTGATCAGATTGAGAAAATAAAAAGGGCCTAAATTCAAGCTAATACGTCATTAGCTTGAAGAAAAGGACCTAAAATCAAGCTAATACGTGATTAGATGAGAAAAAAGGGCCTAAAATCAAGCTAATACGTCATTAGCTTGAAGAAAAGGACCTAAAATCAAGATAATACGTGATTAGATTGAGAAAAAAAGGGCCTAAATTCAAGCTAATACGTCATGAGAAAAAAGGGCCTAAAATCAAGTTAATACGTCATTAGCTTGAAGAAAAGGACCTAAAATCAAGCTAATACGTGATCAGATTGAGAAAAAAAAGGGCTAAATTCAAGCTAATACGTCATGAGAAAAAAGGGCCTAAAATCAAGCTAATACGTCATTAGTGGGATAACCACTATCAGAAGTGGGTCTTCTGGTTATTTTACGATATCAGAAGTGGGTCTTCCGGTTGTTTTGCGATATCAGAAGTGGGATGGACGATATCAGAAGAGTGATGGCCGATATAAATAGTGGGTCTTCCGGTTATTTTGCATCAGAAGTGGGATAAGTGATATCAGAAGTGGGATAAACGATATCAGAAGTGGGATAAACGATATCAGAAGTGGGATAAAAGATATCAGAAGTGGGATAACCGATATCAGAAGAGTGATGGTCGATATAAAAAGTGGGTCTTCCGGTTATTTTGCATCAGAAGTGGGATAAGTGATATCAGAAATGGGGAAACCAATATCAGAAGTGGGATAACCACTATCAGAAGTGGGTCTTCTAGTTATTTTACGATATCAGAAGTTTGTCTTCCGGTTGTTTTGCGATATCAGAAGTGGGATGGACGATATCAGAAGAGTGATAGCCGATATAAATAGTGGGTCTTCCGGTTATTTTGCAACAGAAGTGGGATAAGTGATATCAGAAGTGGGATAAACGATATCAGAAGTGGGATAAAAGATATCAGAAGTGGGATAAAAGATATCAGAAGTGGGATAACCGATATCAGAAGAGTGATGGTCGATATAAAAAGTGGGTCTTCCGGTTATTTTGCATCAGAAGTGGGATAAGTGATATCAGAAATGGGGAAACCAATATCAGAAGTGGGATAACCACTATCAGAAGTGGGTCTTCTAGTTATTTTACGATATCAGAAGTTTGTCTTCCGGTTGTTTTGCAATATCAGAAGTGGGATGGACGATATCAGAGGAGTGATAGCCGATATAAATAGTGGGTCTTCCGGTTATTTTGCAACAGAAGTGGGATAAGTGATATCAGAAGTGGGATAAACGATATCAGAAGTGGGATAAAAGATATCAGAAGTGGGATAAACGGTATCAGAAGTGGGATAACCGATATTAGAAGAGTGATGGCCGATATAAAAAGTGGGTCTTCCGGGTATTTTGCATCAGAAGTGGGATAAGTGATATCAGAAATGGGGAAACCCATATCAGAAGTGGGATAACCACTATCAGAAGTGGGTCTTCTGGTTATTTTACGATATCAGAAGTGGGTCTTCCGGTTATTTTGCGATACCAGAAGGGATGGACGATATCAGGAAGAGTGATGGCCGATGTGAATAGTGGGTCTTCCGGTTATTTTGCATCAGAAGTGGGATAAGTGATATCAGAAGTGGGATAACCGTCATTAGAAGTGGTTCTTCCGTTTATTTTGCGTCACATCAGAAGTGGGATAAACGATATCAGAAATGATAAAAATCCTAATCGATGGAATTTCGTTGAATTTTGATGTCAAATCCGCCTTCTGCAAACTACCAACTTTTTAATTCGAAAAAACTGGTAGATATGGCTTTAATTTTGGTGTTTTATATAAATATTTAATTAGAACAGGTCGAGGTATAATAAAAAAAAACTGGATTTAATATTTGGGAATAATAAAAAGAAAAAAAAAATGTTGAGGCCTCCCGTCGTGGCATTTCTCAAATGAGATAACATCAAGACATCTTCACGTCGGCATCGGTGATTAACTCAGGATTAATTAGGTATCGTTATGACGTCCGAAGAATGATGAAGAAGGGGTCTTCAGGAGCAGAGGGGGGATTTTGAGGGGGTTGAGAGGATACCTCGGATGGTTGGACCCCCTGTCGACTCCAGACGAGCTGATTCCATTCCTATTTAATTGCTATCAATTTACAAGTCAGTTTAAACAAGACGTGACTAAAAAAAAAATTGATTAAAAATAATTTTTTTCTTTTTTCTTTTTTCGGGGAGAAAGAGGATTAATCGCGATTCCGTTTTAGCGAGGCATCAATTAACTAAATGGATCCTCTTCTCGAGCTTGTACAGTCCGAGGAGAAAAACAATGTTTTTCCCGGGGGCGAATTAAGAATAAAACTCTCCCCTTCCCGGATGTTTGGGGTCGAAACGGAGTGGACAACCTTACCAGACTCCCCAGCCCACATTACATTGTTTTTCACCCTGTCATTGACTCAACACGAATTCTTTTCTTCTTTTTTTTTTTTTTCACTTTCCTTTAAATTATCAGATAAAACGCAGATATCAGAAGTGGGATGGTTGATATCAGAGGTGGGATGACATATATCAGAAGTGGGATTACCGATATGAGTAGTGGGATGACCGAAAAAAGAAGTGGGATCACCGATATCAGAAGTGGGATGGCCGATATCAGAAGTGGGATGGCCGATATCAGAAGTGGGATGGCCGATATCAGAAGTGGGATGGCCGATATCAGAAGTGGGATGGCCGATATCAGAAGTGGGATTACTGATATCAGAAGTTGGATGGCCGATATTAGAAGTTGGATGGCCTATATCGGAAGTGGGATGGCCGATATCAGAAGTGGGATGGCCGATATCAGAAGTTGGATGGCCTACATCAGAAGTGGGATGGCCGATATCAGAAGTGGGATTACCGAAATAAGAAGTGGGATGGGCGATAGCAGAAGAGGGATTACCGAAATAAGAAGTGGGATGGCCGATATCAGTAGTGGGCACTTTCCTTAAAAAGTTAGTTGTTTTCTTTTTTTAAAATTAAAATGCATGATTTTGGTGGATTTCTCTTCACATTTTCGATCATACTGCTCCAGTGATTTTTAAAACACCCGTTTTTTCATCGACGTTTTTCAGAGCTTTGCAGCTCAGAAACGGCCGATCCTACAATGAAGTTGATTTCGTCTAACTTGTAGGAAATTTAATTCCCTTTCATTTTTGTCTAATACACTGTTTAGCTACGACGTACCGTTTTGAAGATACAGTCGAAAAACTGCGAAAAGTCAGGCTCCATCGCCCCAAGGTCAATTTTTTCCCCCCGTTTTTATGCACGGTTTTTCGCATGTAGCTCGGGCGCTGTTGGTCGTACAAAATATTAATTGAACCAAATTTTTAGGAAATTTAGTCAGCTATTAGTTTTGTATAACACGTTTTTTGGCTACGACGTACCATTTTGAAGATACAGGCGAAAAACGGCGAAAAGTCACGCTCCATCGCCCCAAGGTCTAAACTTTTTTAATTTTTCTGCAGTTTTTCGCGTGTAGCTCGAGTGCTGTTGGTCGTACGAAAAATGATATTAAACCAATATCATAGGAAATTTAGTCAGCTTCCTTTCTTATTTTATATATTTTTGGCTATATCGTACCATTTTGGAGATAAAAGCTAAAAACCGGGAAAATAGCGTTTTAACGCAACATGTAGGGTTTTTATTTGGGATACTCATGGTACGATTTTTATTTCTCCCTTTCATATTTCCGTCAAAAAACAAAATTTTTTCCGATTAACAAAATGGACTGGACTTGAAGAGGGCCTTGTCGACGTAGTTTTATAAAGAAAAAATTTTTTAAATAAATTTTTAAGAATAAAAAAAGATGGGGTGAAAAGAGCCGCAGTTGTTTGCTTAAAATAAGGAAAAAATAAAAAGCGAATCTCAGGTTACGAGGTAATGACTTTCTTGAAGAATTCTCGAAGGGTCCTAAAAGAGAGAAAAAAAAAAGGGGGAAGAGAGAAAAAAAAATCCCGACGAAATTAATTTAGTTGAATTAATCTTGTCAAGATTTGTAAATTATTACAGCTAATGAATGTTCCATCTTGGCTTCAATTAAAAACCCCAGCAGGGATGACTTTCTTCCAGATTTTTTTCTTTTTTTTAATTAAGGTCAGCTCCGGAGGATATCTACGCCCCCTTTTTTTAATGAATTTGCTCAACTTAGATTTTTGTGTCTTGATGAACCGAGATTTACTCTGTCGCCTCTTAATTAATGTTTTTTTTTATATAATTTTTTTTTTTTTTCTGGGAGAGAGGTTTTACGAAGTCATTTTCGTGGATTCCATTTGAATCTCTGCCACATTTTTAAATTATCAAAGTTAATTAAAGGGTTATTTTTAGGGGTGTTTTTGAGGGGAAATCATTTCCTTGGGATTGTCACGAGAGACTTTTTTTTTTTCGGTGAGCTTGAAAGGGGTGCTAGTATCTGAAGTGGGATGACCGACATCAGAAGTGGGATAGACGAAATCAGAAGTGGGATAACTGATATCAGGAGTGGAATGGCTGATATCAGAAGTTGGATGGCAGATATTAAAGTGGGATTGCCGATATCAGAAGTGGGATGGCAGATATTAAAGTGGGATTGCCGATATCAAAAATGGGATTGCCGATATCAGAAGTGGGATGCCTGATATCAGAAGTGGGGATGGCTGATATTAGGAGTGGGATTGCTAATATCAGAAGTGGGATGGCTGATATCAGAAGTGTGATGGCAGATATCTGAAGTCGGATGGCTGATATCAGAAGAGGGATTGCCGATATCAGAAGTGGAATAGCCGATATCAGAAGTGGGATTGCCGATATCAGAAGTGGGATTGCCGATATCAGAAGTGGGATGGCGGTTATCAGAAGTGGGAAAACGATATCAGAAGTGGGATGCCTCATATGAGAAGTGGGAGGCTACATCGGAAGTGGGATGGCCGATATCATAAGTGGGATGGCTGATATCAGAAGTGGAGATGGCTGATATTAGGAGTGGGATTGCTAATATCAGAAGTGGGATGGCTGATATCAGAAGTGGGATGGCAGATATCTGAAGTGGGATGGCTGATATCAGAAGAGGGATGGCCGATATTAGAAGCGGGATTGCCGATATCAGAAGCGTGATTGCCGATATCAAAGTGGGATTGCCGATATCAGAAGTGGAATAGCCGATATCAGAAGTGGGATTGCCGATATCAGAAGTGGGATGGCGGTTATCAGAAGTGGGGAAAACGATATCAGAAGTGGGATAAACGATATCAGAAGTGGGATAAACGATATCATAAGTTGGATAACCGACATCAGAAGTGGGATGCCTGATATCAGAAGTGGGATTGCCGATATCAGAAGTGGGATTGCCGATATCAGAAGTGGGATAGCCGATCTCAGAAGTGGAATTGCCGATATCAGAAGTGGGATGGCAGATATCAGAAGTGGGGAAAACGATATCAGAAGTGGGGAAAACGATATCAGAAGTGGGATAAACGATATCATAAGTGGGATAACCTACATCAGAAGTGGGATGCCTGATATGAGAAGTGGAAGGCTATATCGGAAGTGGGATGGCCGATATCATAAGTGGGATGGCCGATAAAAAATTGTGAACGGGTAAAAAACGAGTTTAATCCTTTAAAACCCTTAAATATTAGCATTATTCCAGCAGTTTGAAACTGTTTTGAAACTCCTGGAGCATGCGCAGAAGGATTTGGAGTCAAATATGACGTCAAAAGCCTTTAGATGTGACCGGTTGACGTCATATTTAACGGACAAACGACTTGAACGAAAAAAAAATCGACGTCCAAATCCTTCTGCGCATACTTCCAGGGTGTAAAGTTGACAAAAAAAAATTGTGAACTGGAAAAAAACGTGTTTAATCCTTTAAAACCCTTAGATATTAGCATTGTTCCATCAGTTTGAAACTCCTGGAGCATGCGCAGAAGGATTTGGACGTCAAGTGAGTTCCGATTTGACGTCCAAATCCTTCTGCGCGTGCCTCAGGAATTTCAAATTTCGGTTTGAACAATACTATGAAAATGTCAAGGTTTTATTATAAAAATGATAGTTTACATATTTTTTCTGAACTGTATATTATAAGGAATGATGAAATCGCGGGTATATCACGGATTCTTCGTTGGGCGTCCGTTGTTATTAAAGGAGGGTGGAGTGGGGCGTTAAGAAGGGAGTAATGTTCGGGGAAAGGCTTGGTAGCCTCTGGCCTATCTCCAGTCCGAAGGCACACCTCTAATTGCCCTCACTACGAACGTGATTCATACCTAGAATAACACTTATTAGCATAATATTCTAATAACTGGCCGGAGGGACCGCTCATGATCATCTCAAGCCTCTGATGAATTATTTAAATTGATGCCCTGATTGATGACTAGATATGGGGATCCCTTTGTTCCAGAAAAAAATAAGTCTCAAGTGACAATCCCAAAGAAATTATTTTAACCCCCTAAAAATAACTTTTTAATTAACAATCTCAGCATTTTCTGGGACTCTGGTCAGTTTTATGCCATATTTGAGACTTTTCCTTAGATATTAGCTTTGTTGTAGCTGTTTGAAACTCCTGGAGCATGCGCAGAAGGATTTGCAAGTCAGATTTGACGGATAAACGATTTAAACGACGTCAATTTTGACTTCCAAATCTTTCTGCGCATACTTCCAGGGTGAAAAGTTGACCAAAAAATTGTGAAAAAACGCGTTATATCCTTTATAATCCTTAGATATTAGCTTTCCAGCAGTTAGGAAACACTTTGCAAATCAGATTTTCTGTCGGATGACTTTAGATTTGAACGAAGACAAAATTGACGTGCAAATCCTTCTGCGCATGCTCCAGGAGTTCCAAAACAGCTTCAAACTGCTGAAAAGCTAACATCTAAAAATTATGAAGGTTTAAACTAGTTTTTTTCCCGTTCACAATTTTTTTGTCAACTTTACACCCTGGAAGCATGCGCAGAAGGATTTGGACGTCAAATATGACGTTCAGATATGACGGACAAACTTTTTGAAGGCTAATAATTTCAATCGTTTATGAATAATTGCCTCTAAAGTTGTTGGTAAATCGGTTTTTTGGCCTTAATTCATATCGACTTCGGGTCATCACAGTTCTTCAAACTTAGCTTTGTTCCAAATTGAAACTCCAGGAGCATGCGCAGAAGGATTTTGACGTCAAATATGACGTTCAGATACCACGGACAAACGTTTTTAACGAAGTCAATGACGTCCAAATCCTTCTGCGCATGCTCCAGGAGTTTCAAACCAGTTTCAAACTGCGGTTTTTTGCTTTTTTGGCTGAAAATTTGGTGAAAATCGGTTGAAAACTGTGCCCGTAAAGTACGGCCGGCCGGCCAGAACCACATTTGAATTGACCCTACGGAGTCTAGAAGACCAGTACCCAAAAACCCGTCAAAAGGGTAAAACAATAACTTTTTTTAAGGACCTTAAATTCAATTTTATGTTATTTTTGACCACCCCCACATTTTTTCCGAATACGAGTACCTTTTACTTAGATGTAAAAAAAACTAAAAAATTCACTATGTTGGATTTTTTTTACAGTTTTACTTTTTTTTACGATCAATATAAATAACGTTTTTTATGCTAAAGCATAAGCTCTGTAGAATCGAATATAAAACGTTTTATGACTTATATATTTATATTGATTATTACATTTTATAGACCACGGTAAATTCAAATTGTGACAACAAAGTATAAAAATTTCATATCTAGAAAACAAGAATACAAGCTTTGTGCCAACAAGTTTGAAACTCCTGGAGCATGCGCAGAAGGATTTTTATGTCTTTGAAGTTAGATGACTTCAGATTTGAACGACAAATATGACCTAAAATCCCTTCTGCGCATGCTCCAGGAGTTTCAAACTGCGGTTGGAACAAAGCTATATACAAGCAAAAATTCGATAAAAGATGGGGGGCGTTAATTATGCTTGATAAATGGGAAAAAAGTTCATTTTGTAATAGTCATGTGGGGTGTCGAATAATACATTTAAAGCCCTTCTAAAATGATTGGTGAAGTTTCCAAGTCGATAAGAAAATTCGAACGTCCAAAAAAGTTAAGATTCACAGCAAACTTTTGGCAGAAAGACTAAGATCTGGCTAAGAATGCCAAAATTCTCGTAAAAAACCGATTAAAACGCCTAAAAAGGTCAGATTCACACCAAATTTTTGGCAGAAAGGCTAAAATCTGGCTAACAATGCCAAAATGCTCGTAAAAAACCGATTAAAACGCCTAAAAAGGTCAGATTCACACCAAACTTTTTGGCAGAAAGGCTAAAATCTGGCTAAGAATGCCAAAATGCTCGTAAAAAACTGATTAAAACGCCTAAAAAGGTTAGATTCACACCGAACTTCTTGGCAGAAAGGCTAAGATTTGGCTAAGAATGCCAAAATGCTCGTAAAAAACCGATTAAAACGCCTAAAAAGGTCAGATTCACAACAAACGTTTTGGCTGAAACGCTAAAATCTGGCTAAGAATGCCAAAATGTCGTAAAAATGCGATTAAAACGCCTAAACAGGTCAGGTTCACACCAAACTTTTTGGCTGAAAGACTAAAATCTGGCTAAGAATGCCAAAATGCTCGTAAAAAACCGATTAAAACGCCTAAAAAGGTCAGATTCACACCAAACTTTTTGGCTGAAAGGCTAAGACTTGATAAATGGGAAAAACGTTAATTTTTTTATAGTCATATGGGGTGTCGAATAATACATTTAAATCCCTTCTAATACGATTGGTGAAGTTCCCAAGTCGATAAGAAAATTCGAACGCCCAAAAAAGTTAAGATTCACACCAAACTTTTTGGCTGAAAGGCTAAAATCTGGCTAAGAATGCCAAATGCTCGTAAAAAACCGATTAAAACGCCTAAAAAGGTCAGATTCACACCGAACTTTTTGGCTGAAAGACTATCTGGCTAAGAATGCCAAAATGCTCGTAAAAAACCGATTAAAACGCCTAAAAAGGTCAGATTCACACCAAACTTTTTGGCTGAAAGGCTAAGGCTTGATAAATGGGAAAAACGTTAATTTTTTTAGTCATGTGGGGTGTCGAATAATACATTTAAAGTCCTTCTAAAATGATTGGTGAAGTTCCCAAGTCGATAAGAAAATTCGAAAGTCCAAAAAACCAATTTTTCACACAAAAAAATTAGATCTTTTTTTGGTGAGCTATTGAAATGGTGAGAATTTTTCTTAGAAAGTAAGGATATTGTCAAAATATCACCTGATCTTTTAAAAGTAAAAACTGCGGGGTTTCCGTCTTTGGAGAAAGATCCAGGTGCGGAAGGACAATGGGTTCGGGGGGGTTGCTCGACAAACAAATCCCAGGTGTAAAGAACAAAAAAGAAAAGAGGGAAGGTATCGATTTTAATTTTTGTCCAAAAACCTTTTCCCTAAGTTACATTAAGACACGTATATACATCTTCCCTCCCGCACCTTCCCCGCTGCTGTTTTCTGAAGAGGTTCCTTTAATGCTTTCGCCCGGGAGCTAAGAACTCGAGCGAGGACTAATGTCCGCATTAATCCGAAAGTGCCCACATTTGAGGGTACAATAGGCGCCTCTGCTGGAGGCGTTAATGCCCTCAGATGAGCTATTTTTATAAATGGCATCAATTGAGAAAGGCCTTTGTAAAGGCCCTCTCTATCGAGACTCCTTCTCAAAGGACTCCTTACCAACATTAAATCCCTTTTGATTTTTAACATCATTCAAAAAATACGAAATTTTACTCCGCTAAGTGAGGCAGCTGACGTTAATTTTAAAAGGGAGGTCCCCAGGTACATTATACGGTGAAGAAGTCGAAAATCCATTAATCAAATCGAGATTTGATCGATCGGAGTGTCTCCCGTGGGGGTTTCACCGGGTGGGAGTTTCAAACTTTTCGAAATAAACATGACTCTAAATGTCCTCTCATTAGTAATTCTCAAACGATGAATATTTTCGCTTAAAAGAACAAAAAAGAAACTTTTTTTTGAGGAAGCGAGAGGACATCGGCATTACAAACATCACAAAACTCTGAAAAAATTCAGAAGGGCTTTAAACATATCATTTGAAACACCACAGAATGTGACTTTGTTCTAGATTTTTAGGCGTTTAAGATCTGAAAAATTCAGGACTAACAACTAAACATATCATTTGCACCACAAAATGTGAATTTTTTGTCGAATTTTAGGCGTTTAAGATATGAAAATCTGAAAAACTCAGATGGGATTTAAACATACCATTTGAAACACCACAAATGTGAATTTGTTCTCGATTTTTAGGCGTTTAAGATCTGAAAAATTCAGGACTAACAACTAAACATATCATTTGCACCACAAAATGTGAATTTTTTGTCGATTTTTAGGCGTTTAAGATATGAAAATCTGAAACACTCAGAAGGGATTTAAACATACCATTTGAAACACCACAAAATGTGAATTTTTTCTCGATTTTAGGCGTTTAAGATACGAAAAAACTGAAAAATTCAGAAGGGCTTTAACTATATCATTTGAAACACCACAAAATATGAATTTGTTCTCCATTTTTAGGCGTTTATGATCTGAAAACTTCAGGACTTTAAACATATCATTTGAAACACCACAAAATGTGAATTCGTTCTCGATTTTTAGGCGTTTAAGATATAAAAAATTCAGAAGGACTTTTAACATATCATTTGAAACACCACAGATGTGAATTTGTTCTTGATTTTTAGGCGTTTAAGATACGAAAAATTAAGATGGACTTTAAACATACCATTTGAAACACCACAGATTGTGAATTTGTTCTCGATTTTTAGGCGTTCAAGATATAAAATCTGAAAAATTTAGAAGCCCTTTAAACATCATTTGAAACACCACAAAATGTGAATTTGTTCTGGATTTTTAGGCGTTTAAGATATAAAATCTGAACAATTTAGAAGCCCTTTAAACATACCATTTGAAACACCACAAAATGTGAATTTGTTCTCGATTTTTTGGCGTTCAAGATATAAAATCTGAAAAATTTAGAAGCCCTTTAAACATCATTTGAAACACCACAAAATGTGAATTTGTTCTGGATTTTTAGGCGTTTAAGATACGAAAAATTCAGAAGGACTTTAAACATTTTTTTTTTTTTTATTTATTTCATTTACAAATTATTTACACATAGCGTCCGGCCAGGTTGCCCTATCGGCCGGTTCACATTTTACCTAAAACTATTTACATCTTTCTTTTTTCTATTAACTTAAAAATTATTTTCCTGCGTAATCCTATATCCTATATCATATATTCCTATATCATTTGAAACACCACAAAATGTGAATTTTTTCTCAATTTTTAGGCGTTTAAGATATAAAAAATTCAGAAGGACTTTAAACATATCATTTGAAACACCACAAAATGTGAGGTCTCGATTTTTAGGCGTTTAAGATACGAAAAATTCAGAAGGGCTTTTAATGTATCATTTGAAACACCACAAAATGTGAATTTGTTCTGGATTTTTAGGCGTTTAAGATATAAAATCTGAACAATTTAGAAGCCCTTTAAACATACCATTTGAAACACCACAAAATGTGAATTTGTTCTCGATTTTTAGGCGTTTAAGATAGGTACGAAAAATTCAGAAGGACTTTAAACATATCATTTGAAACACCACAAAATGTGAATTTTTTCTCCATTTTTAGGCCTTTAAGATACGAAAAATATGAAAAATTCAGAAGGGCTTTAAACATACCATTTGAAACACAACACAACTTTTAAAATGTCAATTTGTTCAAAATTTTAATTTTTTTTTTTTTCATTTTTATGTGGGGTCAAATAATAGCTTTGTTCCAACCGCAGTTTGAAAGTGGTTTGAAACTCCTGGAGCATGCGCAGAAGGATTTTCACGTCAAATTTGAAGTTAGATGACTTCAGATTTGACGGACAAACGATTTGACGACAAATATGACCTAAAAATCCTTCTGCGCATGCTCCTGGAGTTTCAAACTTAGTGTAGTTTGAAGCACAGAGAAGACCCGAAGTCGATATGAATTACGGCCAAAAAACCGATTTACCAACAACTTAAGAGTATGTAATTATTCATAAACGATTGAAATTTTTAGCCTAAAAAAAACTCCGTTGTTTTTGGAGGAGGGACGCGACAGGACGTGACGGTCGACGGGGAAAAAAAAAGGCGGGATGGGAGCGGCCTTACAATGGAAATGCCCGGGAGTGCAATTACAATTTTCGGGGCCGATTGTCGCTCTTCGGAAGCGTTCCAACGCCCAATGAATGAGAGAAAGAGAGAGAGGAGAAAAAAAAGAAGAGAGATCACAAATGAATCCTCCAGAGGGGAAATTAAAGGCGTAAAAACGAGGCGAAATCTCACGGTGCCAAGCCCACACGGGCGTGCGATAATTGTCATTCAATTACTAATGCCTAGAGCAATTGAATCAATGGCCTACTTTAAAGAATTCTATCCGTCGACCTCAAAATCGCTTTGTTCTTCCCACAATGGCTTATCCAACCTAAAAATAATCAAATTAGGATCACGATAAATCAGTCATCACCCAACTTAAACCTAGAATTTAAGCAAGTTAAAATTCTTTAAAAAAACTCCAAAAAGCTATTTTTTTTATGGTAATGTGGGGTGTCAAATAATATGTTTAAAGACATCCTAAAACGATTGGAGAAGCTCATAAGTTGATACAACAACAAAACACCCAATTTTCACCTACGAAAACGCTTTTTTAAATAAAAAAAGGCCCTTTTTTCTTTCTGCCAAAAAGTTTGGTGTGAATCTGGCCTTTTTAGGCGTTTTAATCGGTTTTTTACGAGCATTTTGGCATTCTTAACCAGATTTTAGTCTTTCTGCCAAAAAGTTTGGTGTGAATCTGACCTTTTTAGGCGTTTTAATCGGCTTTTTACTACCATTTTAGCATTCTTAGCCAGATTTTAGCCTTTCTGCCAAAACGTTTGGTGTGAATCTGACGTTTTTAGACTTTTTAATCGGTTTTTAACGAGCATATTGGCATTGTTAGCGAGATTTAAGTCCTTGTGCCAAAAAGTTTGGTGTGAATTTGACCTTTTTAGGCGTTTTAATCGGTTTTTTTACGAGCATTTTGGCATTCTTAGCCAAATCTTAGTCTTTCAGCCAAAAAGTTTGGTGTAAATCTGAGCTTTTTAGGCGTTTTAATCGGTTTTTTACGAACATTTTGGCATTCTTAGCCAGATTTTAGTCTTTCTGCCAAAAAGTTTGGTGTGAATCTGACCTTTTTAGGCGTTTTAATCAGTTTTTTACGAGCATTTTGGCATTGTTAGCCAGATTTTAGCCTTTCTGCCAAAAAGTTTCGAGTTTGCGCAGTTTGAAACTTCTGGAGCATGCGCAGAATGGTTTGGACGTCAAATTTAACCGACAATCGATTTAAACGACGTCTAAGAAGTGCTTTATTTATTTTTCGATTTAAATAATTTGTGGAGCAGGTAAAAAAAAAGGGCGGTGGGCACACTCGATGCTTTGCATATCAGCTGCCTAAATGGAACGTGCTGAAAAATAATTTACATTTGAGTAGAATAGCGTAACAAATACACCGCACGTTGAGGAGGCCCACAACCCCGCTATACTTAGCTCCACGCGTCCTTTTTTTATATTCATAAGACACATTTCAATATCTCAAGCCGGAAGTTTTTTCAGAGCACAAAAGCCAACGTCATTTACATCAGCCAATCAGACTCCTGTGTCGAAAGGTCACATTTTTGGAGAAAACTTAAGATATTTCATTATATTTTTAAGTCATTTTTTTATCGAAAAATCCTTCAGACGACTAAAAACGCCTAATAAAGGTCAAATGAATGTAGAAAATGACAATATAGCATAGTTTAGACCGCAGTTTGAAAATTGAAACTCCTGGAGCATGCGCAGAAGGATTCAGACGTCAAATCAGACGTCGTTCAAATCGTTTGTCTGCCAAATCTGACGTTAAATATGATGTCCAAACCCTTCTGCGCATGCTCCAGGAGTTTCAAACTGCGTAAACTCCAAACTTTTTGGCTGAAAGACTAAGTCTGGCTAAGAATGCCAAAATGCTCGTAAAAAAGCGATTAAAACGCCTAAAAAGGTCAGATTCACACCAAACTTTTTGGCTGAAAGGCTAAATATGGCTAAGAATGCCAAAATGCTCGTAAAAAACCGATTAAAACGGCTAAAAAGGTCAGATTCACACCAAACTTTTTGGCTGAAAGACTAAAATATGGCTAAGAATGCCAAAATGATCGTAAAAAACCGATTAAAACGCCTAAAAAGGTCAGATTCACACCAAACTTTTTGGCAGAAAGGCTAAAATCTGGCTAAGAATGCCAAAATGCTCGTAAAAAACCGATTAAAGCGCCTAAAAAGGTCAGATTCACACCAAACTTTTTGGCAGAAAGACTAAGGTCTGGCTAAGAATGCCAAAATGCTCGTAAAAAACCGATTAAAACGCCTAAAAAGGTCAGATTCACACCAAACTTTTTGGCAGAAAGGCTAAAATCTGGCTAAGAATGCCAAAATGCTTGTAAAAAACCGATTAAAACGCCTAAAAAGGTCAGATTCACACCAAACATTTTGGCTGAAAGACTATGATCTGGCTAAGAATGCCAAAATGCTCGTAAAAAACCGATTAAAACGCCTAAAAAGGTCAGATTCACACCAAACATTTTGGCTGAAAGACTATGATCTGGCTAAGAATGCCAAAATGCTCGTAAAAAACTGATTTAAACGCCTAAAAAGGTCAGATTCACACCAAACTTTTTGGCAGAAAGGCTGAAATCTGGCTAAGAATGCCAAAATGCTCGTAAAAAAAACCCGATTAAAACGCCTAAAAAGGTCAGATTCACACCAAACTTTTTGGCTGAAAGACTATGTGGCTAAGAATGCCAAAATGCTCGTAAAAAACCGATTAAACTACACGAACAAATGTTTTCATTTAAATTAAGGGAGTTTACATTTAACTTTTTTTTTTCATAACACCACTTTTCTCTCCCCAACGGACACCCTGTATATAAATGCTTAACTGTAATGTTTTACCGGAGATAATTTTACCCGTTGCAATTTGTATTCAAAACATGTTGTTCGATAAAATGAAAAATTGTGATGTTTTGGTCGATTTAAAGTGACGAAGGTGGTAAAAAAGGATCGGAGCATGAAATGGGTCTATTAGTGGGCTAAAAGATTTTTTATATTTAGAATTCCCTTTCGAGAAGTGGCACTAGAAGCTTCAAAATTAACGACCATTCCGGAAACGTAAGATTAAAGGAGATTGTAATTTTTTTTTTTTTCAAAAAGCCATTGTCCTAGTTTATCGTTTTTCCATCGATCAGGACTTCTTTTTTCGTTGCGGTAATTGATTGAATTAGTTCGACAATGTCTTGTTAAATCAACCGTTGAGAGTGTCACCCCTTAAGTCAGGAAGAGGAGTCTACGGAGGGAGAACTTATAGAAAACAGAAAGAGAAAAAAAAAAAAGGTGCACCCCGTTGAAAAGGTACAGGCGGAAAAATAGAACTGTATTGGCGTTTAATATCGGTTCCCACAAGACCCCTTTCCGTTAAATTATAATTAAAATCAAGATGAGGGGACACCCTTTACTATATAATCCTAGAAATCATCCTTTTGTCAACAACTTACAAGAAAAAAAATTAAAATGGATTCGAAAAAAAATTCTTTTTAGGCGTTTTATTCAATTTTTTGCAAGCATTTCGGCAATTTTTTGGCGGCTTTCTAGCCAAAAAGTTAGGAGTTTACCCGAATATTTTGTCATTTTCTAAAAGAAAAACGGATTTAATCCAATACTCTGTGAATCTGACCTTTTTAGGCGTTTTAAAACGCGTTTGGATATACAGGGTACCCAAAAAGAACTTAACTTCATTATTTCAAATGAGAACCCTTAGTTTTTTATTTCATATTCGTAAAGCACGCAAAATTTCAAGTTGATTTGACTATTTAAATGCCCATTTTTGAGCGTTTTTTGCGCTAAAATCCGTTAAAATCGACTTAAGAGACTCATTTTTTGGTTTCTTAGACAAAATCTGAGGAAAGCGCCCAAAAAATCTGTTATAAAGGGGTTTTCTGGGACGAAAAGTGATGTAAATGCGCAAAAGTCTTGTAAATAGAGAGGTTTCATTGACAAAATCAGAGGAAAGCGCCCAAAAAATCTGTTATAAAGGGGTTTTCTGGGACGAAAAGTGACGTAAATGCGCAAAAGTCTTTTAAAAAGAGAGGTTTCTTTGACAAAATCTGAGGAGAGCGCCCAAAAAATCTGTTATAAAGGGGTTTTCTGGGACAAAAATCGAGGTAAATGAGCAAAAGTCTTGTAAATAGAGAGGTTTCTTTGACAAAATCTGAGGATAGCACCCAAAAAATCTGTTATAAAGGGGTTTCTGGGACAAAAATCGAGGTAAATGCGCAAAAGTCTTGTAAATAGAGAAGTTTATTTGACAAAAACTGAGAAAAATGACAGAAAACGAGTTTAAAATTGAATATTCAATAATTTCAATATTTAAATGATTCCTTCCTCCCTGTTTTCTTTTCGGTTTTTTGTAGAGCCCCACATTACGGCACGTTCCCGAGCATCTGGGGTTGGTATGCTAAACAGGGCACGGGTCATCGCTAAAGAAAAGGGATTTCGTCGATTTGAATATGGACTTCAAAATAGAAACCCCCCCTTAAAGGGTTGGCAAAAACATATTGACATTTCAACTCAACGACAATTATCTTTCATTTGCATAGAGACTCGCATATTTTATGAATTTCATGTAATAAAAATTTTACGAGCGATAAAACTTGGTACCTATTTATAATTAAGTGAGGGTTAAGTAAAAATGAGTCCACCTGATGAGGCCGAAACCGGTCGTTTTTTCATTCTCTCTCCCTTTTTGTTTATTTTGTTTGGGAAAGGGGGGTTGTACCGCTGCGGCCGTTGCGGTCGGGGGGTGGCTAAAAGTGGGCAACAGGTAGACACTTACACTTGTCCGAGGGTGGAGGATGTTCTACTGGAAAAACACCCCCCGAACCAACAAAACTCCCCCCAGTGGTCAATCGCTTCTTTTTTTTTTCCTCTCTCTCCCGCTTTCTGTCTCGTCTCCCCTTACACAATACAACAAAAGGTGTCCGCTTTGAAAATATGGAAAGCTTTTTCTCGCTTTACTGGAGAACCAAAAATAAAAAAAGAAATAAAACCCACTGAATAGCAAATTACGCCAATCTTACGATTTCTGTAGAGCCATGCAAATGCAATGATTGCCTAAAAATAAAAGGATTTTTTCGGTTTTTTGTTTAAGGGACATCTTTTTTAGCTAGATTTGTCGGCGTTTTCTTGATTTCTTACAATAAAACTCTATTTTAACAAGACTCCTCTGTATGCAAGGCATTTTTCTTAGGTTTTCTTAGTAAAACCTCTGTATTTAACAGATTTTTGGGCATTCACCTTACTTGTTGTCCCAGAAAACCCCATTAAAACAGATTTTTTATGCGTTTTCCTCAGATTCTGTCAAAGAAACCTCACTTTTACGATTTTTTTGCGCATATTCCTCGATTTTCGTCAAGGAAAACACTCTATTACTAGAATTTTAGGAGGTTTTCTCTCGCTTTTTGCCGTTAAAACTCATTGGTTAAACTGCCATTCCCATTTTAACTGGATTTCCGGGCGTTTTCCTCGACGTTTTCTCCCAGAAAACCCCTTTATAACAGATTTTTTGGGCGTTTTCCTCGACGTTTTCTACCAGAAAACCCCTTTATAACAGATTTTTTGGGCGTTTTCCTCGACGTTTTCTCCCAGAAAACCCATTTTAACAGATTTTTTGGGCGTTTTCCTCGACGTTTTCTCCCAGAAAACCCCTTAATAACAGATTTTTTGGGCGTTTTCCTAGACGTTTTCTCCCAGAAAACCAATTTATAACAGATTTTTTGGGCGTTTTCCTCGACGTTTTCTCCCAGAAAACCCTTTATAACCGATTTTTTGGGCGTTTTCTCCCAGAAAACCCCTTTATAACAGATTTTTTGGGCGCTTTACTCACATTCAGTCAAAGAAACTTTTTCACTAGATTTTTGGACATATTCCTCGATTTTCGTTAAACAAAACTATCTTTACTAGACTTTTAGAAGATTTTCTCTCGCTTTTTGCCGTTAAAACTCTTTGGTTAAACTCCCATTCCCATTTTAACTGGATTTCCGTGCGTTTTCCTCGAAGTTATATCCCAGAAACCCCATTATAACAGATTTTTTGGGCGTTTTCCTCGACGTTTTCACTTAGGAAACCCCTTTATAACAGATTTTTTGGGCGTTTTCCTCGACCTTTTCTCCCAGAAAACCCATTTTTAACAGATTTTTTGGGCGTTTTCCTGGACGTTTTCTCCCAGAAAACCCCTTTATAACCGATTTTTTGGGCGTTTTCTCCCAGAAAACCCATTTTAACAGATTTTTTGGGCGTTTTCCTGGACGTTTTCTCCCAGAAAACCCCTTTATAACCGATTATTTGGGCGTTTTCTCCCAGAAAACCATTTTTAACAGATTTTTTGGGCGTTTTCCTGGACGTTTTCTCCCAGAAAACCCCTTTATAACCGATTTTTTGGGCGTTTTCTCCCAGAAAACCCCTTTATGACCGATTTTTTGGGCGTTTTCTCCCAGAAAACCCCTTTATAACAGATTTTTTGGGCGTTTTCCTCGACGTTTTCTCCCAGAAAACCCCTTTAAACCAGGTTTTTATTCAAATTTATACAGCATAGCTTCAATTTATATCCAGATTGAGAAGCCTCTATTACGTAAAACGGCAAATTTGGGGTCCAAAAGCAGCCACTGGCACTTCAAAAAAATCCATAAAACTTTTATATCTTCTAAAAATAAAAGTGTTTTGTTTGAACATATGCCTGTTAACGATTTGTACGTGTGTTTTTTTTAATCTTTCCCCTTTCCCTTCGTCCGACTGTCATTAAGCATTACTCATCGACATACAAAATACTCATAGATGACAAGATAAATGCAGGATACAAATGAAATAATTACTTTTTTTTGTTCATGTTTATCATGCATCTACTAAGTGTAATAGCGTTTTAATCGACGATTCAATTTTTTGAAAAGTAGTAATTTGTTCCAACCGTAGTTTGGATCTGAAACTCCTGGAGCATGCGCAGAAGGACGTATTTGAACGTCAAATATGAAGTCAAAATCCTTCTGCGCATGCTCCAGGAGTTTCAAACTGCGTAAACTCCAAACTTTTTGGCTGAAAGGCTAAAATCTGGCTAAGAATGCCAAAATGCTCGTAAAAAACCGATTAAAACGCCTAAAAAGGTTCGATTCACACCAAACTTTTTGGCAGAAAGGCTAAAATCTGGCTAAGAATGCCAAAATGGTAGTAAAAAAGCGATCAAAACGCCTAAAAAGGTCAGATTCACACCAAACTTTTTGGCAGAAAGGCTAAAATCTGGCTAAGAATGCCAAAATGGTAGTAAAAAACCGATTAAAACTCCTAAAAAGGTCAGATTCACACCCAAATGTTTGGCAGAAAGGCTAAAATCTGGCTAAGAATGCCAAATGGTAGTAACAAAACCGATTTAAACGCCTAAAATGGTCAGATTCACACCAAACTATTTGGCAGAAAGGCTAAAATCTGGCTAAGAATGCCAAAATGCTCGTAAAAAAGCGATTAAAACGCCTAAAAAGGTAATATTCACACCAAACTTTTTGGCAGAAAGGCTAAAATCTGGCACCTTCTGCGCATGCTCCAGGAGTTTCAAACTGTTAGAACAATGCTATTAACGTAAATCGAAAAATTCGTTGGCCTCTTTTGACTATCGGGTTCCCCGGAAGAAAATAAGAATATATTAACTTTCCATTGAAAGTGTGCCTGATAGGAAAAAGAAGGGAGAAAAAAAAAAGAAATAAGGTGTCACGCTGGGATGTTTGGAAATAAATCTCGAATTCAACCCCGCACCGACCTCTTTTTTATTCTCTCTCTTCTTCTTCCTCCCCTTTCGGGATATACGGAGTACCCTTTTTATTTGTGACAGCGCCGCGCCCCAATAAACACCCCATAGAGCATCATCACTCCCCTATCTCAAAAACCCTCGGCGAGAAGGGTGGAGTCCGATTACAGTCCGTTGGAAAAAACCGATTGATCCTAATCAAACCTGAAATCTATATCAATGTTTCAAACATTCACGACAAACAAAAATCCTTAAAATAAGCCCACAAAAATTTTCTTTTTCCCCGCAAAAATCGCGATTTGTCGTCGTCCTTTGTCTACTATTGTTTTAATGGCAAAAAGAGTGAGAAAATCTTCTAAAAATCTTGTAAAAGAGAGTTTTCTTTGACGAAAATCGAGGAAAGTGCCCAAAAATCTAGTAATAGAGAGGTTTCTTTGACAGAAACTGAGGAAAGCGCCCAAAAATCTGTTATTAAGGGCGTTTCTGGGACAAAACGTCGAGGAAAACGTCCGGAAATCCAGTTAAAATGGGTATGGCAGTTTAACCAATGAGTTTTAATGGCAAAAAGAGTGAGAAAACCTTCTAAAAATCTTGTAAAAGAGAGTTTTCTTTGACGAAAATGGAGGAATGTGCCCAAAAATCTAGTAAACGAGAGGATTCTTTGATAGAAACTGAGTTAAGCGCCCAAAAAATCTGTTATAAAGGGGGTTTCTGGGACAAAACGTCGAGGAAAACGCACGGAAATCCAGTTAAAATGGGAATGGCAGTATAACCAATGAGTTTTAATGGCAAAAAGAGTGAGAAAACCTTCTAAAATCTTGTAAAAGAGAGTTTTCTTTGACGAAAATCGAGGAATGTGCCCAAAAATCTAGTAAAGAGAGGTTTCTTTGATAGAAACTGAGGAAAGCGCCCAAAAAATCTGTTATAAAGGGGGTTTCTGGGACAAAACGTCGAGGAAAACGCACGGAAATCCAGTTAAAATGGGAATGGCAGTTTAACCAATGAGTTTTAAGGGCAAAAAGAGTGAGAAAACCTTCTAAAATCTTGTAAAAGAGAGTTTTCATTTACGATAATCGAGGAATATGCCCAAAAATCTAGTAAAAGAGAGGTTTCTTCTCATCTTTGGGCTCTTCCTAAAATATATAACGAGGGTATTGCAATAATTTTCTTTTGAGAGAAAAAAAATTTTTTTGCCGACCTTTTAGGACTTTTATTTCCCTCAATGTTTTGAGCGCACGTTTTTATTGACACCCGAAATTTTTGTTTGTTTAGTCTACATAAAAGATTTCCAGGAATTTGTCCGTTGCGTCCAGACTTTTTCGGCTCGTTGCACCTGGCGTTTTAAAATCTCACGAAATAAAAATCTTCCAGAAATCCTGAGGTCTTTCACCCCCGATCGGAAAAACCGTCTCCACATTATCAGCCCCCGCCCTTCGCCCATTTTCATATATTTCATCCCTAACACCCTAAAATCGATGAAGAAAAATAAGAGAAAATGCATCTGCCCTTATTAAAATGGAGCACGTGCCGTCTAAATTTATGCAGAATATTATAAAAAGGGATATCGTCCCGTGCTAGCGCATCTGCTCAGATAACTTTCGTCATAATACGTCTCATCATAATATCGACATAATGTCGTCAATCTGGAAAGGCATTTCTAGATAGAAAGAAAGGCATTTCTAGATTTTAAAAGCTAGAAATGGCATTTCTAGATGGAAAAGAGCATGAAATCTAGCTAGAATGACATTTCTAGATGGCAACAAGCTAGAAATCTAGCTAGAATTACATTTCTAGATGGCAACAAGCTAGAAATCTAAGCTAGAATGGCATTTCTAGATGGCAACAAGCTAGAAATCTAGCTAGAATGACATTTCTATATGGCAACATGCTAGAAATCTATCTAGAATGACATTTCTAGATGGCAACAAGCTAGAAATCAAGCTAGAATGACATTTCTAGATGTCAACAAGCTAGAAATCTAGCTAGATTGACACTTCTAGGTGGCAACAAGCTAGAAATCTAGCTAGAATGACATTTCTAGATGGCAACAAGCGAGAAATCTAGCTAGAATGACATTTCTAGATGGCAACAAGCTAGAAATCTAGCTATAAAAAGGGATATCGTCCCGTGCTAGCGCATCTGTTCAGATAACTTTCGTCCCAATACGTCTCATCATAATATCGACATAATGTCAGTAACGTCATGTTGAAATAAAGGCGTTTTTGTGAGTAAAATTTTAGTTGTAAAAAAAAACGTTTTGCCAGATTTTTTGCAGATGCACGTCTCGTAAAACTCGTTTGGTTGCCAATTGTTTGCTTTGGCGATGAATTTTTAAGAATTGACGGCGTCAGTATTGCAAATTAGCCTGGCTCCGCTCCAGCCGATAATTGAGGTCGATATTTAAATAAACGCTATGAAAAAGATCGCTTTTTCGGGGGGACAATGGAAGGCGATTTTCGTCCTGATTGTTTCGATGGTGGCTGGGGGCGACTCTGCGTTTTTCCAGTGACCGTGTTCAACAAGTGGTCCCTCACCCCAGCACAAAACACGGAAACTGTCTTTGTCCCTCTTCCAAACCAAAGAGGATTTTCTCTCTTTTTTTTTCTCCTCCTCTCTAGCTTTTCTTTTCTGTTATCTTTAACGCTTTTCGAGGGGAAAAGGGAGAGTTTAAAGGGGTTTTACCTTCGAATCCGATTTTCTTTTATAAAAAATAAAATATTGTCCGTTAAAAAAAAGGTCGAGAAGGATCACAAATCAAACTGGAATGATTTTCATCCTAGGAAAGAATCGCAGTCCTACATCGGAAGCCAGAAATTAATCTGGAAAGGCATTTCTAGATGGAAAAAAGCCAGAAATCTAGCTGAAATGACATTTCTAGATGGTAACATGCTAGAAATATAGCTCGGATTCCATTCATAGGTGGAAAAGGGAAAGATGTCAATCTGGAAAGGGATTTCTAGATGAAATGAAAGGCATTTCTAGATAAAAAAAAAGCCAGAAACCTCAAAACTTAGAAGGCTTTTCTGTACGTTAAGCGTTTTTACCTCAAAACTTTGAAGGTTTTTTCTTACGTTGAGCCTTTTTACCTCAAACTTTGAAGGCTTTTCTTTACGTTGAGCCTTTTTACCTCAAAACTTTGAAGGCTTTTCTGTACTTTGAGCCTTTTTACCTCAAAACTTTGAAGGCTTCTGTACTTTGAGCCTTTTTACCTCAAAACTTTGAAGGCTTTTCTGTACGTTGAGCCTTTTTACCTCAAAACTTTGAAGGCTTTTCTGTACTTTGAGCCTTTTTATCTCCATTTTGCGAAACTTTTACGTTATGGAGCCTTATTATATCAAACTTTTCTGCAATATGGACCTGTTTTTTTACTCCAAAAGTGAAAACACAATTAAAATATCCGTAATGAAATTTCTTATAAAAAGAGGAATTTATAAACGTGTTTTGTCATTTTCTTCTAGAGCGGCCATATTCAATCATTTATTTTTTCCTTTCAACTATTGTCCGTTTCTCGTTTTTACTTTTTTTTTCCGTCTTTTTCCCTCCCTCCTCCGTTTTTAAAAGCCTTCACATTATATTCCTGTTTCGTCGGCGCAATTATAGGCCGAGTCCTCATCCAGGATTGGATGTTATGGAATATCCGAGGGACCTCCTCCTTCGAACCTTTTTTCTTTCTCTCTCCTTTCGTCTTCTTCTTCATCCGCACAATTACACGTCATATATGGCCCGGGGGGGGGGGGGGGTCACGCGGCGGAAGGGGTTTTCTCGGAACGGCCTGCATTCCGCCGTGGTTACATTTCAAAACGTAATTTATTTAAAGATCCCGACTTGTCACTTTTGCGATATCTAGCATTTTATGAACGGTTTAGATTCCTTTTTTTCCCACCCTTATTATTACCTTTTTTATACCTCCGACAGGATATTGACACGAGCCATTTTATGTCCTTTTTAACATTATTCTATCTAGAAATGTCATTCTAGCTAGATTTCTAGCATGTTACCATCTAGAAATGTCATTCTAGCTAGATTTCTAGCTTGTTACCATCTAGAAATGTCATTCTAGCTAGATTTCTAGCTTGTTGCTATCTAGAAATGTCATTCTAGCTAGATTTCTAGCTTGTTGCTATCTAGAAATGTCATTCTAGCTAGATTTCTAGCTTGTTGCCATCTAGAAATGTCATTCTAGCTAGATTTCTAGCTTGTTGCCATCTAGAAATGTCATTCTACCTAGATTTCAAGCTTGTTGTCATCTAGAAATGTCATTCTAGCTAGATTTCTAGCTTGTTGCCATCTAGAAATGTCATTCTAGCTAGATTTCTAGCTTGTTGCCATCTAGAAATGTCCTTTTTAACATTATTCTACAAATAAATAAAAAAAAAACGTTAAAAAATTAAACAAAAATGTTAAAATATGAGATCTCAGAGACTTTTTTTTTGTCAGCTCTCCCTTTTTCATCATTTACGCCCGGATTCATACGAGACTTTAACTATTCATCTGTACGATCGTCAATTAAAAAAAAAAAAAAGTGAAGGGAGGGAGAAAAAAATTCTTTTTCAAAACAAGGGGAAGTTCTAACGAACTGTCGGACTTGGGCAAAAAATTTTTTACTAATCCGAGGGAGAGAGAAAATGTAAAAAAAATAAAAAAATATCACTTTTGATGTCGCTTTTCAGCGTCGGAGTTAATTTTGAACGGACGATTGAATTTTTTTAAACCAAAAGTTAGTATTTTAGAAAAAAAAGGCAAATTTTATTCAAGCGTTTTTTTTTTATGACGTATAAACACCTGAAAATCTTAAAAAACCAATCGAAAACAGTGCTTTTCTGTTATAAAATGGAGGAAAAAGAGAAAAAATTTAAACAAAAAAACCGTAGAAAACAATCGGAGATCCCAAAAACGTCAAGAATCCGCGTTAAATTAAACTTCTTGGTTGTTTTTTTTTTCGTCAAAAGTTGAAAATGTACCTATTTTTTCCGTAGCACAAAGGAAGCTGATTACTCATCAGTGGTGAATGGGATGTTTTAAATCGGATGACGCTGTGGATTCACGGATGAAACTTTTTTTTCCCCCGAGATGAAAAAGATTAAAAACCCTCTTATGACATTAATTTCCAGCTTTTTTTTCCAATTTCTGGCTCTATTCCTGCTGGAATAGGAATTATAGGTATCATATTGCCCTTTTTTAGTAATTCTTTTCATCTGAGAATTGCGCTCCGGCGTCGTTAATTCTGGCATTTGTTTATCTAAAGATGTTTTTTCCATGAATTAAAATCATCTACTATAGAAATGCCTTTCTTTTTATCTAGAAATGTCATTCCAGCTCGATTTCTGGCTCTTTTTCTTCTAGAAATGCCATTTTAGCATGATTTCTGGCTTTTTTAATCTGAAGTTTGAGATAAAAGGGCTCAATATCGAAAACAGTTCTCAGAGTTGAGATAAAAACGCTCATAGAACAGAAAACCCTTCTAAGTTTTGAAATAAAAAGGCTCAATATTGTAAATGATTCTTAAAGTTGAGATAAAAACGCTCAACGTACAGAAAAGCCTTTAAAGTTTTGAGGGAAAAAGGCTCAACGTAAAGAAAAGGCTTCAAAGTTTTGAGGTAAAAAGGCTCAACGTACAGAAAAGCCTTCAAAGTTTTGAGGTAAAAAGGCTCAAAGTACAGAAAAGCCTTCAAAGTTTGAGGTAAAAAGGCTCAATATCGTAAACGATCTTTAAAGTTGAGAGAAAAACGTTCAAAGTTTGAGATAAAAAGGCTCGATATCGTAAACGATTCTCAAAGTTGAAGTTCATATATTTTTAACGAATTTTTGGTGTAAAAAAAACTAGGTATTTTTCTAGTAGGGAGAAATTTGATACTTCCACTACTTGCGAGAGGGACATCCTTTGGGCAAAAGGTCCATTATTTCTACCTTGATATTTTTAACTTCCTTAAAGAAGTTATTTGTGATACCCTCCACGTCGGGTTTTTGGTGAAGGGTCTTCCAAACCCCGGAGGGTCAATCGAATATTGATCTTTACCGATCTCAACTTTGTCAGTGGTGCCGGCCGGCCGTAGCATTTTTCACAGCCACAGTTTTCCACCGATTTTCACCAAATTTTCGCCAAATCTTCACCTATCGAGGGTATCAAAATAGCTTTCTTTATAATCTTGAGAAAACCGAAGAAAAGGCTCAAATGAGACAGTTTCCGAAATGATAGGTAAAAAAAGAAAATTTCCGATGATTAATTGGATTGCGTTGTCACCTGGTGATTTTGTTTGTTTTACCTCTGATTGTTGGGTGTTTGCGATGGGGGAGGTGAAAGTACGGAGTGTGTAGTTGTAGCGTTAAGTGTTTGGCGCTGGGTTTTCTCGCTCTAATTGGGGTAGACGTTGGAAGGCGCGCACACATGTTAGACTAGGCATTAGTCATTCGAAACCCCCCCAAGGATCGATATCAGAGGCCGCCTCTCTTCACCTCAGACGATTTTCACGGAAAAAATATTTTAATTTTTTTTTTTTCCTCTTGGAGTAATAAAGACAACAGCGGAGTAATTAACAGGTCGCCGTTCTTAGCGTGCGAAGGCGGAGAGGTCGATATGAGTCCGGAAGAGGTTGACGGCCGGGGGCGGCGGGGGCGGGGGAGGGGGCGGGGGAAAAGAAGAAAAAGAGTTAATTGTCCCGAACGCTAGCACCTAGATTAGTTTTTCTTCCCCTTTTAACTAAGACCAAGTTGGATAAGGCCTTTATTAAAATCATACGCTCTATTTACCCCCGGGGCGCTTTTCTTCATCGATCTTCTCTTTTATTTTATTATAAATTTTAATTATAACTTTTAAATTATACACATCATTCAACAAATAGTTTTCTTTATCAAGGTAGAAATAATGGACCTTTTGCCCGAAGGATGTTCCTCTAGCAAGTGGTGGAACTATCAAATTTCTCCCTACTAGAAAAATAGTTTTTTTACACCAAAAATTCGTAAAAAATATAAGGACTATTTGGCGAAAAGGTGAAAATCGGATGAAAATTGTGGCCGTAAAGTGTTCCAGAAAAAATGCTACGGCCGGCCGGCACTACAGACAAAGTTGAGATCGGGAAAGATCGACTTGACCCTCCGGGGTCTGGAAAAACCTTCACCAAAAACCCGACGTGGAGGGTATCACAATAACTTCTTCAAGGTAGAAATAATGGACCTTTTGCCCGAAGGATGTCCCTTTCGCAAGTAGTGGAACTATCAAATTTCTCCCTTCTAGAAAAAATAATTTTTTTACACCAAAAATTCGTAAAAAATATAAGGATTTGGCAAAAATTTGGTGAAAATCGGTTGAAAACTGTGGCTGTGAAAAATGCTACGGCCGGCCGGCACCAATGACAAGTTGAGATCGGTAAAGATCAATATTCGAATTACAATTCGTATAACAAGTCTTTATGGAAGTTCTAGGTAGAAATAATGGACCTTTTGCCCAAAGGATGTCCCTCTCGCAAGTAGTGGAACTATCAAATTTCTCCCTACTAGCAAAAATAATTTTTTTTACACCAAAAATTCGTAAAAAATATAAGGATTTGGCAAAAATTTGGTGAAAATCGGTTGAAAACTGTGGCTGTGAAAAATGCTACGGCCGGCCGGCACCAATGACAAAGTTGAGATCGGTAAAGATCAATATTCGAATTACAATTCGTATAACAAGTCTTTATGGAAGTTCTAGGTAGAAATAATGGACCTTTTGCCCAAAGGATGTCCCTCTCGCAAGTAGTGGAACTATCAAATTTCTCCCTACTAGAAAAAATAATTTTTTTACGCCAAAAATTCGTAAAAAAAAAATAAGGATTTGGCGAAAATTTGGTGAAAAACGGTTGAAAACTGTGGCTGTGAAAAATGCTACGGCCGGCCGGCACCACTGACAAAGTTGAGATCGGGGTAGATCCATATTCGAATTTATCCTGGTCTGGAAGAACCTTCACCAAAAACCTGACGTGGAGGGTATCACAAAAACGTCTTTAAGAAAGTTCAAGGTAGAAATAATGGACCTTTTGCCCAAAGGATGTCCCTCTCGCAAGTAGTGGAACTATCAAATTTCTCCCTTCTAGAAAAAATAACTTTTTTTACACCAAAAATTCGTAAAAAATATAAGGACTATTTGGCGAAAATTTGGTGAAAATAGCCTATTTAGTGAAAATCGGCGCAGTTTTAAAATTTCAAAAGTGCATATTTCCGCCATTTTTTTCGAAAATCAAAAATCGCTCTTTCTTTTTCAACTATTTAGGAAGGTTGTTTGAAAATTTGGTGAAAATCGGTTGGAAAACGTGGCCGTAAAGTGTTCCGGGAAAAAAAGTACGGCCGGCCGGCCAGAAGGAAGTGGTCAACTATCCCGCAGTAACATAAATAACTCCGATTTTCTAGTAGACAGAAGGTCTAAAAAGGCTAAAATTTTTGAAATTTAAAAAATCTGAGGTAAAAAGCCTAAAAAATCCCTAGTTTTTGAAAAATTGCTCAAAAAAAACGTTCATATTTAGAACGTTTTTAACCTCCCCTTTTCATGTTTTTACCCCACAGTTTTCATATTGAAATCGATTCACATTTGGCATCTTCCCAATACTTTTTTTCTTCTTCTTTCTTTTATTAGCATTTATTCTCAAAACATATTGAAACCGAGAAAAAATAGAAAGAGAGGGAAAAACTGCGTGTAAGATGATATTCTAATCAATGAAGAATGAAAAAAGGCTTTTGGAAGCGATCCAAGAGCGAAAGGTTACGAAATTCCGACGGGGCCACCCCTCGGAAATTTCGAAAAAAGTAAAAACTTACCTTTTTGAGGTATATCAAAAAAAGCGCTTTTCTACCTGAAAAATAAATTTTTTTTTTAAAATAAAGACTAAAAATAAAATAGGGGAGAGGATTTGTTGGGTATTTGTGTGATTTATAGGTGGGACTCCTCCCGTTCATTAGCAGGGCCATTATTTGGCCGGATTTCAAAACCGTCTTAATTCCTAAAATTCAAAACTAGACGTTTTTTTCTTTTTTTTCTTTTGAGTCTTCCTTTTTCAATAGAAAAGAGCCGGTCATCAATTATAATTAATGAATGGAGGAGAGAGAGAGAAAAATAAAATCCTCCGTGAATGGCGAGTTATGGAGCAGCTGCCCGTTTTGTCCTTTTGCCAGTATTCTGGCGACAAACACCGATTAGGGAGGAAAAAATTGTTTTCTGGATTTCCTATCTTCAAAAAAAAAGTGTCATCCGTCGAGAAGGATCAGAAATCAATCTGGAATGACTTTTGTTCGAGGAAAAAGGACCCAGAATGTCATTTCTTCATCGGAAAAGGGCCAGAAATCTATCTGGAAAGGGATTTCTAGATGAAAAGAGCCAGAAATCAAGCTGGAAAGGGATTTCTAGATGAAAAGAGCCAGAAATCAAGCTGGAAAGGGATTTCTAGATGAAATGAGCCAGAAATCAATCAGGAAAGGGATTTCTAGATGAGCCAGAAATATATCTGAAAGGGATTTCTAGATAAAAAGAGCCAGAAATCGATCTGGAAAGGGATTTCTAGATGAGCCAGAAATCAATCTGAAAGGGATTTCTTGATGAAAAGAGCCAGAAATCAATCTGGAAAGGGATTTCTAGATGAAAGGAGCCAGAAATCGATCTGGAAAGGGATTTCGAAAAGAGCCAGAAATCAATCTGGAAAGGGATTTCTAGATGAAAAGGGCCAGAAATCGATCTGAAAGGGATTTCTAGATAAAAAGAGCCAGAAATCGATCTGGAAAGGGATTTCTAGATGAGCCAGAAATCAATCTGGAAAGGGATTTCTAGATTAAAAGATCCAGAAATCGATTAAAAAAGCGATTTCTAGATGAGCCAGAAATCAATCTGAAAGGGGTTTCTAGATAAAAAAGAGCCAGAAATCTATCTGGAAATGGCTTTCTAGATGAAACGAGCAAGAAATCGATCTGGAATGGGATTTTTAGATGAAAAGAGCCAGAAATCTATCTAGAAAGGGATTTCTAGATATGTAAATAGAGCCAGAAATAAACAAGGAAAGGGATTTCTAGGTGAAAAGAGCCAAAAATCTATCTGGAAAGGGATTTCTACGTATGTAAATAGAGCCAGAAATCAATCAGGAATGGGATTTCTAGATAAAAAGAGCCAGAAATCGATATGGAAAGGGATTTCTAGATAAATAGAGCCAGAAATCAACTAGGAAAGGGATTTCTTGATAAACAGAGCCAGAAATCGATCTGAAAAGGGATTTCTAGATATGTAAATAGAGCCAGAAATCGAACTGGAAAGGGATTTCTAGACGAAACGAGCCAGATATCGATCTGAAAAGGGATTTCTAGATAAAATGAGCCAGAAATCGATCTGGAAAGGGATTTCTAGACGAAACGAGCCAGAAATCGATCTGAAAATGGATTTCTAGATAAAATGAGCCAGAAATCAATCTGGAAAGGGATTTCTAGATGAAACGAGCAAAAAATCGATCTGGAATGGGAATTTTAGACGAAAAGAGCCATAAATCAATCCGGAAAAGGATTTCTAGATAAAAAGAGCCAGCAACCGATCTGGAAAAGGATTTCTAGATGAAAAGAGCCAGAAATCTATCTGGAATAAGATTTTTAGATGAAAAGAGCCATAAATCAATCTGGAAAGGGATTTTTAGACGAAACGAGCCAGACATCGATCTGAAAGGGATTTCTAGATGAAAAAAGTCAGAAATCTATCTGAAATGGGATTGCTAGATGAGAAGAGCCAGAAATCGACCTGGAAACGGATTTCTAGATAAAAGAGCCAGAAATCAGTCTGGAAAGTGATTTCTAGACGAAGCGAGCCAGAAATCGATCTGGATACGGATTTTTAGATGAAAAGAGCCAGAAATCAATATGGTAAGGGATTTTTAGCTGAGAAGAGCTAGAAATCAATCTAAAAAGGGATTTCTATATGAGGCGCTCCGGGTACGAAGGGCGAACTCGACATCGGAGAAATTTTTTTAACTTCCTTAAAGAAGTTATTGTGATACCCTCGACGGGGTTTTTGGGTGAAGGGTCCTCCAGTGTTTTTTCATTTTCAGATTCTAGACCTCTTGGTGAATACACCCATATAATTTTTATGTTGAGTTCGCCATTTTTTCCCCTTTAAATACGTAAAAACCGAAACTTTAAAATGCGAATATCTCGAAACTACGTTTTGTCTAGTTCGCCCTTCGTACGGGGAGCGCCTCATATAAAAATAGCAAAAAATCGATCTGGAATGGGATTTCAAAATAAAAAGAGCCAGAAATCGATCTGGAAAGGGATTTCTAGATAAAAGAGCCAGAAATCTATCTGGAAAGGGATTTCTAGATGAAACGGGCAAGAAATCGATCTAAAAGGGGATTTTTTTTTTTTTTTTTTTTTCTGGGGGTGGTGCACTTAAATCTTTAAGAGATCTCTTGTGCCCCCTTGCGTCAGTAGTGTTTTCCATCAGAAAAATTCATTTAGGTTCCTAAGGTACAATTTGGTGCCGCCCGCTTTGAACCCTGGACCCCATAGATGAACGCCATATCGCAATGTTTGGGATTAACGCCTTAACACGCGCGGCCACCACGACGCAAGGGGATTTATTACATTTTTATTTTAATTGCGTTATCCCTCAAGGTAATTGTTTGATATTGAAAGGGATTTATAGATGAAAAGAGCCATAAATCAATCTGGAAAGGGATTTCTAGATGAAACGAGCCAGAAACTAATCAGGAAACGGATTTCTAGATGAAAGGAGCCAGAAACCGATCTAGACATTTCTAGATGAAACGAGCCAGAAATCGATCTGGAAAGGAATTTCTGGATGAAAGGAGCCAGAAACCGATCTAGAAATTTCCAGATGAAAAGAGCCAGAAATCGATCTGGAAAGGTATGTATTTTTTGATGAAAAGAGCCATAAATCAATCTGGAAAGGGATTTCTTGATGAAACGAGCCAGAAACCAATCTGGAAACGGATTTCAAAGAGCCAGAAATCGATCTGGAAAGGTATGTATTTCTGGATGAAAAGAGCAATAAATCAATCTGGAAAGGGATTTCTAGATGAAAAGAGCCAGAAATCAAACTTCAAAGATTTTAATTCAAGGAAAGACGCCCAGGTTTATGCTACATTTACGTCTTTAAAAAAAGCCGTTTATGTCTCATTTTTGAGACTTTTTTTGATTTTGAAGACTAACTATTCTATTTAGGTATCTCAAAAAAATGTGTTTTTTAGGGGGGGGGGGGGGGGGATGACAGGTTTTCTATAATTATAGTTAAATCACCTAGCGGATTTTTTCAGAACTAGACTTACTTGCGCTTGATGATTTCTGAGTAGAAAATAAATCAGTCGTTAGGTAACAAATTTTATTTTTTTAAAAGAAATTAATTAAATATGAAAAACAATAAACAAAAAAATTGATAATAATTAAAGAATCACAGGTTTTCTGTAGGAACTTGTTCCGTGTACTGAATGCCCCCGGTGTTGATTTGCATGTCTTTTAGGGGGAAGGGAGGGTGGCGGGTTCGGCCAGGGCTTGCGTGATAGCTTTCCAGGGGCTTTTCCAGAGGCGGGAGTTTGCATAGAGACTGCGTCGGGGACCCCCCCGCCCCCACGGCCCCCCCAGGGGAGGGTGCCCCCGATCTTCCTCCGCCCGGGAGACGGAAGCCACCTCCTTCAATTAGCGCGAGGGCCAATCTGCATCCCGGGTGGGCGTTAATTAATTAATTAAAACGCTTCCCCGTTCACGCCTACGACCCGCGAAATTCCCCCTTTCGCACGCCCAATCAAAATCTCAGATGAGAAAATGCTAAATTATCATTGGCACAAAATTATGGGCGAAGTTTTCATATGAGGCGCTCCGGGAACGAAGGGCGAACTCAACATTTTTTTTTTTTTTTCATTTTCAGATTCTAGCCCTTCAGGTGAATACACCTGTATAATTTTATGTTGAGTTCGCCCTTTTTTCCACTTTAAATACGTAAAAACCGATATGCGGCAAAGCTCTAACTGCGATACCCGAGCGGGTACGAAGGGCGAACTCCACATCCTAGTCCACAACCCCCACTCCTTTTCCCATTGCAGGGCATGACTTTTCTGTTGAGTTCGCCCGTAGCATAAAACTTTAAAATGCGAATATCTCGAAACTACGTTTTGTTGAGTTCGCCCTTTGTACCCGGAGCGCCTCATAAAGAAAATGGATGTTTTTCGTCAAAAAATTTTTTTTGAAATTAAGAATGATCTTGATTCAAGGGAAAAAAAGGTCGAGAAGGATCAAAAATCATACTGGAATGATTTTCGTTCCAGGAAAAAGGGCCCAGAATGTCATTCCTACATAGGAAAAGGGCCTAAAATGTCATTCCTAGATAGGAAAAGGGCCTAAAATGTCATTCCTACATAGGAAAAGGGCCCAAGATGTCATTCCAACATACGAATAGGGCCCAGAATGTCATTCCTACATAGAAAAGGGCCCAAAATGTCATTCCTACAAAGAAAAAGGGGCCACAATGTCATTCCTACATAGGAAAAGGGCCCAGAATGTCATTCCTACATAGGAAAAGGGCCCAAAATGTCATTCCTACCTAGGAAAAGGGCCCAAAATGGCATTCCTACATAGAAAAAGGGCCCAGAATGTCATTCATACATAGAAAAAGGGCCCAGAATGTCATTCCTACATAGGAAAAGGGCCCACAATGTCATTCCTACATAGGAAAAGGGCCCAAAATGTCATTCCTACATAAGAAAAGGGCCCAGAATATCATTCCTACATAGAAAAAGGGCCCAAAATTCCTAGCTAAGCAAGGATTCCAAAATCATTCCTACAAAGGAAAAGGGCTCAAAATGTCATTCCTACATAGGAAAAGGGCCCAAAATGTCATTCCTACATACGAAAAGGGCCCAGAATGTCATTCCTACACAGGAAAAGGGCCAGAAATCAACCTGGAAAGGTATTTATAGATCGAAAGAAAGGCATTTCTAGATTTAAAAAGCCAGAAATCTTGCTAAAAATAGCATTTCTAGATGGAAAAGAGCCAGAAATCTAGCTAGAATGACATTTCTAGATGGTAACATGCTAGAAATTAAGCTAGGATTCCATTAATAGATGTAAAAGGGCGAGAAGTCAATCTGGACATGCATTTCTAGATAGAAAGAAAGGCATTTCTAGATTTAAAAAGCTAGAAATATTGCTAAAATGGCATTTCTAGATAGGAAAAGAGCCCGAAATCGAGGTAGAATGATATTTCTAGATGTTAAAATGCTAGAAATTAAGCTAGGATTCTACACATGGATGTAAAGGCCAGAAGTCAATCTAGAAATCTAGATAGAAAGGAAGGAATTTCTAGATTAAAAAAGCCAGAAATCCTGCTAAAAATGGCATTTCTAGAAGGAAAAGAGCCAGAAATCGAGCTGGAATGACATTTCTAGATGGTAACATGCTAGAAATTAAGCTAGGATTCCATTCATGGAAGTAAAAGGGCCAATGTAGAAAAAAATGCATTTCTAGATTTAAAAAGCTAGAAATCATGCTAAAATGGCATTTCTAAATGAAAAATGAAATCGAGCAGGAATGACATTTCGGTAACATGCTAGAAATAAAGCCCTTCCATGGCTTCGAAGCTAAAAAGTAAAAGGGCTCTAAATCTCTCAAGTTCTATTGTCAGGAATACCAACCTAAATTTCGTCTTTTTTTTCTAATAAGCATTTCGGAATGAGTTAAAGTCGGCTTAAGCACATGTCCACTTGAAAACAAAAACAAAAAAACACGCCTTAATTATTCTTCCGAACACGCAAATCCACAATCAAAGTATTAATGAAGTTTTTAATTGCGTTCCCCCCAGGCACTTAAAAAATAGAAATTTTTTTATATATTTTTTTTTCTTCGGCGATAGACTAAACAAAACAAGTATAAACATTTCAAGATTGGCACATTCCGAAATAAAGGATAATGAATGTTTATCTTCAAGTTATAAAGTAAATAGACATTTAAAAATATAAAATAAAAGGAAAAAGCGGTTTATTATTGAAGGTGGGGTGAAAAGAGGGGAAGGTTACATGTGGGGTTGATATGTAAATAATACTTACGGTTCACTGATTAAAAAAAAGAAAATTATAAAAATCACAGTTTCACAGACACAACGCGTTTTTTGATGATAAAAATTTTTTTTTTGTGATTCTGAGGTTTCGATAGTCCGTACGGTCCGAGCTCAGGGCATGTACTAAATTAGAGTGAGACGGTGTGAGGATGAGGTCCAGGGGCGGCGGGTGGGGCGGTGGAGTGGGGGGTGTTTTTACCGCCTCCCCTCCTCAGTGCGCTTTTCTTCTCTACGCTAATTAATAAAAAAAAAAAATTTTCTGGTGGCCGCGCGATCTTCAAAGTTAAGATTCGGATTTTTTTTCCCCTCACGGATGAAACAAAAGTGATGCAAAATCACGGAGGCGGGTAAATTTCTCAGGGGGGGCGGCGGAATCCCACCCCTCAGAGCTGACTGAGGCTGCGCGACTAATTAGTAAACATGCAAATGAGAGATTTGTTAATGGGCGGGGCCTCCGTTTTATGTATCTTGTCTCTTCTACACCCCGATTTCCGACTTTATTCTCGAGGAAAATACAAAATTTCAACTCCATGAAAATGTGGAAAATCTGCCAAAATTTTGTGATTTTTGTTTTCTCAAGTTGGAGCCTTTTTTCTACGATACTGAGCAGATTTAGGCTTAATTTTAAGCCTCCCCCTACAATATTGAGCCTTTTTTGCGAGATGGAGCCCTTTTTAATCTTAAATTTGAGCCCTATTGACGAAATTTAGTGGTTAAAATCTGGACTTTAGGACTTTTTCTTCCATTTTGAGCAGTGTTTGAGCATCCTCCTCCAATGTTGAGATCGAGCTCTTTCTTAATCATAACTTTGACCCCTATTTTAACGAAGTAAAGCGGTTTAAATTTGGACTTTAGGCCCTTTTTCTTCTATTTTGAGCAGTTTTCAAGCCCACCCCCTACAATATTGAGCCTTTCTGCGAGATCGAGCCCTTTTTAAATCTTAAATTTGAGCCCTATTATCGAAATTAAGCAATTTCAATCTCAACTTTAGGCCTTTTTCTTCCATTTTATAAGCGTTTAAGCCCTACCCCTACAAAATTGAGCCTTTCTGCGAGATCCAGCCCTTTTTGAGCCCTTCAAAAAATTAAGCCGTTTTAATCTGGACTTAACGCCTTTTTCTTCCATTTTTATCAGCATTTAAGCCCTCCCCCCACAATGTTGAACCTTTCTGCGAGATCGAGCCCTTTTTGATCTCAACTTTGTGCCCTTCTAAAGAAATTAGACTTTTTAATCTCAACTTTGTGCCCTTCTAAAGAAATTGAGACTTTTTAATCTCAACTTTGTGCCCTTCTAAAGAAATTGAGACTTTTTATTCTCAACTTTGTGCCCTTCTAAAGAAATTGAGACTTTATAATCTCAACTTTCTGCCCTTCTAAAGAAAATGAGCCTTTTTAATCTCAACTTTCTGCCCTTCTAAAGGAATTGAGCCTTTTTAATCTAAACTTTCTGCCCTTCAAAAGAAATTGAGCCTTCTTAATCTCAACTTTAGGACTTTTTCTTCCATTTTATCAGTGTTTAAGCCCTTCCCCTACAATACTGAGCCTCTCTGCAAGATCGAGCCCTTTTTTAATCCCAACTTTGTGCCCTTCTAAAGAAATCGAGCCGTTTTAATCTCAACTTTGTGCCCTTCTAAGGAAATTGAGCCGTTTTAATCTCAACTTTCTGCCCTTCTAAAGAAATTGAGCCGTTTTAATCTCAACTTTTGAACTTTTTCTTCCATTATGAGCGGTGTTTAAGCCCTTCCCCTACAACATTGAGCCTTTCTGCCAGATCGAGCCCTTTTTGATCTCAACTTTGTGCCCTTCTAAAGAAATTGAGCCGTTTTAATCTCAACTTTAGGACTTTTTCTTCCATTTTGAGCGGTGTTTAAGCCCTTTCCCTACAATATTAAGCCGTTCTGCGAGATCGAGCCCTTTTTGATCTCAGCTTGGTGCCCTTCTAAGGAAATTGAGCCATTTTAATCTCAACTTAAGGACTTTTTCTTCCATTTCTATCAGTGTTTAAGTCCTTCCCCTACAACATTGAGGCTTTCGCAAGATCGAGCCCTTTTTTATCTTAACTTTGTGCCCTTATAAGGAAATTGAGCCGTTTTATTATCAACTTTAGGACTTTTTCTTCCATTTTTATCAGTGTTGAAGCCCTTTCCCTACAATATTGAGCCTTTCTGCGAGATCGAGCCCTTTTTTCTGCCCTTCTAAAGAAATTGAGCCTTTTTTAATCTCAATTTTAGGACTTTTTCTTCGATTTTCGAACAGTGTTTTTCTCAAATTTTGGGTTTTTTTGGGAAAAAATTGGGGCAAAAACTCTGTGAGAGATTTTAAGTACTTTTTTTGTCTTCTGTTTTTGATATGCGGGTTCGTTTGGGAGAGCTATCGGTCGAGGGTGTAATCCATCAGACAAGTTGTGCCTTCAACCACCCCCAGAACGGCCCCCTCCTCCCCCGCCCCCGCCCCCGACCGCCCCCTCCCGAAGGCATCTGGGGAAAAAAGAAAGGAGACAGAAAGTACAATTAAGGTCCGGTGTGTTGGTCTGTGTTAATCAACTTGGCAATATTGATTGGTGGTCGGGGGTGGAAAAACTACGGGGCCCGACCAACTAATTGCTCCGTTCCCACCCAAACACGTCTTCACCCCCTCCCACCCCCAACACAGGTAATTACCCACACTTAAGGAACTTTTCTTGTTTTTCAATCCTTTATAAAAACCTTTATTTTTACTTTTTTTGTTTAATTTTAAAATTTCATCGTAGCGTTATGCCTGAGGAGTTCTACAGTGTGAGACCAGTGAGTCGTAACAGATGGGGGGACAGATGAAAAGACAAAAGTGGACATTATGAGGGAGGAGGACCACTCAAAAAACCCTTTCTGCTTCTATTCACCACTCTTTGATCGCCTTTTTTATTTCTTTAAATTAGTAAATAATGAGATCTTTAAAAACAAAGAATTCATTTCTTTTCTCCTCAAACAAATAAACAATGAGAAATTTTTACAAAGTCAGGTAGTGACCAACTGGTTTGAAGAGCTTCCAACGAAAACTTCCTTAAAGAGAAGTATCTATATAGGAGGGGGAAGTATAACGGAGGGGAAGTAAAACGTAGGGGGAAGTATATGGGAGGGGAAGTATAACGAAGTAGGAAGAAAACGGAGGGGGAAGTATTTGGGAGGGGGAAGTTTAAGAGAGGGGTAGTATAACAAAGGGGGAAGTATAAAGGAACGATAGTATAACGGAAGGGGATGTACGAGTATAAGGAGGGAAAGTATAAAGGAGAATTTTCCAAGTTTGTTTTTTCGAAAAATTTTCTAAGTTTATTTTTGAAAAATTGTCCGGGTTTTGTTTTTTCCCAAAAATTTTCCGATTTTTTTTTCAAAAAATTTGCCAGGTTTTTTACCGAAAAATATCCGGGGTTTTTTTTTTTTTTTTTTTTTTTTTCGAAAAATTTGCTAGGTTTTTTTTTGTCAAAAAATTTTATAAAGTTTTTTTTCGAAAATTTTCCGGGCTTTCCTTCTTCTTCTTTTTTTTTTTTTCCTTAAAAATTGTCTAAGTTCTTTTTAAGGTAGAAATAATGGGCTCTTTGGCCTAGGGATGTGCCTCTCGTAATGGGTAGAAGTACAAAATTTCTCCCTACTATAAAAAAATAATAATAAAAAAGTGTCAATTTTTTTACACCAAAACTTCTTAAAAAATATAAGAAGTAATTGGTGAAAATTTGGTGAAAATCGGATTAACTCCTCGAACTAACCCCTCAAAAAGGGATAGTTGGCAATTTAAAAAAATCAGATATTATTTATCAATGATGAAAAGTGCATTTGTGCGTGAATGGTCCCACATGTTCTCCTGGTTAATAATCCAATCAGTCGGACGTTATGTTTGGGGGTGAGAGGACGACATGTCGTGTCTAAAGGGTTCTACAGATTGAGATTAAATGGAAATTTTCGAGGGTGAAAAGGAGAGGCCGTAAAAAAAAAAATTTCTGAAAGGGGGTCGAAAAAGGGTTGAAAACTCAACCCTTTTCGACCTAGTTTTTAAAACGTTTGACCCAAAGAAAGTTTCAGCGGCCTCTTTAAAAATGAAAACAAAAAATTCAACGAATTTCAATAAAAATTTGACAAATTAAATAAACCTATTATTCTTTTTATAGGAGATTTGCCCTTTCATATATTTGGAGCCTTTTTTCTACAAGTTTAGGCCGTTTTATCTTACACTGAGCCCTTTTCTACGAGTTTATGTCGTTCAATCTCAATTTTTGAGCGATTTTGCCTCAACTTTTCTCCTTTTTTTCTATTTAGAGCCACTTTGTCTTAAACTTCACGTCTTTCTACGATTTTGAGCCGTTTTTATAAACAAAATTTTCTAAACTTTAAGTTTTTCTACGAGATTGAGCCGTTTTTAGCCCTTTTTATAAAAAAATTATCTGAAACTTCAAGTCTTTCTACGACATTGAGCTGTTTTAAGCTATTTTTATAATCAAAATTAAGCAGTGTTATCTGAAACTCTTGTCCTTCTGCGAGATTGAGCCCTTTTAAGCCCTTTTTATAAAAAACATTACTCAGTTTTATCTGAAAATTCAAGTCTTTCTACGAGATTGAGCCGTTTTAAGCCCTTTTTATAAACAAAATTTTCTAAAACTAAAGTTTTTCTACGAGATTGAGCCGTTTTTAGCCCTTTTTATAAACAAAATTATCTGAAACTTCTAGTCTTTCTACGAGATTGAGCTGTTTTAAGCCCTTTTTATAATCAAAATTAAGCAGTTTTATCTGAAACTTCTTGTCCTTCTGCGAGATTGAGCCCTTTTAAGCCCTTTTTGTAAACAAAATTAATCAGTTTTATGTGAAACTTCAAGTCTTTCTACGAGATTGAGCCCTTTTAAGCCCTTTTTATTTACAAAATTAATCAGTTTTATCAGATCTTCGAGTCTGTCTACGAGATTGAGCCGTTTTAATCCCTTTTTATAAACAAATTTGAGCAGATTTATCTGAAACTTCAAGTCTTTCTACGAAATTGAGCCGTTTTTAACCCTTTTTATATACAAATTAATCAGTTTTATCAGAATCTTCAAGTCTTTCTACGAGATTGAGCCGTTTTAATCCCTTTTTATAAACAAAATTATCTGAAACTTCATGTTTTTCTACGAGATTGGGCCCTTTTAAGCCCTTTTAATAAAAAAAATTGAGCAGTATTATCTAAAACTTCAAGTCTTTCTACGACATTGAGCCCTTTTAAGCCCTTTTAATAAAAAAATTGAGCAGTTTTATCTGAATCTTCAAGTCTTTCTACGAGATTGAGCCCTTTTTTACACAAATAAGCAGCTACACAAGCCTTTTCTACTAGATTGAGCCGTTTTATATCGAGTTAAAGCCCTTTTCTACGACTTTTTAGCCAATATAAAATTAAAAATAACCGTAAATTGGATCCCCGAAATCGTCGTTGGCATTTCTTAAAGGTTCCTTTCCTAGAAGATAAAGGCTCCTCGCGTTCAAATAATTGTTATCGAACAAGAAAAAAAAATCGCTAACGACCCTCAATTCGATTAAGAACAATTTCGGGTTTACTCGCCTCTTAAGTCCACCCCCATATTATTTTACTCGGAAATCCAATTACAAAAGAAAAAAAAACGAGAGAAAAATATCGATTTTTTTAACTATTCACGACGGGGTTTTTTTCCCATCAAAGGGATATTTAAGTTAATTATATAATTAAATTATTAAGTCTTATGTTTGCATTGTAACTTTTGATGAAGGAATCGATGTCCATTATCCAACTTCAAAAGTTTTCTTTAATTAAAGTTCCCTTGAAAAATTGATCGAATAATTAGTGACGAAAAATAGTGTTATGGCAATTAAGAAAAAGGGCTCTCGTTTTCGAGCCCTAATCAGAAACCGTAGGGAGCACGTACGAATCTAACTGCCTAACCCTGTATATACAGGAACCCTTCCAATATGGGAAAAAGCTGATTAACGAAATTTACCGTTATACCTTCCCTAAAGGGCTAAAACGCCAAAATCTAAAAGAAAGCTTTTATTCATTAATTTTTATCGTCACACTTAACCATTTTTTCTAGATATATTTTTAAATGGAAAAATTTTTGGCTTTATCTGGTCAATTTAAAATCATATTTTCTCTGATTTTACGAAGTTAAGCTATATTTAATATCAAATTTAAGCCCTTTTTCTACGAGATTGAGCCGTTTTTAGCCCTTTTTACAAACAAAATTATCTGAAACTTCGAGTATTTCGACGAGATTGAGCCGTTTTAAGCCCTTTTTATAAACAAAATTAAGCAGTTTCATGTGAAACTTCAAGTCATTCTACGAAATTGAGCCGTTTGAAGCCATTTTTATACACAAATTTGAGCAGTTTTATCTGAAACTTCGAGTATTTCTACGAGATTGAGCCCTTTTTATAAGCAAAATTAATCAGTTTTATCTGAAACTTCAAGTCTTTCTACGAGATTGAGCCCTTTTAAGCCCTTTTTATAAACAAATTAATCAGTTTTATCTGAAACTTTAAGTCTTTCTACGAGATTGAGCCCTTTTAAGCCCTTTTTATAATCAAAATTAAGCAGTTTTATCTGAAACTTCGAGTATTTCTACGAGATTGAGCCCTTTTAAGCCTTTTTTATAAGCAAAATTAATCAGTTTTATCTGAAACTTCAAGTCTTTCTACGAGATTGAGCCCTTTTAAGCCCTTTTTATAAACAAAATTAATCAGTTTTATCTGAAACTTCAAGTCTTTCTACGAAATTGAGCCGTTTTATGCCCTTTTTATAAACAAAATTTTTCTAAAACTTTATTTTATGAGGTTAAGCTATATTTAATATCTAATTTGAGCCCTTTTTCTACGAGATTGAGCCGTTTTTAGCCCTTTTTACAAACAAAATTATCTGAAACTTCTAACATTTCTACGTGATTGAGCTGTTTTATCTCAAAAAGCTTTCTCTTCACGGTTATAACTTTTTTTTTCCAACTCTGTTTTTAGCCGTTTTTATCCAAACTTGTAGCATATTAAAAGTATAGCGTATTACAGCACAGTCTAGCGTATTACAGCACAGTCTAGCGTATTACAGCACAGTCTAGCGTATTACAGCACAGTATAGCGTATTACAGCACAGTCCACCGTAATATTGCACATTATATCTTAGTAGAGCGTTATACTGCTAAGCTCGTTTAGCATATTAAAAGTCTAGCGTATTACACCACAGTCTAGCGTATTACAGCACAGTCTACCGTAATATTGCACATTATATCTTAGTAGAGCGTTATACTGCTAAGCTCGTTTAGCATATTAAAAGTCTAGCGTATTACACCACAGTCTAGCGTATTACAGCACAGTCTACCGTAATATTGCACATTATATCTTAGTAGAGCGTTATACTGCTAAGATCGTTTAGCATATTAAAAGTATAGCGTATTACAGCACAGTCTAGCATATTACAGCACAGTCTAGCGTATTACAGCACAGTCCTGCGTATTACAGCACAGTCTACCGTAATATTGCACATTATATCTTAGTAGAGCGTTATACTGCTAAGATCGTTTAGCATATTTAAAGTATAGCGTATTACAGCACAGTAAAGCGTATTACAGCACAGTATAGCGTATTACAGCACAGTATAGCGTATTACAGCACAGTCTAGCGTATTACAGCACAGTCTAGCGTAATAATGCACATTATATCTTAGTAGTGCGTTATACTGCTAAGATCGTTTAGCATATTAAAAGTATAGCGTATTACAGCACAGTCTAGCGTATTACAGCACAGTCTAGCGTAATAATGCACATTATATCTTAGTAGAGCGTTATACTGCAAAGTAGACGTGTAGCATATTAAAAGTCTAGCGTATTACAGCACAGTAAAGCGTATTACAGCACAGTATAGCGTATTACAGCACAGTATAGCGTATTACAGCACAGTCTAGCGTATTACAGCACAGTCTAGCGTAATAATGCACATTATATCTTAGTAGAGCGTTATACTGCTAAGATCGTTTAGCATATTAAAAGTATAGCGTATTACAGCACAGTATAGCGTATTACAGCACAGTATAGCGTATTACAGCACAGTTTAGCGTATTACAGCACAGTCTAGCGTAATAATGCACATTATATCTTAGTAGAGCGTTATACTGCTAAGATCGTTTAGCATATTAAAAGTATAGCGTATTACAGCACAGTCTAGCGTATTACAGCACAGTCTACCGAAATATTGCACATTATATCTTAGTAGAGCGTTATACTGCTAAGATCGTATAGCATATTAAAAGTATAGCGTATTACAGCACAATCTAGCGTATTACAGCACAGTCTAGCGTAATAATGCACATTATAGCTTTGCAGAGCGTTACAGCGTTAGCTTATTACAGCAATGTATAGTCGGTAGTATAGCAAATAGCAGTAAAAAATCATAAAAAGGAGATCGTAAAAACAAAGGAAGCTCAACAAACGAAAGCGTCCGATGGAATAAAAGGACGATTTTCTCACAGTCGACAATGACAACGATTATTTTATGATCCCTCTTTTTTCGAGGGTTGTAGAAAATTAAAAAATGACAAAACAAAGAAACCAACTTTTTTAGACAAAAGAACCGGTCGGAGCTGCCCTTACACTTGTCCCCCCAATGACCAGTATTCATCCCCCGGTCATTAGGAAAGAGGGAGAAAAAGGAGAAACCTGTTTTTAAGGAACCCTTTTTTACAATGTCCATCATTGAAAGACTAGATAAAACTATTTTTTTTCTCATAGGGAAGACAGTTAACGTTTCACGTTGTTCGTTAAGTTTTGAAATCATAGACTCAACGAATTTTCTGCAAGATTGAGCATTTTATCTCAATCACTTTTTTTTTTCTTTTTTGTTTCTAAGAATTCAGAAAAAGACTTTTATTTTAAGGTACTTTTATAAATTTTGAGCGTTTTTGTGCTAGTTTAAGCCATTTCCATCTTAACTTTTGATTTTTGACTGAAAGGAAAGAAGTTGGAAGCTCAGGGGCACACATCTCGTCCGAAAGTATTCTCGTCCTAAAAATAATAGAAAAGAAGAAATATAAACTGTAATCTCGTCCGAAAATATTCTCGTCCAGTATTCTCGTCCGAAAGTATTCTCGTCCTAAAATAATAGAAAAAGAAAGAAATATAAACTGTATTCTCGTCCGAAAATATTCTCGTCCAAAAGTATTCTCGTCCTAAAAATAATAGAAAAAGAAAAAAATATAAACTGTATTCTCGTCCGAAAGTATTCTCGTCCTAAAAATAATAGAAAAAGAAAGAAATATAAACTGTATTCTCGTCCGAAAATATTCTCGCCCTAAAGTGTTCTCGTCCTAAAAATAATAGAAAAAGAGAAAATATAAACTGTATTCTCGTCCTAAAAATAATAGAAAAAGAAAAAACTATAAACTGTATTCTCGTCCGAAATATTCTCGTCCTAAAGTATTCTCGTCCTAAACGTCCTAAGAATAATAGAAAAAGAAAAAAATATAAACTGTATTCTCGTCCGAAAGTATTCTCGTCCTAACTGGCTACGCCCCTTTTTAGGACGAGATGACAGTAGGACGAAAACACGATCTCGTCCGAAAGTATTCTCGTCCTACTGTCTTCTCGTCCTAAAACTAACGTGCAAAAATTACTGCGTCGGAGCAATGCGGCTGCGTTCGACCCCCGCAAGTCACGGTCGGTTTGTTTGTTTATTTTTGCGAGGATCAGCTCGTTTTGTGACACAAGGGGGTTAATTTTTTTCCTCTCGCGAGGATTTGCTCACCTGTAGGCGGCTCGGGGATGGATGATGAGCTCGGTAGGCGCAAAAAGGAGTTTAAAACTTGCTGGGGTGGAACGCTTCCGCATTTCTCCGACGCAGCAATTTTGTACGTTAGTTTTAGGACGAGAAGACAGTATGACGAGAATACTTTCGGACGAGATGATTTCCATTTTATTAAAGTATAATATTTAAAAAATTGTATAATTGAAATCCACTTGTCCGAATGTCTTCTCGTCCTACTGTCATCTCGTCCTAAAAAGGGGCGTAGCCTGTTAGGACGAGGATACTTTCGCACGAGAATACAGTTTATTTTTTTTATTTTTCTATTATTTTTAGGGCGAGAATACTTTAGGACGAGACGATTTCCATTTTATTAAAGTATAATATTTAAAAAAATTGTATGATTGAAATCCACATGTCTGAATGTCTTCTCGTCCTACTGTCATCTCGTCCTAAAAAGGGGCGTAGCCTGTTAGGACGAGAATACTTTCGCACGAGAATACAGTTTATTTTTTTTTATTTTTCTATTATTTTTAGGACGAGAATACTTTCGGACGAGATGATTTCCATTTTATTAAAGTATAATATTTAAAAAAATGTATAATTGAAATCCACTTGTCCGAATGTCTTCTCGTCCTACTGTTATCTCGTTCTAAAAAGGGGCGTAGTTTGTTAGGACGAGAATACTTTCGGACGAGAATACAGTTTATTTTTTTTTTTTCTATTATTTTTAGGACGAGAATACTTTAGTACGAGAATACTTTCGGACGAGATGATATCCATTTTATTAATGTATAATATTTAAAAAATTGTATAATTGAAATCCACTTGTCCGAATGTCTTCTCGTCCTACTGTCATCTCGTCCTAAAAAGGGGCGTAGCCTGTTAGGACGAGGATACTTTCGCACGAGAATACAGTTTATTTTTTTTATTTTTCTATTATTTTTAGGGCGAGAATACTTTAGGACGAGACGATTTCCATTTTATTAAAGTATAATATTTAAAAAAATTGTATGATTGAAATCCACATGTCTGAATGTCTTCTCGTCCTACTGTCATCTCGTCCTAAAAGGGGCGTAGCCTGTTAGGACGAGAATACTTTCGCACGAGAATACAGTTTATTTTTTTTTATTTTCTATTATTTTAGGACGAGAATACTTTCGGACGAGATGATTTCCATTTTATTAAAGTATAATATTTAAAAAAATGTATAATTGAAATCCACTTGTCCGAATGTCTTCTCGTCCTACTGTTATCTCGTTCTAAAAAGGGGCGTAGTTTGTTAGGACGAGAATACTTTCGGACGAGAATACAGTTTATTTTTTTTTTTTCTATTATTTTTAGGACGAGAATACTTTAGTACGAGAATACTTTCGGACGAGATGATATCCATTTTATTAATGTATAATATTTAAAAAATTGTATAATTGAAATCCACTTGTCCGAATGTCTTCTCGTCCTACTGTTATCTCGTCCTAAAAAGGGGCGTAGCCTGTTAGGACGAGAATACAGTTTATATTTTTTTTTTCTATTATTTTTAGGACGAGAATACTTTCGGACGAGAATACAGTTTATTTTTTTCTTTTTCTATTATTTTTAGGACGAGAATACTTTAGGACGAGAATACTTTCGGACGAGATGGTTTTCATTTTATTAAAGTATAATATTTAAAAAATTGTATAATTGAAATCCACTCGTCCTTCTGTCATCTCGTCCTACAAAGGGCGTAGCCTGTTAGGACGAGAATACTTTTGGACGAGAAAAGAGTTATATTTTTTCTTTTTCTATTTTTAGGACGAGAATACTTTAGGACGAGATGTAGGCACCCGGAAGCTCAACTTTTTACGAGATAAGGCAGTTTTTATTTTTTTCTTTCTTCCCCAGTTTCTTTGCACCCTCTTTGTCGAAATTACGTAATTAATAAGAAGGGGACCAACGGTCAAGACTTAAAAAAATTAAGATCCCCTTTTTTTTATATTTTTTTTAACTGGACAAGGGTTCCCACTGGTCATTAAATCTCCCAATGGGCTACTTTGCATAATTTTTACGTATTGTTTACCCACCTAACGGTCAGCCCGTAACAGTTACATAAAAGAATTTGATTAAACGTCCACCTGGAAGATTTCTCAATGAAAAAAATTTTTTCGAAGATTCCTAGCTAAGAAGAAAAAAAAAAACTTTTTTTCTCGGTTTTCCGAGGGTCGTATAATCGCATTCAATCCATTATCGATTCGTCTGCTCCATGGAAAACAACCCCGGTTAGAAATAACACCGATCCCCCCCCCCCCCCCCACGGGAAAATCATCCTTCACTATTCTATCCACTTCAACTTTTCCATTTTCTTCACTGTTTAAAAACTCTTTATATTCAATGATCGATTTATAAAAAAGAAAGTGTTTACAGGAAGAAAAAAATGTGTTTTTAAAAGGAAAAAAATTGAAGAAAAATAACAAAATCGTCATTTTGGCCACTTGGAGTATTAAGGTTTTATGATGAATGCTCCGTTATTAAAAGTAGGAGCGTATTACAGCTCAATGTAGCGTAATAATGCACATTATAGCATAGTAGAGCGTTATACTACTAGAGATCGTGTACCATATTAAAAGTATAGCGTATTACAGCTCTGTCTAGCGTAATAATGCACGTTATAGCTTAGAAGAGCGATATACTGCAAATTAGAGATCGTGTAGCATATTAAAATTATAGCGTATTACAGCTCAATCTAGCGTAATTATGCACATTATAGCTTAGTAGAGCGTTATACTGCATAGTAGAGACATGCACAATATTAAAAGTATAGCGTATTACAGCTCAATCTAGCGTAATAATGCACATTATAGCATAGTAGAGCGTTATACTACTAATTGAAGAGCGTTATACTACTAGAGATCGTGTACCATATTAAAAGTATAGCGTATTACAGCTCAGTCTAGCGTAATAATGCACATTATAGCGTAGAAGAGCGTTATACTGCAAATTAGAGATCGTGTAGCATATTAAAATTATAGCGTATTACAGCTCAATCTAGCGTAATTATGCACATTATAGCTTAGTAGAGCATTATACTGCATAGTAGAGATCGTGTACCATAATTAAAAGTATAGCGTATTACAGCTCAATCTAGCGTAATAATGCACATTATAGCTTAGCAGAGCGTTGGACTGCTTAGTAGAGATCGTGTACCATATTAAAAGTATAGCGTATTACAGCTCAATCTAGCGTAATAATGCTCATCATAGCTAAGTAGAGAGTTATACTGCTTAGTAGAGATCGTGTACCATATTAACCCTTTTTAGTTGATAAAAGTTACAGAGGGAGAAGAATGAAAAAACGGATATTCCACGACCGGTTTCGGCGTAATACGCCTCATCAGGTGGACTATTTTCTTATTTTTCATTCTCCTACACTTTTGACTTCAATTAGCCTGTATTATGGACACTGCGTGTGTAGTGACCAATTAGGAGGTAGTGGAGCCGGGGGGGGATGCCGTTTGTCCACCTTCCCGCAGTGTCCATAATACCGGCTAATTGAAGTCAAGTAAAAAGTGTAGGAGACTGAAAAATAAGGAAGTAGTCCACGTGTGTGAGGCGTAATACGCCGAAACCGGTCGTGGAATATCCGTTTTTTCATTCTTCTCTGTAACTTTTATCAACTAAAAAATTAACGTTCCCCATTTGCGCGATTCGCCTGAGCTAAAAGCCAAACATTAAAAAATAACCCTTTTTATCTCAACTTTTGACCACATTAAGCCATTTCTGAGAGATAGCCCTTCTATCGTAACTTTGACTGTTTTTCTGCGATATTGAGCCCTTTTTCTTTTCAACTTTAAACCATATTCTTCAAGATCAAGCAGTTTTATAATCAAATTTGGTTGTTAAAATAAAAAGAGGATACTGGTCGTTAATGAAAAATTCGATTGTTGGAAGTGGGGACTCATCCCCTATTTTCTTATCTTCTTTTTTGATGAATAAGGGGTGAGAAATGACCCTTTCCGGCCCTTGTCCTCCCCTATGTCCAGAACCGGTCCACTTTGTTTCAGTCACGGTGTCTTTCGTTTGCTTTTTTCTTTCTTTTATTTTTTTTAATTTATATCTTCCAAATCCACCCTTCCCATGGGAAAGGCACGTTTATTAATAGTTTATCTCATTATGAAAAGAAACTGTAATCTGTGAAGACAGTTTTGTATAAAATAACGGGCGAGATTATAAAGCCCTTAAGATCCAAAAGGCCAAAATGACGATTATGTTTTCTTTCATTTTTTTCCTTTAAAAAAACAAATTTTTTCCGTAATAAGAAAATTGTCTTTTTATTCTATCGGACACTTTTCATTGTTCAACATTTTTGTTTTCCGGATCGCCGTTTTTATAATTTTTTACTGCGGACGATTGCTACAATATGCTTAACGCTCTACTAAGCTATAATGTGCATTATTAAGCTAGATTGAGCAGTAATACGCTAAACTTTTAATGTGGTAAATAAAAAGTACAAAGTTGAGCTAAAAAGGGTTAAGTTTCGTAGAAAATGAGCTCAATTTCGCAGAAGAATAGTCCAACTTACGATAAAATAGCTGTCTCTCAGAAAAAGGCTTAATGTCATAAAAAATTTGAGATAAAAAGGGTTTAGTTTCGTAGAAAATGGGCTCAATTTCGCAGAAAAATGGTCCAAGTTACGATAGAAGGGCTGTCTCTCAGAAAAAGGCTTTATGTGGTAAAAAAGTTGAGATAAAAAGGGTTGTTTCGTAGAAAATGGGCTCAATTTCGCAGAAAAATAGTCCAAGTTACGATAGAAGGGCAGGCTCTCAGAAAAGGCTTAATATGGTAAAAAAAATTAAACAGTTGAGATAAAAAGGGCTGCATTTCGTAGAAAATGGGCTCAATTTCGTAGAAAAATAGTCCAAGTTACGATAGAAGGGATGTCTTTCAGAAAAAGGCTTAATGTGGTAAAAAAATCATACAGTTGAGATAAAAAGGGCTGCATTTCGTAGAAAATGGGATCAATTGAGTAAAGAAAAAGGGCTCAATGTCGTAGAAAAAAAATGGCTTAATCTCCCCGATTTTCACCAAATTTTCACACAACCTTCCTGAATAGTTAAACAAAAAATTAACAAGGGCGGTTTTTTAATTTCGTAAAAATGGCGGAGATATGCAGGTTTGAAATTTTAAAAACTGCGCTGCGGCCAAACTGTTGGTCCGATTTCATCAAGTTTTCACCAAAAACTCCTTAAATTTTTTACGAGTTTTAGTGTAAAATAAAAAATTTTTTAGTAGGTAGAAAGAAATTTGATACTTTCACCCTTCCGAGAGTGACATCCTTGGACATAAATCCTATTATTTCTACATTGTTACTGAATTTAAAAATACTTATTTAAAAAAAAAAATTAGAAAATTTTTCGAAAAAAAAGGAAAATTTTTCTACATTCTTGAAATTATACTTTCCCTCCTTTGTACTTCCCCCTCCTTATACTTCCCCCTCCTAGAACTTCTTCTTAAACTTTTCCCCTCCTTGAACTTCTCCTTAAACTTCCCTCCTTTATACTTCCCCCTTGTATTCTTCCTTCTTCTTAGGAAGTTCCGTCGAGGCCAGCTCCAGACTATTACTTTACTCTTGGGCGACTCTACTAATTTAAAAAAAAACGGTTTTAGTGATGGCAATATTCAATTTTTACTTTTCTAGTTTTCTAAATATTTTAGAACATAAAACGTATTGGTTTTTCATTACCCCCTACGTCTTGAGGAAAAGCTATTGATCTTAATTTAGTTCATTAAGAAAAAGGGGTCGGGGGTTTTTTTTCGGTCGGTGTGTGCGAGTAGGCGGAGAGGGGTGGATTTCTTAGCCGGGGAGGGTCAAAATGAACATGATATTCGGTTCCTTAATAGAGTTTAGCCTCTGCCCGGGACATTAGTTAGAGCCTTCATTAGACACAACTACCGGCTGACACGCGAGAGGACCTAATGAAGATGAAACCAAATGTAGGTCTCGCACGGCACCTCCGAAAAACGCCGTCCAGATTAATTGCGACGAAAATTAAGGAAGAAAAAAAAGAATTTCTCTTTATCTTCAAAATAAAGTACTGGTTTGATGAGCTTCCAACGAAAACTTCCTTAAAGAGAAGTATCAATATAGGAGGGGGAAGTATTTGGGAAGGGGAAGTATATAGGAGGGGGAATTATAACGGAGGGGACGTAAAACGGAGGGGGAAGTATATGGGAGGGGAAGTATAACGGAGGGGGAAGTATAAAGGAACGAAAGTATAACGAAGGGAGGGAAAATATAAAGGAAGGGGAAGTTTTTTTTTTAATTTCGAAATTTCTTTTTTTTCGAATTTTTTTAAGTTTTTCCAAGAAATTTACTAACTTTTTTTTTGGAAAAATTTTCAAAGTTTTTTTTTTTCAAAAAAATTTCGAAGTTTTTTTTAATTGAAAAATTTTCCGAGTTTTTATTTTTTTCCATAAAATTTTCCAAATTTTTTTTCCATAAGATTTTCCAATTTTTTTTTTCATAAAATTTTCCCAATTATTTTGCAAAATTTTCCGGGTTTTTTTTTTATTGCGCTTGTTTATTTTGAAAAAATTTTTAAGTTATTTTTTTCGAACATTTTTTAAGTGTCAAGGTAGAAATAATGGGCTCTTTGGCCTAGGGATGTGCCTCTCGTAAAGGGTAGAAGTACGAAATTTCTCCCTACTAAAAAAAATTAATAATTAAAAAGTGGCAATTTTTTACACCAAAAATTCTTAAAAAATATAAGGAGTAATTGGTGAAAATTTGGTGAAAATCGGACCAACGGTTCGGCCGCAGCGAATTTTTTAAAATTTCAAACAGACATCTCCGCCATTTTTCGAAATTCAAAAATCGCCCTCGTTACATTCTTGTTCACCGGAAAGAAATTTGTATGAAAATTTGGTGAAAATCGGATGAAAACTGTGGCCGTAAAGTGTTCCGGACGGCCGGCCGGCACCACAGACAAAGTTGAGATCGGTGTAGATCCATATTCGAATTACGGGGTCTGGAAGACCCCTCCCTAAAACTTCTTTAAGGAAGTTAAAAAAACTCAATTAAAGGCACGCGCACAACGTGTAATTTTAAGGCGGTTAATTAATTTTTGAAGAGGCCGTTTAGGTAGTCTTCAAACCGTGACAATGTAATCAAAAAAAAAAAACAAAAAAAAACAATTATCAACTAAGATTAACATCTTAAGTGGTGGGGCGATTAATCAAATTTCATAAAAGGCGGGAACTTCTTTTTTATTGTCTTCTTCAACACTTTTTTTTTTTTCTTCTAACCTTTTCAAAACTCAAGTACTCTTTTCTCAAGTATACACTTTAAATTGTGGACAACTATTATTTGACACGTCATTTTTTATAACGTTTACGGAGAACGAAAAAAAAGTTAATTGCCTACTAGTTTCTGGACAAAAAGGTTTTATCTTAAAAGTACTACTTTGAAGAGCTTCAACTTCCTTAAATAGAAGGTACAATATAGGAGGGGGAAGTATAAATGAGGGAAAGTTTAAGGAGAGAGTATAACGGAGGAGAAGTACAGAAGGACGGGGGAAGTATAAGGACGGGGAAGTACAAAAGAAGGGGAATTTCAAGCATTTAGACTTGTTACTCATTTATCCATTTAGACTTATACTTCCCCCTCCTTGAACTTCCCCTCCCTAAACTTCTCCTCCGGTATAGTTCCCCATAGAAGTTTAGGGAAAGGAAGTTCAAGGAGGGGGAAGTACAAAGAAGGGGAATTTCAAGCATTTAGACTTTTACTCATTTATCCATTTAGACTTATACTTCCCCCTCCTTGAACTTCCCTCCCTAAACTTCTCCTCCGGTATAGTTCCCCATAGAAGTTTAGGGAGAGGAAGTTCAAGGAGGGAGACGTATAAGGGCGGGGAAGTACAAAAGAAGGGGAATTTCAAGCATTTAGACTTGTTACTCATTTATCCATTTAGACTTATACTTCCCCCTCCTTGAACTTCCCCTCCCTAAACTTCTCCTCCAGTATCCAAAGAAGTTTAGGGAGAGGAAGTTCAAGGAGGGCGAAGTATAAGGACGGGGAAGTACAAAAGAAGGGGAAGAATGCAAGCATTTAGATTTGTTACTTATTATCCATTTAGACTTATACTTCCCCTCCTTGAACTTCCCCTCCCTAAACTTCTCCTCCGTTATACTTCCCCAAAGAAGTTTAGGGAGAAGAAGTTCAAGGAGGGGGAAGTACAAAAGAAGGGGAATTTCAAGCATTTAGACTCGTTACTCATTTATCCATTTAGACTTATACTTCCCCCTCCTTGAACTTCCCCTCCCTAAACTTCTCCTCCGACATAGTTCCCCAACGTTTAGGGAGAGGAAGTTCAAGGAGGGGGAAGTATAAGGACGGGGAAGTACAAAAGAAGGGGAAGAATGCAAGCATTTAGATTTGTTACTCATTTATCCAATTAGACTTATACTTCCCCCTCCTTCCCTTATACTTCCCTCCCTAAACTTCTCCTCCAGTATAGTTCCCAAAGAAGTTTAGGGAGAGGACGTTCAAGGAGGGGGAGTATAAGGACGGGGAAGTACAAAAGAAAAGGAAGAATAATTTCAAGCATTTAGACTTATACTTCCCCCTCCTTGAACTTCCCTCCCTAAATTTCTCCTCCGTTATAGTTCCCCAAAGATGTTTAGGGAGAGGAAAGTCAGGAGGGGGAAGTATAATGACGGGGAAGTACAAAAGAAGGGGAAGAATAATTTCAAGCATTTAGACTTATACTTCCCCCTCCTTGAACTTCCCTCCCTAAACTTCTCCCCCGTTATAGTTCCCAAAAGAAGTTTAGGGAGAGGAAGTTCAAGTAGGGAGAAGTATAAGGACGGGGAAGTACAAAAGAAGGGGAATTTCAAGCATTTAGACTTGTTTCTCATTTATCCATTTAGACTTATACTTCCCCCTCCTTGAACTTCCCCTCCCTAAACTTCTCCTCCTTTATAGCCCTTGTTTTACCCACGTTTTTTTTTCTTAAGAATATTGCTTAAAAAAACAAAAGTTCCATATTTTTCTGCAACTAGGATATAAAACCGTCTTTTGTTGGCAACAGTGGCTACACTTTGGTCTTTTGTTGGCAACAGTGGCAACAATTCTGTCTTTTGTTGGCAGCAGTGGCAGCACTTCTGTCTTTAGTTGGCTACAGTGGCAACACTTCTGTCCTTTGTTGGCAACAGTGGCAACACTTCCATTAAAATTTTCTAGACATCCCCCCCCCCCCTTTCAGTAATAAATTCTGTTAACTTACGAAAAGAAGTAATTGTTTTACCCACTTTTTTATTTTTATTAACAGTATATTGTTTAAAAAAGTTCCATTTTTTTCTGCAACTTGGATATACAACTGTCATAATATGTTGGCAACAGTGGCAACTGTATTTTCATGGCAACACTTCTGTCTTTTGTTGGCAACAGTCGCAATAATACTTCAGTCTTTTGGTAACAGCGGCAACACTTTTTTTTTTTCTGACCAATATATTGTTTAAAATGACCTATTTTGTCGATAATTACTGATGCACTTTTTCAAAAGGGCAGTTTAATTACCGTTTATGTTTAAAACGGACGTTGAAGGCTTTTTTTTTTTGACCAATGTCCATCTGGACAAATTACTCCACAATTATCCCACCAAACACAAAATTATAATCGCGTCTGAATATAGCTAAACAATAGAAAAAAATTTTTTTTTATACTGGATAATGACAGTTGTTTCTACAATGTGGGGGTCTAATAATATAGGTATCTTCTTTATTTTTTCTCTCTTATTTATTATAAAAGTTTCTTGTTTGTAACGGGTGTTTTTCAATTTTCTAAGGCGAGGGAAGTAAAAGACGTTGTGTTGTGCGATGGGAGGGGGTGTTTTTCCTTTGTAATTAAGGGGGGCCCTGTGTACATGTGAGGCCAGCGGACTCATTAGGTCCTGGTCAATATCAGCCTTTCATTACCCCCTGCCAGGGCAGCCAGAAACTACTTCTACTCCACTCAACAACCCCCCGCACACCCGCCCCTTCAACGCCTTTTAATTTCCGACAAAAAAAAGATCTTCTTAAAAATTTTATAAAATTACAAAAAGTATTTTGGAGCTAAATAGAGATCGAGCTGCATAATAAAAGTATAGCGTATTACAGCACAGTTTACTGTAATTATGCACATTATAGCTAGGTTGAGCGTTATACTGCTAAGATCGTTTAGCATATTAAAAGTATAGCGTATTACAGCACAGTCTACCGTAATATTGCACATTATATCTTAGTAGAGCGTTATACAGCTAAGATCGTTTAGCATATTAAAAGTATAGCGCATTACAGCACAGTCCAGGGTAATAAATTAATAACGCACATTATAGCGATATTCTGCTATGTAGAGATTGTGTAGCATATTAAAAGTATAGCGAATTACAGCACAGTCTACTGTAATAATGCACATTATAGCTAGGTAGAGCGTTATACTGCTAAGATCGTGTAGCATATAAAAAGTATAGCGTACTACAGCTCAGTCTAGCGTAATAATGCACATTATAGCTCTGTAGAGCGTTTTATAGTATACTGCAAATTAGAGATCGTGTAGCATATTAAAAGTATAGCGTATTACAGCTCTGACTAGGGTACTAATAATGCACAATTATAGCTCAGTAGAGCGTTATACAATATTATAGATTATGTATAGTCGGTAGCATAGCACATTGCAGTATAAATACTAGTTTGAAGAGCTTCTAACGAAAACTTCCTTAAAGAGAAGTTCAAGAGGGAGAAGTATAAAAGAGGGGAAGTATAAAGGAGGGGATGTTCAAGGAGGGGGAACTATAACGGAGGAGAAGTTTAGGGAGGGGAAGTTCAAGGAGGGGGAACTATAACGGAGGAGAAGTTTAGGGAGGGGAAGTTCAAGGAGGGGGAAGTAAAACAATTACTTTTTTTGTAAATTAACAGAATTTCTTATTGAAGGGGGAGTTTTAAAAAATTTTAAAGGAAGTGTTGCCAACAAAAGACAAAAGTGTGGCCACTGTTGCCAACAAAACACAGAACTGTTGCCGACAAAAGACGGTTTTGATATCCAAGTTTCAGAAAAATTTGGAACTTACGTTTTTTTTAAACAATATATTTTGGACAAAAAAAACGTGGGTAAAACAATTACTTCTTTTTGAAAGTTACCAGAATTTGTCAGTGAAGGGGGGGGGGGGATCTAGAAAAGTTTAAAGGAAGTGTCGCCACTGTTGCCAAACATATGACAGAAGTGTTGCCACTGTTGCCAACAAAAGACAGAAGTATTTCCACTGTTGCCAACCAAACCAGAACTGTTGCCGACAAAAGACGCTTTTATATCCAAGTTGCAGAAATATGGAACTTTTGATAATACGTAGATATTTATATCACAAAATACAACAAAAAGGACTAGTGTTTATCTGAATATTAAATAATAGCTTCCGATTATTAGATTGGGAAATCGCAGTTAGAAACTGATTTGAAACCCCTGTAGCATGCGCAGAAGGATCTGCACGTCAAATTTTACGTCGGATGACTTCAGATTTCACGGACAAACGGTTTGAAAGACGTCCAATATGACCTCAAAATCCTTCTGCGCATGCTCCAGGAGTAAAGAATAAAGCTAATATCTAGGATTTCCAGATTTTTTTTAAACGTTAAGCATTTTTCTTGAGATTTAGCCAACTGATGTAGAAACCTCGATTTTAAAAGAATCTGGTAACTACTTATACATTTTTAGTTAGAACTCTTTTCTTCGAAAACTTAAAAAAAATTTAATTTTTTTATTTATTAATTAAACATCTGGTGTTAATCAAGCAGCATTCTAACCGAACCAGTTTCTTTTATGAGTCTCGGACCTTCATTTATATGTAATAATGGCCCCAGAGGCTATTTTTTTAGTCGTCCTTTATTTATAATTTTTTTTCTTTTTTTTTTAAAGAAAAAGAATTCTTGAGGACCATAAAAGTCCGTGTCGTCCGATTTACAGCTTATGTGACATTCTCTTCCAAATGAGAACAACTCATTAACGATTTTTTTTTTTCTTTTTAATCTTTTCATTTTAGATTTCGAACGTTTGATTGTGAAAGCCCTTTTGAGGAGTTTTTTTTTTCGAGTTAGTTATCCGGTCGATTAACTTTGAGAATAGGGCACGGAATTAAATGGCGAATGTTTATTACAATCGGTCTCGTCCTATTTCCTGCCTTTTTTTAATCCGCCCCGTACTTTTGAATATTCTTAATTCCATGCGGAAAATAAAAGGGGGGAAGTTGAGCAATAATCCTTGAGTATGATGAAACATTAAAATTTCTCTTGTTTATTAAAGGGTTCGAGGTGGAATTAAACCCTTTTTTCATTAAAGAAGTTATTGTATTACCCTCCACGTTTTTAGGGAAGGGCCAAATCGCTGATCTTTACCCAACATTGTCTCTGGTGCCGTCCGGCCGTAGCGTTTTTTCCGGAACACTTTACGGCCACAGTTTTCAACCAATTTTCACCTAATTTTCTTTAGTCGGTGGAAATGAATATAAAAGGGTGATTTTTAAATTTAGATATGAGGCGCTCCGGGTACGAAGGGCGAACTCAACATCGGCCAATTTTTTTTTTTTTTCATTTTCAGATTCTAAACCTCTTGGTGAATACACCCATATAATTTTTATGTAGAGTTCGCCCTTTTTCCCCTTTAAATACGTAAAAACCGATATCCGGCAAAGCTTTAACTGCGATATCCGAGCGGGTACGAAGGGCGAACTCCACATCCTAGTCCACAACCCCCACTCCTTTTCCCATTCCAGGGCAAGACTTTTCTGTTGAGTTCGCCCGTAACATAAAACTTTAAAATGCGAATATCTCGAAACTACGTTTTGTTGAGTTCGCCCTTCGTACCCGGAGCGCCTCATATGTCTGTTTGAAATTTTAAAAAATTAGCTCCGGCCGAACCGTTGGTCCAATTTTCACCAAATACTCCTTGTATTTTTTACGAATTTTTGGTGTAAGAAAAAAATTTTTTTTAGAACGGAGAAATTTGATAATTTTGAAAAATGCAGTTCGCCGTAATGCATTTTACCATAAAATAGCAGCGAGTCCGTTCACCATAAAAAAACTGCACCTCAACATAAAGAAAATAGTCGAAAACGTTCACCATAATGCATTTAAACATAATAAATCTCACCATAAAGAAGAGATTTAACACTTGTTTCGACATAAATTTTGTCCTTTCAACATAACGCAGTTGAACATAAAGAATCTTTCATTATATAGAGTCCTTTCGCCATAAAACTCACCATAAACAGCCAAAATGCAAGCCTATTAAAACGCGATTATGGTGAAACGACAAAAACTTTAAAACTTGACAGTGCACCATAATCCGCACATCCTCGCGAGAGGAAAAAAAGTAAACCCCCTTGTGTCGACCTGATCCCATTGGCTTCTTGCTTTCCCTAGTTTATGCTGAGATGCTTTATGTTGAATTGCATTATGGTGAACTGTCAAGTTTTAAGGTGTTTTTGTCGTTTCGCCATAATCGCTTTTTAAACTGCGAAAATAGGTCTTTCGCTGTCCCTAGTTTATGGTGTATTATGCCCAAACGACAGAAATAGTTTTATGGCAAAAAGACAGTTTAAAGAGAGGCTTTTTATGTTGAGAAGCGTTATGGTGACTTGCACTTTTTTATGTCGAAATGCATTAGGTATGCTCAAAATTTTGAACTTTTGAGAGCTTTTTGTTCAATTGCATTATGCCGAAATTATGGTGAATTATGGTGAGATGTATTATGCCCAAACGACAGAAACAGTTTTATGGCGAAACAACAAGTTTAAAAATATGCTTTTATTGTGACTTGAATTTTTTTATGCCGACTTGCATTAAAAAAGTCGTTTGTGCCGAAACGTTTCATGTTAAAATGCATTATACTCAAAATTTTTGAGCTTTTGAGAGCTTTATGTTCAATTATGCCGAAACGCGTTATGGTGAACAGCAGATTTTATGTCGAAATGCAGATTTTTTATGTTCAACTGTTTTAGGGTGAAATGCGTTATGTTGAACGGTTTTCTCCCTTTCCTTTTTTAGCCATAAATTTACAAACCTTAAAAAAAAATTATAAGTTTAAAATATTAATATTAGGTGTACAAAATGAAACTCAGCCACAGGGTAAATTTTAATTTTGTAGATCTTTGCCGAGTTTCATTTTGTACACCTAGTAGTTCATTTTTTCAAAATTTTGACATTTTAGGCGTTAAGTCCATCAGTTGACCTTCTCCGTGTAAGGTTATTGAAATATAACCATTAAGAAGGTTAATTTTTAAAGGCTTGTAAATCGTAAACCGTTACAGATATTGAAAAAATGCACTAAATAAAATCAGTTGGAAATTCAATTCTCTTTAATTTTTATTCAATTCATTTTTTCTCTAGGACGCACTGTTTTCAAGATAAATTTATTTAAAAAAAAAATTATTTTCCGAAAATGGTGCATCCTAGAAAAAAATAATTAAGTACAAAATAGAAAATTAAATTTCCTACAATTTTATTTATTAGGTGTACAAAATGAAAATCAGCCACATGGTAAATTTGAATTTTTTAGATTTTAGCCGAGTTTCATTTTGTACAACTAATAAAATGCATTATGCTAAAAATTTTTGAGCTTTTGAGAACTTTATGTTCAATTATGTCGAAACGCATTATGGTGAACAGCAGATTTTATGTCGAAATGCAGATTTTTTATGTTCAACTGTTTTAGGGTGGAATGCGTTATGTTGAACGGTTTTCTCCCTTTCCTTTATAACATAAATTGACAAAAAAATTCTAAATTCAAAAATAACTACCACTTGAAATCCTCTATCTCCTCCGTTATACTTCCCCCTCCGTTATACTTCCCCTCCTTGATACTCCCCCCCTCCTACACGCTCCTTTTTTCGTTCTCTTCAAACTATTTTGTTAATCAAGATTTTGTCTTAGGAAGGTTTTCTATTCAAATGGAAATGGAGTCCGTGTTCCGACTCCTGTTGACCATCTTATGAGGGTGGTTATTGAACGGATCGTGCTCTCGAATAAAATACGCTTAACAAAAGGCCTAAAATCTCTTAATTAAGATAACAAATTGTTCATAAGGAAGTTTTTTATTTAATTTTTGAAAAGGGATTTGAAGAATTAGAAGAGTGTTATTTGGTGATGTAGTGGTTGTATAATTCACTTGTAAGTGTTAACTGAGCAACAATCATCTTCTCCTTGGTATCACCCTTTGTCAGTCTCATTGGGCACATCCTTGTTATAACGATTAATAAGAACAGCCTCTTCTAGATTGGTAATTGAGACCCATATTAAATTTCAACTTCCTCGCCTCCCCCTTCAAGAGAAAAAGTCTCTCACGGAATTTCTAATTAAAAGGCGAAGATTACGCGGACCGGTTCTGACCTGAGGGTGACCGATTCACCCATCTCGATTTGCATATTTCGTCCCCTGCCTTTTGTCTTTTGTGGACATTGTCTACTTAACTTTTTTTAATTTCTCTTGACCCTTTCAAAAAGGACAAACCGGTTGATCGGAGACATAAAGAGGGATGAGAAGACCACCTTTTTCCCATGGACATTTCTTTTTAATTTTACTAAGAAAACAATAGAGGAGAAGACCGGTTCTGGACATCCCGAGGGTCCCTCATTCTCACCCTTAAAACATCCTAAATTATTACAGTTATTGTTTTACTCTCCATATCTGGTTTTTAGGGTCTTCCAGACCCCGTAGGGTCAAATCAACCCATCTCAACTATGTCTGTTGTGCCGGCCGGCCGTAGCATTTTTTAGCGGAACACTTCACGGCAATTTTCAACCGATTTTCACCAAATTTTCACACAAATTTCTTCAGCCGGTGAACAAGAATCTAACTTTTTTGAATTTCGAAAAAATTGACGGAAATATGTCTGTTTAAAATTTTAAAAAATTCGCAGCGGCCAAACCGTCCGATTTTCACCAAATTTTCATTAATTACTCCTCATATTTTTTACGATTTTTTGGTGTAAAAAATTATAGTTTTTTTTCCAACATTAATTATCATGTTAGTAGGGAGAAATTCCATACTTCCACGCCTAACGAGAGGTACCTATCTGGGGCAAAAATGCCATTATTTCTACCTTCTAGAAAATCTATAGTTCACATAATGCAATTGAACATAAAGCGCTCAAAACCTCAAAAATTTTGAGCAAAATGCATTTCAACATAAAGCGTTTCGCCATAAACGACTTTTTTAATGCAAGACAATAAAAAAGTTCAAGTCATCATAACGCTAAAATCCTCTATTTTTCAACTGTCAAGACTTTGTCTTTGGTGCCGGCCGGCCGTAGCATTTTTTTCCGGAAAACTTCACGGCAGCAATTTTCAACCGGATTTCACCAAATTTTCACACAAATTTCTTTAGCAGGTGAACAAGAATCTAACAATTTTTGAATTTCGAAAAAAATGGCGGAAATATGTCTGTTTGAAATTTTAAAAATTCGCTGCGACCAAACCGTCCGATTTTCACCAAATTTTCATTAATTACTCCTCATATTTTTTACGATTTTTTGGTGTAAAAAATTATCATTTTTTTCCAACATTATCATGTTAGTAGGGAGAATTCCATACTTCCACCGCTAACGAGAGGTACCTCTCTTGGGCAAAAATCCCATTATTTCTACCTTCTAGAAAATCTATAGTTCACATAATGCGTTTTGGCATAATGCAATTGAACATGATACATAATTGAGCATAAAGCGCTCAAAACCTCAAAAATTTTGAGCAAAATGCATTTCAACATAATGCGTTTCGCCATAAACGACTTTTTCAATGCAAAACATTAAAAAAGTCCAAGTCACCATAACGCGTCTCACCATAAAGCTCTATTCTTTCAACTGTCAAGACTTTGTATTTTTTTCCGGAACACTTCACGGCCATAGTTTTCATCCGATTTTCACCAAATTTTCACACTTTCTTTAGTCCGTGAACAAGAATGCAACGAGGCGATTTTTGAATTTCGAAAAATGGCGGAGATATGTCTGTTTGAAATTTTAAAAAATTCGCTGCTGCCGAACCATTGGTCCGATTTTCACCAAATTTTCACCAATTACTCCTTTTATTTTTAAAGAATTTTTGGTTCTAAAATTATCATTTTTTTACATTAATTATTATAATTTTAGTAGGGAGAAATTTCATACTTCCTCGCCTTACGAGAGGACCTCTCTGGCGGAAAAATGTCATTATTTTTACCTTGATTTTCGAAAAAGAAGAACTTAAAAAATTTTTCAAAAAAAAGAAAAAAAAGCGCAAATTTAAAAAAGCAAACTTAGAAATTTTTTTTAAAAATCGGAAAAATTTTTTCGGAAAAACCAAAAATTTCGGAAATTTCTTCGAAAAAACAAAAAAAAACTTGAAAATTAAAAAAAAACTTATAAATATCTTGGAAAAAAATAATAGAAACTTGGAAAAATTTTCTTTCTGCTATACTTCTCCTCCCTTATACTTCCCCCTCCTTCATACTTCCCCAGACTTATACTTCCCCCTCCGTTATGCTTCCCCCTCCCTTGAACGTCCCCTCCGTTATACTTCCCCCTCCTATATTGTTATTTCTCTTTAAGGAAGTTTTCGTTGGAAGCCCTTTTTTTTTAAATCAGTCTATAAAAATTAATGATTTTTCCATTTTCGTCTGAAAACGTCGGGTAAATCACGAAAGTCTGTTTTTCGAGTCGAACGTTTAAATGATGGTAGAACGAAAAGCCCATTCCGTACAAGTCGAGAATCTTTTAAAAGGGTATTTAAACCTTAACTGACAAATAGAGCTTATCGTGATCGCGTGGAGACGGCCGCTAGGGTCGTAAGTCACAAACAATATCGGTGGATTTTAATATGTTCGCCCGTTTTCCCTTCATGACGATTTTCCCTTGTGTTTTCTGATGCTCGCACGCCAGCGAGACATCTGATTAATTCGTGTATCGTGATCCGATGATAATTGCCCTCCGAAAAAGACACCGCCACGACCCTCCCCCAAAAAACATAAAAACTATACAAGGGTATTTAATAATTCGATGTTCCTCCGAGACTGGTACCTCCGCCTTTATTAGTAAATGAACAATTCTCATGAATTCTAACTATCGATTCAGTTTAAATACGAAAAATAGCCTACACAGCATTATTTCATAGAAAAAACTTAATTAAATAGGTGATGCAGAAGTTAAATGATAATATGTAATACCTTTGTTCCAACAGTTTGAAACTCCTGAAACATGCGCAGAAGGATTCGGACGTCAAATTGACGTCGTTCAAATCGTTTGTCCGTCAAATCTGAAGTCGTCTGACTTCTTTGAAGTCTAATTAGACGTGCAAATCCTTCGCATGCTCCAGGGGTTTCAAAACAGTTTTTTAAGGGTTGTTTTCACAGAATCCAGTTAGAGAAACTCCATTTTTGACGAATTTTGGGCGCTTTTCTTGTTCTTTTTTTTTGCCAAAATATATCATTTTTAGGTCGTTTTCACTGAATCTAGTTGGAGGAATTTCTGCCTAAATTTAGGCGATTTCCTTGAGGTTTTTTGCCAAAAAAACATCATGTTTGCGATGTTTTCTCTCAAACAGTGAGAGAAACACCATTTTTGCCAAATTTGAACGTTTTCCTTAATTTTTTCTGCCAAAAAACATCATTTTGGGTTGTTTTCGCGGTATCCAGTTTGAGTAACACCTACTTTTGCCGTATTTTCGGGCGTTTTCCTTGTTGTTTTTCGGCAGAAAAAACATCATTTTTGAGTGGTATTCACTGAATCCAGTTAGAGAAACACCATTTTTGACGAATTTCGGGCGTTTTTCTTGTTCTTTTTTTGCCAAAAATACAATTTTTTAGGGTTCTTTTCACTGAATCCAGTTGGAGGAATTTCTGCCATTTCTGCCGAAATTTGGGCGATTTCCTTGTTGTTTTCTGCAAAAAAAACATCAATTTTGAGTGGTTTTCACTGAATCCAGTTAGAGAAACATCATTTTTGACGAATTTCGGGCGTTTTCTTGTTCTTTTTTTGCCAAAAAATATCATTTTTAGGTTGTTTTCACTGAATCCAATTGGAGGAATTTCTGCCATTTCTGCCGAAATTTTGGCGATTTCCTTGTGGTTTTTTTGCCAAAAAACATCATTTTTTTGTTCTTTTCCCTGAATCCAGATATAGCAACACCATTTTTGCCATTTTTTGACGTTTTTTTTATTGTTTTTCTTCCAAAACTGATCATCATTGGGTTGTTTTCCCTGTGTCCAGTTTGAGAAGCACCTATTTTTGCCGTATTTTCGGGCGTTTTTCTGCCAAAAAACATCCATTTTGGGTTTTTTTCACTAAATCTAGTTAGAGAAACACCTTTTTTGGCCTTATTTCCGGGCGTTTTTCTGCCAAAAAAAACATCCATTTTGGGTTTTTTTCACTAAATCTAGTTAGAGAAACACCTTTTTTGCCGTATTTTCGGGTGTTTTTCTGCCAAAAAACATCAATTTTGGTTTTTTTTTTCACTAAATCTAGTTAGAGAAACACCATTTGGGCGTTTTCCTTGTTGTTTTTCTGCCAAAAAAAAAAAAAAAAAAAAAACACATCATTTTTGGGTTGTTTTCACCAAATGCAGATTTTAAAAAAAACATTTTTGCCGAATTTTGGGCGTTTTTCTTGTTCAAACCAGTTTCAAACTGCGGTTGGAACAACGCTATTATTTTGATGCTTAAAATGATGTTATAGTTGAGGTTTTTTCTTAAATTAAAGGATTAAAACTGTAGTAACGACAACTTAAATAAGAAATACGTAGATTTTCTGAAAGAAATCTATCTTTAAATTTTTTTTTGCGTCCAATATGACGATCTAAAGATAGTTTTGCGTCCAATATGACGATTTAAAGATAGTTTTGCGTCCAATATGACGATCTAAAGAGAGTTTTGCGTCCAATATGACGATCTAAAGATAGTTTTGCGTCCAATATGTCGATCTAAAGAGAGTTTTTGCGTCCAATATGACGATCTAAAGATAGTTTTGCGTCCAATATGACGATCTAAAGATAGTTTTGCGTCCAATATGACGATTTAAAGATAGTTTTGCGTCCAATATGACGATCTAAAGAGAGTTTTGCGTCCAATATGACGATCTAAAGATAGTTTTGCGTCCAATATGTCGATCTAAAGAGAGTTTTGCGTCCAATATGACGATCTAAAGATAGTTTTGCGTCCAATATGACGATTTAAAGATAGTTTTGCGTCCAATATGACGATCTAAAGAGAGTTTTGCGTCCAATATGACGATCTAAAGAGAGTTTTTGCGTCCAATATGACGATCTAAAGAGAGTTTTGCGTCCAATATGACGATCTAAAGATAGTTTTGCGTCCAATATGACGATCTAAAGATAGTTTTGCGTCCAATATGACGATCTAAAGAGAATTTAAAGAAATCCATCTAAAAAAAAATAAAAATAAAAATTGATAAATAAAAATTAGACTTATTTTTTATTATTTATTTATTAAAAATTTTCAGGAGTACCAATCTAAAAATGTACAAAAAAAACAGTAAGCAGTGTTACTAATCAATTAATAAAATAAAACTTCAATTTATAATTTTCTTTGTGAACTATGGTTATTTTTCTTAAATTTTTTTTTCTTCAGAAACCGTGAGAGAGAAAATAAGGCTTGGAATTAGTGACGGAATATTAATAATTTTCCGTCAGAGCGTAAACAGGGGAGGGGTAGGATAGAAAAAAAAATTCTTATAAAAGGATTTTTGAGTTTCACCAATTACAGCGATCCGCAAGGGATCTGGCGTAGATAAAGATTCCCGATTGTTTTCATTTTTTTCCGCGGCTCTAATTGCGTTAATTCGCTTCCCGCCCGTCTTTTCCGGACAGTACCGGAATGATGAGATTTTCGACCTTAATGATCCCACCGAAAAAAAATGTCGACGCGATTTTTATGAGCCCCCGAGGCGCTTAATTGAGGCGACCCCGCGCTTTTTTTCCAATTTTCTCTCCCTGTCGATCGGAGATGAGGCTAATTCTCGAAGGCGGAAAACCCCCGGGATCAAAGTTGAAAACGGGACAAATGTCTCTCGATTATTCAGCCCCTTCTAATTCGACCTGATTGCCAATCCGGTCATCCCCATCTGTCCAAGCCACCTTTAATTAATCCCGAAAGAAAAAGAAAAAAAAAACGATTTAACGTGTTTTTCGAACAAAAATTCGGCAAAAATGGTGTTTCCCTAACTGGATTTAGTTTTTTACACAAAATGATTTTTTGTTTGAAAAACAACAAGGAAAACGCCCAAAAATCGGCAAAAATGGTGTTTCTCTACCTTGATTCAGTGAAAACATCGCAAAAATGATGTTTTTTTTTTGGGCAGAAAACCACTAGGAAAACGCCCCAATTTCGACAGAAATGGTGTTTCTCCAACTGGATTCAGTGACAACAACACAAAATGATGTTTTTTTGGCATAAAAACAACAAGGAAAACGCCCATATTGGCAAAAATGGTGTTTCTCTAACTTGATTCAGAGAAAACATCGCAAAAATGATGTTTTTTTTTTGTCAGAAATCCACAAGGAAAACGCCCCAATTTCGGCAGAAATGGTGTTTCTCCAACTGGATCAGTGAAAATAACCCCAAAACGATGTTTTTTGGAAGAAAAACATCAAGGAAATTGCCCATATGGTGTTTCTCTAACTGGATTGAGTGAAAACCACCCAAAATTATGTTTTTTTGGCAGAAAAACGACAAGGAAAACGCCCGAAAATACGGCAAAAAGGCGTTTCTCTAACTGGTTTCTGTGAAAACAACCAAAATGGTGTTTTTTTGGCAAGAAAACGTCAAAAAATTCGGCGAAAATGCATCCAAGAAGACAAATTAGCATTGTTTCAACCGCAATTTGACATCAGATGACCAGATTACAAACGACTTCTTTGAAGTCCAAATCCTTCTGCGCTCCAGGAGTTTCAAGCCCGTATTAAACTCCGATTTTGAAAATGTTCAATGTCAAGAAAGAGACAACAATTTCAACTCCAGATGGGAAAGAACAATGTTGCCACTACAAAAAACCATAAATTTTGCACTTAACTTTTTTTTCTCTCTTTCTTCCTTTAAACACAGCAATTAAATAACTCCACAGCTTAATCACCTCTAATTACACTCATTAATCTCATTCCTGAACAATTTTTTGAAATCGCAGACAACTTTTTTTCTCTTTTTGAAATTCAATATTTTACCTTTTCTGCTCCATATTCGTCACGAAAAAAAAAAGATATTTATTGCCTTTCCATTGAATTCTGGCCGCATCCTGATATGGTATTTGAGCGTGGGAGAATCCTATATTAAATAATATGTTATTCAAGAATTCTATACACGTCTTTCTTGTTAGAAACGTGTGCGAGACAAAAAAAAAAAAATTTTGGGTAAAAAAAAAAGTTGATAATTATATAGTGACTAATTGTTCGATGATATATTAAAATCAGTAAAAATCGATAATCAGTAAAATGGTGTTTCTCTAACTTGATTCAGAGAAAACATCGCAAAAATGATGTTTTTGGAAAAAAAAAGTGCAAAAATTTGGCAAAAATGGCAATTTTTATCTGCATTCAGTGAAAACAACCCAAAAATGGTGTTTTTTTTTGCACGAAAAAAAAAAATACAAAAAAAGTCCGAAAATTCGGCAAAAATGGTTTTTTCTAACTGGTTTCTGTGAAAACAACCCAAAAATGATGTTTTTTTTTTTTTGTTTTTTTGACAGAAAAACACAAGGAAAACGTTCAAAAATCGGCAAAAATGGTGTTTCTCTAACTGGATTCATTGAAACAACCCAAAAATGATGTTTTTTGGCAAAAAAAAGTGCAAAAATTCGGCAAAAAAAGGTGTTTCTCATACTGGATTCAGTGAAAACAACCCAAAAATGATGTTTTTCTCCAAAAGGGAAATGCCCAAATGGTGTTTCTCCAACTGGATTGAGTGAAAACCACCCAAAATGATGTTTTTTTTTGCAGAAAAACGTCCGAAAATTCGGCCAAAATGGTGTTTTTTATCTGCATTTAGTGAAAACAACCCAAAAATGATGTATGTATTTTTTTTGACAGATAAACAACAAGGAAAACGTCCAAAAAATCGGCAAAAATGTGTTTCTCTAACTGGATTCATTGAAAACAACCCAAAAACGATGTTTTGGCAAAAAAAGGGCAAAAATTCGGCAAAAATGGTGTTTTTTTAATCTGCATTCTGTGAATACAACCCAAAAACGATGTTTTTTGGCCAAAAAAAAATGTGCAAAAATTCGGCAAAAATGGTGTTTTTTTATCTGCATTCAGTGAAAACAACCCAAAAATGATGTATGTATTTTTTTTACAGAAAAACACAATTTCTTCAATTCAAATTCATTCCCAAATGGTGTTTCTCTAACTGGAGTTAGTGAAAACAACCCAAAAATGATGTTTATTGGCCTAAACACAACAAGTAAAAATGGTGTTTTTATCTGCATTTAGTGAAAACAACCCAAAAATGATGTTTTTTTTATTTTTTAACAGGAAAACGTCCCAAAAATTTGCAAAAATGGTGTTTCTCTAACTGGATTCCGTGAAAACAACCATCAAATCATGTCTCTTGGTAGAAAAAAACGCCCCAAAATAGGCAAAAAAGGTGTTTCTCCTACTGGATTCAGGGAAAACAACCCAAAAATGACGTTTTGGCAGAAAAACCGCAAGGATAACGCCCGAACTTTCGGCAAAAATGGTGTTCCTCTAACTGGATTCAGTGAAAACAACCCAAAAATGATGTTTTTGAACTGTTATGAAACTGTTATGAGCGTGGGAGAATCCTATATTAAATAATATGTTATTCAAGAATTCTATACACGTCTTTCTTGTTAGAAACGTGTGCGAGACAAAAAAAAAAAATTTTGGGTAAAAAAAAAGTTGATAATTATATAGTGACTAATTGTTCGATGATATATTAAGATAAAAAATGAGTGTGGAACAGTTTAAGGATCAGGTAGTCACGGTTAATGAATTGAATCCTGTAATTAACACCTGGATGTTTACACAGCATATGTTGAAAACAAAAAAAAAATGTTTCCGTTGTACAAAAAAGTGGTTTCTTTTTCCCTAAAAACAGAAAAAGTTAATGAGGTTCGGTTATTAAAGCGTGAATATCTAAAATTGGTAATTTCCAGTTAGAGCAAAAAAAATTGGGCAGGTGTCGTCGGTTACCATGGCGACCCTTCGAGAATCTACTTTCCTTAAAGAGAAGCCCCGACGGGAACTTCCTTAAAGAGAAGTATCTATATAGGAGGGGGAAGTATATGGGAGGAGAAGTATAACGGAGTGGGAAGTATGTGGGGGGGAAGTATAACGGAGGGGGAAGTATAACGGAGTAGGAAGTATAATATGGGAGGGGAAGTAACGGAGGGGGAAGTATAACGGAGGGGAAAGTATAAGGAAGGGGAAAGTATAACAGAGGGTGAAGTATAAGGAGGGGGAAGTATAAGGGAACGAAAGTATAAAGGAAGGGGATGTAGTAGGGAGGAAAGTATAAAGGAGAATTTTCCAAGTTAGTTTTTTCGAAAAATTTTTCGGGCTTTTTTTTTTCGAAAAATTTTCTAAGTTCTTTTTTGAAAAATGTTTTAAGTTTTTTTTTGTCCGAAAAAAAAATTTTTTTTTTCAAAAAATTTCAAAGTTTTTTTCGAAAAATTTTCCGGGTTTTCCTTTTTTTTTTCCATTTTTTTTTTCGAAAAATTTTCTAAGTTTTTTTTGTAAAAAAAAAATTTTTTTTCGAAAAATTTTCCGGGTTTTTTTCCTTTTTCTTTTTTAATTTTTTTTGAAAAATTTTTAAGTGTCGAGGTAGAAATAATGGGCTCTTTGGCCTAGGGATGTGCCTCTCGTAAAGGGTAGAAGTACGAAATTTCTCCCTACTAATAAAAATAGTAATTAAAAAGTGGCAATTTTTTGCACCAAAAATTCTTAAAAATATAAGGAGTAATTGGTGAAAATTTGGTGAAAATCGGATTAACGGTTCGGCCGCAGCGAATTTTTAAAATTTCAAACAGACATATCTCCGCCATTTTCCGAAATTCAAAAATCCCCCTCGTTACATTCTTCTTCACCGGCTAAAGAAATTTTGGTGAAAATTTGGTGAAAATCGGATGAAAATTGTGGCCGTAAAGTGTTCCGGAAAAAAATGCTACGGACGGCCGGCCGGCACCACAGACAAAGTTGAGATCGGTAAAGATCAATATTCGATTTGACCCTCCGGGGTCTGGAAGACCCTTCCCCAAAAACCCGACGTCGAGGGTATCGCAAAAATTGGGCAGGTGTCGTCGGTTACCATGGCGACCCTTCAAGATCTACTTTAATTAACAAATAATACTTGGACAACGGGATAATCAAGGGAATGGGCTTAAGGGAGGGAGCGGTCAGACCCTTGCAGAAAATGGATTAATACTTGTAACGCGATTATGAGATGTGGGATGCGGTAGATTACTCTTTAGTACAAGAAGGCGACTTTATTATGACTTAGACGCCTCCTCCCCCCCATCCGAAGGGTTTTAGGGCCAAAAATAATAAAAGGGAAGCCCCCGAAAATATTGCGAGCCCTTCTTCTTATAATTAAAGATTCTCCTTCGCTGAGAAAAACTACTTCAAATTAATTTTCTTTGTTTATTATAGCTTATAAACGCAGTTGGAAGCTTCTGGAGCATGCGCAGAAGCACGTCATATGAATGAGATTTGACGTATAAACGATTTGTACGTCAAATATGACGTCGGAATCCTTTTGCGTATGCTCCAGAAGTTTCGAACTGCGGTCTTCTTCCTCTATCTTATAATTAAGAATTCTCCTGAGAAAACTACTTCAAATTAATTTTCTTTGTTTATTGTAGCTTCCAGTCGCAGTTTGAAACTTCTGGAGCATGCGCAGAATTCTGCATTCGTCAAAAACGTCCAAAAATGTGTTTCTCAAACTGGATTTTGGGAAAACAACGCAAAAATGATGTTTTTTGGCATAAAAACAATAAGGAAAACGTCCAAAAATGGTGTTCCTCTAACTGGATTCAGTGAAAACAACCCAAAAACGATGTTTTTGAACGGGTTTGAAACTCCTGGAGCATGGGCAGGATTTTCAAGTCTAATTTGAAGTCAGACGATTCGAACGATGTCAATTTTGAAGTCCGAATCCTTCTGCGCATGTTTCAGGAGTTTCAAACTGTTGGAACAAAGGTATTATTTAGATTGAACTTCTGATTTGACGTGCAATACCTTTGCGCATGCTCCAGGAGTATCAAACCAGTTCAAAAACATCATTTTTGGGTTGTTTTTACTGAATCCAGGTAGAGAAACACCATTTTAGGACGTTTTCCTTGTTTTTCTGGCAAAAAAACATCATTTTTGGCTTGTTTTCGCTAAATCCAGTTAGAGCACAACCATATTGTACGTTTTCCTTGTTGTTTTTCGGCCCCAAAAAAACATCATGTTTGGGTTTTTTTCCCTAAATGCAGTTAGAGAAACACCATTTGTGCCGAGCTTTGGCGTTTTACTTTTTTTTTTTTTTTTGGCCAAAAAACATCGTTTTGAGTGGTTTTCACCAAATCCAGTTAGAGAAACACCATTTTTGGACGTTTTCTTTGTTGTTTTCTGCCAAAAAAACTCATTTCGGGTTGTTTTCCCTAAATCCAGTTTGAGAAACAGATTTTTGGGAGTTTCCTTGTTGTTTTTTTTTTTACCAAAAAACATCATTTTTGGGTTGTTTTCACTCAATCCAGTTGGAGAGACACCATTTTTGCCGAATTTTTGGGCGAAAAACACGTTGAATCGTTTTTTCCTTTTTCTTTCGGGGTAATTTAACTCCAGGAGCATGCGCAGAAGGATTCGTCAAATTGGAGTCTTCTGACGTCAAATTGACGTTCAGATCCTTCTGCGCATGCTCCAGGAGTTTCTACATGACAAATTCAGCGTAATTTTCCTCTAAAATCTTTAACTCCAGGAACATGGGCAGAAGGATCGTCCGGAACTAAAAATCCGGGTATTTCTCCAAAAACCCGACTTGGACGGTATCGGAGCATGCGCAGTAGGATTTGGACGTCAAAATCTGAAGTCATCTGACGTCAAATTAGACGTGCGAATCCTTCTGCGCATGCTCCAGGATTTTCTGCTCAAAAACATTATTTTTGGGTAGTTTTCACTGATTCCAGTTAGAGAAACACCATTTTACAGAAATTTTGGGCGAAAAACACGTTGAATCGTTTTTTTTTTCCTTTTATTTCTTATTTCATTCGGGATAATTTAACTCCAGGAGCATGCGCAGAAGGATTCGTCAAATCTGACGTCAGGCAGAAAATATGGTTTTCACCAAGATTTCACAGAGATCGGAAAAAAGTTCGTAGCTTTGTTCTATCAGTTTGAAACTCCTGAAGTATGCGCAGAAGGATTTTTACGTCATATTTGACGTAAGATGACTTCAGATTTGACGAATCCTTCTGCGCATGCTCCAGTAGTTTCTAAATGACAAATTTAGCTTTATTTTCCTCTAAAATCTTTAACTCCATGAACATGGGCAGAAGGATCGTCCGGAACTAAAATCCGGGTGTTTCCCCAGAAACCTGACTTGGACGGAATCGGAGCATGCGCTGTAGGATTTGGACGTCAAAATCTGAAGTCATCTGACGTCAAATTAGACGTGCAAATCCTTCTGCGCATGCTCCAGGAGTTTCAAAGCTATAATAAAACTTTTTTTCCGATCTCTATGAAATCTTGGTGAAAACTTTATTTTCTGCCTGACACCAACTTCAGCGCTTGAAAAACAGCTAAGAAAAGGATCCCCAAAAAATAAGCTTCTGAAGATAAAACGATAAAAAGAGCGTAAACAACGCGTAAATAAACTAGGGAGAAATATATAAAAACAAAATTGGGTACTATCGAGAAATTATGTTAATGTATTCAACATGTTGCCGACAATGAGACCGTCTTCAGAGGGCTGAAGAAGTGGAGGAGGGGGGGGGGGGGGGGTCAAAGGGGGGGATGACCATTGTTATTCTGCTCTTGTTACTCGAAACAAAAGCAAAGCTTTTATTTATTTGATAACACATGCGTCTGCCGAAAGGTAGACAAAGAATATAAATTGCTACTTTTTTATATTCGTCTTAAGTCCTCATTAGCATAATAAATTTTATTATTCTCCTTAGAACGAGGGATTCAGGAAAAGATAATGTTGGATGAATACTTAGATTTTTTTTTACGTTTCATTTACTTTAAAATTCATTTCCAAAGGTTTTTTTTAATATTTTAGAGTCTTCGTTTGAACAAAAAGCCCTCCCTTTTAAAAAATAATTATTTATAAATAAAAAATTATATTTAATGGAAAAAACGCTTGGAAGAAAAGAAAAGGGGCTACAGACCATAACTAATTGTCGATAATAACAAAGATGGCGTCTCGGGTACGATAACTAATTTCCGGAAGTCGTAACTAATTATAGAGTTTCCCTTATAACGCGAGGTCGGGTCGAAAAGTAAGAAGTTCGCCGGGAAAAAAGGGTGAGGGAGCCGCCCCACATCTGTTTCCACAAATCGCCAATAAACAAAACGAAAAAATATTAGTTTGCAGAAATGACTAATAAAGCAAAGGGAAAGCTAGTAGAAAAGGATTTTTAAACTCCTGGATCATGCGCAGAAGGATTTGTACGTCAAATTTGAAGTCATTTGTACGTAATCTGAAGTCATCTGATGACAAATTGCGGTTGGAACAAAGATATTAAGTCTTCTTGGATATCAGCATTTTTGCCGAATTTTTTGACGTTTTCCTTGTTGTTATTTTGGCCAAAAACATCATTTCGGGTTGTTTTCACTTAATGCAGATAGAAAAACACCATTTTTGCCGAATTTTCGGACGTTTTTTTTACCAAAAACAATGATTTTTGGGTAGTTTTTACTGAATTTAGATAGAAAAACACCATTTTTGCACTTTTTTTTTTTTGCCAAAAAACATCATTTTTGGGTTGTTTTCAATGAATCCAGTAAGAGAAACACCATTTTTGCCGATTTTTTGGACGTTTTCCTTGTTGTTTTTTTGTCAGAAAAACATCATTTTTGGGTTGTTTACACTAAATGCAGATTTTAAAAAACGTCGTTTTCCTTGTTGTTTTAACATTTTTGGGTTGTTTTCCCTGAATCCAGTTAGTGAAAATCCATTTTGGGCGTTTTCATGTTGTTTTTCTGCCGAAGAACATCATTTTTGGGTTGTTTTCACTGAATCTAGTTAGTGAAACACCATTTTTGCCTAGTTTTGGCGTTTAACTTGTTGTTTTTCTGCCAAAAAACATCATTTTGGGTTGTTTTCACTGAATCTAGTTAGAGAAACACCATTTTTGCCAACTTTTGGCGTTTAACTTGTTGTTTTTCTGCAAAAAAACATCATTTTTGAGTGGTTTTCACTGAATCCAGTTAGAGAAACACCATTTTTGCCGAATTTTTGGGCGAAAAACACGTTAAATCGTTTTTTTCCTTTTTCTTTCGGGATTAATTTAACTCCAGGAGCATTCGCAGAAGGATTCGTCAAATCTGAAGTCTTCTGACGTCAAATTTGACGTTCAGATCCTTCTGCGCATGCTCCAGGAGTTTCTAATTGACAAATTTTTGCAGAAATGACTAATAAACCAAAGGGAAAGCTAGTTGAAAATGATTTTAAACTCCTGGAGCATGCTCAGAAGGATTTTTACGTCAAATTTGACGTCAATTGACTTCAGAGTAGACGGAAAAACTATTTGGACGACGTCAAATATGACGTCCGAATCCTTGTACGCCTGCTCCAGAAGTTTCAAACTGCGGTCTTCTTCCTCTATCTCATAATCAAAAATTCTTCTTCGCTAAGAAAAACTACATCAAGTTAATATTTTTGGTAAATTATAGCTTTGTTCCATCAGTTTGAAACTCCTAGAGCATGCGCAGAAGGATCTGCACGGCAAATTTGACGTCAGAAGACTTCAGACTTGACGTATAAACGATTTGAACGACGTCTAATATGACGTACAAATCCGTCTGCGCATGCTCCAAAAGTTTCAAACTGCGGTCTTCTTCCTCTATTTTATAATTAAAAATTCTCCTTCGCCAAGAAAAACTACTTCAAATTAATATTCTTGGTTAATTATATTGTTCAATCAGTTTGAAACTCCTGGAGCATACGCAGAAGGATTTGTACGTCAAATTTGACGTCAGATGACTTCAGATTTGAAGGATTAACGATTTGAACGACGTCTGATATGACGTACAAATCCTTCTGCGCATGCTCCAAAAGTTTCAAACTGCGGTCTTCTTCCTCTGTCTTATAATTAAAAATTCTCTTTCGCTAAGAAAAACTACTTTAAATTGATTTTCTTGGTTTATTATAGCATCCAAACGTAGTTTGAAACTCCTGGAGCATGCGCAGAAGGACCTGCACGTCAAATTTGACGGCAGATGACTTCAGATTTGACGGATAAACGATTTTGAGTATGGATGTTAAAAAAAATCCTCCAACAATCATAACTCCTCTACAGACTTCAATGGCCGGACAACGGAATCTTTTTACCGACTCGGTCCACACTCCACATAAAACGATTTTAACCACCTACTTCTCCTTTAACCGATTAATTAGAAAAGGCTACCAAAAAATTTCGACTTCCTACGCAATTTCAACACAATAAACGATAAATCGTAATCACTGTTTGTGAAATAGTCCAGACAATAGAAAGAAAATTGTCCATTGTCACAGGATATCGACAATGTGTCTCTCTATATAATTTTATATAAAATTCTTTTTTTTCTTTTTTAAATATATTACTCTGTATATAAATCCATTCAAATTATCTTAGGTGGACAGTGAAAATCTCGTAATTTGAATAACGGGTCTCCTTTGTACAATATGACTTCCCACAATTTTTTTTCCTACTTTTTAGAGAATCCGATGTCCATTCTAAAAATTAAGAAGGGTAATTTAAGCAAGTAACAAAGCTATTTTTTTTTACATTCGTTAACTGCACGTGAATATGCTAAAAATTAGACCAATTTACTTTCGAAAAAATTATGACACAAAGGTTTATATTAGGTTGGTTCTGAAACTGGTTTGTGACTTCTGGAGCATGCGCAGAAGGATTTTCACGTCAAATTTGACATCAGATGACTTCAGATTTGACGGACAAACGATTTAAACGACGTCAAATTTGACGTCCAAATCCTTCTGCGCATGCTCCAGTTTAAAATCAGTTTCATCTAGCTTTTCCTTTGGTTTGTTAGCCATTTCTACAAAAAAAAAAAAAAAAAAAAAAAAAAATTTAAATAAATTAAAATTAAAAATAGGGGTTCTCATTTAAAGTAACGAAGTTTGTGTCGCTCTGGGACACCCTGTATACCAAAATCGAAATTCCTTAATTTCAATCAATCTTTCTTCAAAAAACAAGGGGGGTTTAAATTTAACTTTTTTTTGTAGGAAGAAAACTGTAGAAGTTATACGTGGTTGTCTATTTAGTTTTGTAACTCCAGAAGCATGCGCAGAAGGATTTCGACGTCATATTGGACGTCGTTCAAATCGTTTATCCGTCAAATCTGAAGTCTTCTGACGTCAAATATGACGTTCAGATCCTTCAGCGCATGCTCCAAAAGTTTCAAACCGTTTCATAGTGCGGTCTTCTTCCTCTATCTTACTATTAAAAATTCTCCTTCGCTAAGAAAAACTACTTCAAATTAATTTACGGAATTAGAGTGTATACGTGTCGACATAATGCGGTTCGCCATAATGACCATAAAATAGCAGAAATAGCGAGTTACAGTTCACCATAACAAATCTGCAACTCAACATAAATAAAATAGTCAAAAACGTTAACCATAATGCATTTGAACATAATACATCTCACCATAAAGAAGAGATTTAACACTTGTTTCGACATAAAATTTGTCGTTTCAACATAACGCATTTGAACATATGGAAACTTTCATTTTAAGGAACTTGTCGTTTCGCCATAAAACTGTTTCTGAAGTTTCGGCATAATGCATCTCACCATAAACTAGAGACAGCCAAAGGAGCAAGCTTACTTTCGCGTTTAAAACGCGATTATGGCGAAACGACCAAAACCTTAAAACTTGACAGTTCACCATAATCCGCACATCCTCGTGAGAGGAAAAAAATTAACCTTGTGTCATAAACAAGATGATCCTATAGGTTGCCTGCTTGCTTTTCCTAGCTTATGGTGAGATGCTTTATGTTGAATTCATTATGGTGAACTGTTAAGCTGTCGTTTCGCCATAATCGCGTTATGGAAAGAGGCTTGATCTTTCGCTGTCCTTAGTTAATGGCAAGATGCATAATGCCGAAACGTCAGAAACAGTTTTATCGCGAAACGAAAAGTTTAAAGAGAGCACTCTAAAACAGTTGAACATGGAAAATCAGCATTTCGACATAAAATCTGCAGTTCAACATAATGCGTTTCGGCATAATGCAATTGAACATAAAGCTCTCAAAAGTTCAACAATTTTGAGCATAATGCATTTTAACATAAAGCGTTTCGCCATAAACGACGTTTATGTTGAATTCATTATGGTGAACGGTCAAGTTTTATGGTTTTTGTCGTTTCGCCATAATCGCATTTTAAACGGCGAAAGCAGGCTCTTTGGCTGTCCCTAGTTTATGGTGAGATGCATTATGCCGAAACTTCAGAAACAGTTTCATGGCGAAACGACAAGTGTTATATGTCTTCTTTATGGTGAGATGTATTATGTTCAATGCATTATGGTGAACGTTTTCGACTATTTTCTTTATGTTGAGTTGCAGATTTCTTATGGTAACTCCGATTTATGCAAATTTATGGTCAAATGCATTACGGCGAACCGCATTATGTCGACACGTATACACAATAGTGCAATTTTTTGATATTTGGTAAACAATATTCAATAATCTTACTACTCTAACGAAAAGTGCAAAGAGAGGCTTTTATAGTGAAAAGCGTTATGGTGACATGCTCTTTTTTTATGTCGACTTGCATTTATTGATAAAGTCGTTTATAAAACGCGTTATTTTGAAATGCATTATGGTCATAATTTGTGAACTTTTGAGAGCTTTATGTTCAATCGCATTGTGCCAAAACGCATTATGGTGAACTACATTTTATGTTCAACTGCTTTAGGGTGAAATGCGTTATGTTAAACAGTGTTCTACGTAATTAAGTATTGTCTTTAACGCGCGCATAAGGTCGCGGTTTAAACGGCTAAAGTAGGCTCTTTCGCTGTCCCTAGTTTTATGGTGGGATGCATTATGCCGAAACTTCAGAAACAGTTTTTTCGGGAAACGAAAAGTTTAAAAAGAGCCTTTTATAGTGAGAAGCGTTATGGCGACATGCACTTTTTTTTATGTCGACTTGCATTTATTGATAAAGTCGTTATATAACGCGTTATTTTGAAATGCATTATGGTCATAATTTGTGAACTTTTGAGAGCTTTATGTTCAATTGCATTATGCCAAAACGCATTATGGTGAACTACATTTTATGTTCAACTGCTTTAGGGTGAAATGCGTTATGTTATACAGTGTTCTCCGTAATTAAGTCTGAGATAGCAAGTGGTGATTAAGAATTGAGGCGCTCCGGATACGAAGGGCGAACTCGACAAAACGTAGTTTCGAGATATTCGCATTTTAAAGTTTCGGTTTTTGCGTATTTAAAGGGGAAAAAAAGGGCGAACTCAACATAAAAATTATATGGGTGTATTCACCAAGAGGTCTAGAATCTGAAAATGAAAAAAAAACTGACGTCTTGGGTATCACAATAACTTCTTTAAGGAAGTTCAAAAATTTGTCCGATGTCGAGTTCGCCCTTCGTATCCGGAGCGCCTCAATTATTTTTAGTTTTGTTTTCTTAATTTTGATAAATAAATAGGACTTAACTACGTTGTTACATTGTTGGAGGAAAAAGGGGGTTAACATTTGACGCGTATAAATATAAAAGAGCGTAAAACCTCGTTGTAAATTATCAATGTTATTTTATAACGATAGTAAAATAAGAACGGGGAGAGAAAAGGAAGAAGAGAAGATCTAGTAGCCTGGGAGGGGGGGGGAGGGGGAGGGTGTTTAGTTAACTTCTTAGAAAAACCTCTTGGCGCCCGACTATGAGAAGGATTTTACGATTGACACTAATAAAGATTGAGACCCGCGGGTGTTTCCGTCCCTAGGGAGTTTAAAAAAGACGTCCGGGTGGTGGGGGAGGGGGGTGGGAGGGGAGAGGGGGGGAGGTGATGGACCGCACAAATCCGACAAGTGGACCGCCAAAAATAATTATTCAGAAGTTGTAAATCGTAAATCATCCCGGTAGGGGTCGGGGCATGTTTACAGCTTCGAAACCTTTCTATCTCTCGTTTTTAATGGTGGGGAGCCTGCGGGGGGGGGGGGGGGGGGGGGGGGGGTTAGTGCCGCTCTAAATTTAGACGTTTTTCTAAACGTTTGTAAAAGTGGAAGTCATGATTAAAAGCACCAACAAATCAATGTCGAAAAACCTTTTTTTTGATTTAATAACCACTTTTGCTCCTTCGTCTATTTTTTTTTTCTTCTTCATGAAAAATTTGCAAATTTGTCCGATTAGAACATCAAAGATTTCTGTGTCAAATTTATAACATTCTTTAAAAAGCATGACTATTGAAAAATGTCACGAAATATGGCGTCTTTATTCACTAGGTGGTCGCTAATAAATTTACGTTCTTTTACCACTTTTTCAGTTTTTTGAAGACAGAAAATTAAACCCTTATTTTGATGTTTTCTGTGTTAAATTAGGTTTTTCCAGGGAAAAATGACATTTTTCAAATACAGTGAGAAAACAGTTTTTTTTTTTTTTCAACTTTTAGCCCATTTTTATGATTTTATGCTGCTTTATCAAAATTTTTTAGTAATATTCTACGAGATAGAGCCTTCTCTCATCACTTTAACTGGTTTGAAACTCATGGAGCTAGAGCAGACGTCATAATTGACGTCGTTCAAATAGTTTGTACATAGAATCTCAAGTTAATCGTCCATTGTGGAGTATTGGAGAGTCAAATTGTCCATTGTGGAGGTTTAGAGAGTCAAATCGTCCGTAAAGTTTTGGGCAAAACAGGACATGGACTTCCAGCTACAGAAATCTTTAGCGATCCGAATCGTCCATTGTGTAGTTTTGGAGTGTCAAATCGCCCATTGTGGAGTTTTGGAGAGTCAAATCGTCCATTGAGGAGTTTTGGAGAGTCAAATAGTTCTTAAAGTTTTATGGTGACCTGGCCATGGAGTTCCAGCTACAGAAATTAAAGTTATTTTTAAAAAATTCAAAAGCAATTACACAATTACATTTAATCATAGCAATTTTTTCGACAAATCGTGACGGGAAAACGATTTCCGTGCAAAAATGAATGAAAACCTCTCTTTCGATCAATTAGCCGAAGATTAAAAAAAAGTAGAGAAAAATTGAGGCGCTCCGGGTACGAAGGGCGAACTCCACATCCTAGTCCACAACCCCCACTCCTTTTCCCATTCCAGGGCATGACTTTTCTGTTGAGTTCGCCCGTAATATAAAATTTTAAAATGCGAATATCTCGAAACTACGTTTTGTTGAGTTCGCCCTTCGTACCCGGAGCGTCTCAATTTTTTGGAAAAAAAAAATCTAATTTCAAAGGAAAAGGTAAAAGGGGATTTTAATGTTTCACCAAGATGTTGTTTACTCATGATATCGAGTCCGACATTCCTTTTTCCATTTTATGACTTTTCATATAAATTACGAGGCACCGAGGGAGAGACGACTGGGGCTGAAAGGAGGTGGGGGATGTGTTCTATTTAAGTTGGATATGCACGCTACTCCCCTCATGCCACTCATGATCTTTTACCTATATTTCAAGACGGAGAAAAAAAAAAAGAAAACGAATCTCAATGAAAATTGAACACCTGAGCCCTTTTTCGAAGGAATGCTCGCCTTCATGCTAATCTCCATTGTCTCACGTCGGCTTTACGACTCCAGATGGCAACAGGTCATAATGGATTAGCGGGCGAGAAGGGGAGGAGACGCAAATTTACATAAGGACTTTTTTTTTTCGACCCTCCGTACAATTGTTAAGCGGATCCTTCACTACATGACTCCGGCCATATGGTCACCTACTATTCTACCAATAAATTAGTAAGACATTAAATTCCGATGACCAAATTTTATCAAAATTTGCCCGAACTATTTTTCTATTCTCCACCATAAACCTTTTCCTGGGAATTCGGCCTTTTAGGGCTAAAAAGACCTTGATGAGGCGACATTTAAATTTTTTTTTTTTTACAAAAAACATCCATTTTGACGTTTTCCAAATAATTTGCCCAAAAAAGACCTGTTTCGACGCCCCTACTACACGATAGGAGAGATCTTTGCATTTTTTGGAGTTTTAGAGGGTAAAATCGTCCACTTTAACAGATTTTGGATAGTCAATTCCTCCTTGTTAGAATTTTGGATGGTAAAAAGGTCAATTTTTACCAAATTGTGGAAAGAAAAATCGTCACTTTTCGAATTTTTAAGGATAAAAGCGTCGATTTTTTTAGTTTTGGAGAGTAAATGCGTTTAAACATCGTTTTTCGAGGGAAGGATAACGGAGGAGGAAGTATAAGGGTGGTAAGTATAAGGGAGGGGGAAGTATAACGGAGAGGGAATTATAAGGGAGGGGGAAGTATAAAGGAGGGGGAAGTATAAAGGAGTAGGAATTATAAGGGAGGGGGATGTATAAAGGAGGGGAAAGTATAACGGAGTGGGAAGTATAAAGGAGGGAAAATTTAACAGAGGGGAAGTATAAAGAAGTAGGGAATTATAAGGGAGGGGGATGTATAAAGGAGTAGGGAATTATAAGGGAGGGGGAAGTATAAAGGAGGGGGAAGTATAACGGAGTGGGAAGTATAAAGGAGGGAAATGTAACAGAGGGGAAGTTTAAAGGAGTAGGGAATTATAAGGGAGGGGGGAGTATAAAGGAGGAGGAAGTATAACGGAGCGGGAAGTATAAAGGAGGGAAAATGTAACAGAGGGGAAGTATAAAGGAGTAGGGAATTATAAGGGAGGGGGAAGTATAAAGGAGGGGAAAGTATTACGGAGCGGGAAGTATAAAGGAGGGAAAATATAACAGAGGGGGAAGTATAACGGAGTGTGGAAGTATAACGGAGGAGAAGTTTTTTTGTGCTAAGTTTTTTTTCCAATAAATTTCCCATTTTTAACTTCCTTAAAGAAGTTATTGTGATACCCTCCATGTCGGGTTTTCGGGGAGGGGTCTTCCGGGGTCCGGAGGGTAAAATCGAATATTGATCTTTACCGATCTCAACTTTGTCTGTGGTTCCGGCCGGCCGGCCGTCCGGCACTCCGTAGCATTTTTTTCCGGAACACTTTACGGCCACAGTTTTCATCCGATTTTCACCAAATTTTCACACAAATTTCTTTAGCCGGTGAAGATGAATATGACGAGGGGGATTTTTGAATTTCGAAAAAATGGCGGAGATATGTCTGTTTGAAATTTTAAAAAATTCGCTGCGGCCGAACCGTTCATCCGATTTTCACCAAATTTTCACCAATTACTCCTTATATTTTTAAGAATTTTTGGTGTAAAAAAATTGCGACTTTTTAATCATTAATTTTTTTTAGTAGGGAGAAATTTCGTACTTCTACCCTTTACGAGAGGCACATCCCTAGGCCAAAGAGCCCATTATTTTTACCTTGAGACTTAAAAATTTTTCGAAAAAAAGAACTTAAAAAATTTTTCGAAAAAAAAAAAAGAAGAAAGAAAAAGAAAGAAAAACCCGGAAAATTTTTCGAAAAAAAAATTTTTTTTTGACAAAAAAAAACTTAGAAAATTTTTCGAAAAAAGAACCTAGAAAATTTTTGAAAAAAGGAACTTAGAAAATTTTTCAAAAAAAAAAAAAAAAAAAAAAAAAAACCCGGAAAATTTTTCGCAAAAACAAACTTGCAAAATTGTCCTTTATACTTTCCCTCCCTACTAAATCCCCTTCCTTTATACTTCCCCTCCATTATACTTCCCCCTCTGTTATACTTCCTACTCCGTTATACTTTCCCCTCCGTTATACTTCCCCCTCCGTTATACTTCCCCCTCCGTTATACTTCCCCTCCATATACTTCCCCCTCCGTTATACTTCCCCTCCCATATACTTCCCCCTCCGTTATACTTCCCCCTCCCATATACTTCCCCCTCCGTATACTTCCCCTCCCATATACTTTTCACTACGTTTTACGTCCCCTCCGTTATACTTCCCCCTCCTATATAGATACTTCTCTTTAAGGAAGTTTTCGTTGGAAGCTCTTCAAACCAGTACTTTTTTTTTTTTCGATAAAATTTAAATCAAGGTGGAAATAATGGTATTTTGCCCAAGAGTGGTCCCTCTCGTTAGGCGAGGAAGTATGGAATTTCCCCCTACTAAAATATAAATAATGTTAAAAAATGATAATTTTTTTTCATCCAAAATTCTTAAAAATATAAGGAGTAATTGGTAAAAATCAAGAAAATTTGGTAAAGACCAACGGTTCAGCCGCAGCTAATTTTTAAAAATTTCAAACAGACATATCTCCGCCATTTTTCGAATTTTAAAAATCGCCCTCGTTAGTTTCTTGTTTACCGACTAGAGAAAATTTTGTGAAAATCTGGTGAAAATCGGTTGAAATTTGGGGTAATTTTATTCCTCTCGCAAGGAAAGCTCGTTTGATAACACTAGAGGGTAATTTTTCCTCTCGCAAGGAGAATTTGTTTGATAACACAAGGGGGGAAGGGGTAATTGTTTTCCTCTCGTTTGATAACACGAGGGGGTAATTTTTTTCCTTTCGCAAGGAGAGCTCGTTTGATAACACAAAGGGGAAGGGAGTATTTTTTTCCTCTCGCAAGGAGAGCTCGTGAGGAAAAAAAATCAAACGAGCTGTCTTTGCGAGAGGAAAAAATACTCCCTTCCCCTTTGTGTTATCAAACGAGCTCTCCTTGCTAGACGTTTTTACGGCCTTAATGATGAAAATATTTCCCAAACGCATATTAAAAAATTTTTTTTCGCTCTGGGGCTATCGCCCGGTTTGCCCGCATCGAAAAAAAACATGTGAATGGCCGTAGATTATGTCGTTGTGCGCGCCCCTGATGACAGGCTTCCCGTCCCTCCTTAATCACTCTTTATGAACAATGAGCGTCGAATAAAATTAATTAGGGTGATATTTAATACCCGTTTTAGCAGTCAAATACCGGGGTTCCGATATCTGGCGGAAATGGGCGTCGCTTCCTTTTCTCCTTTTCATTGAGAAAGGTTTCCGTTGTCGAAGAACAATGACTTTCGAGCATTCAAGGAGGGAGACGCTCGGAAAAAAAAACGACTCGTAAATTGTTTAGCCTTTGATTCTCATGTTAATCGATTGTTATTTAATTGTTTTGAAAACTACGGATAAAAGAAAAAGGCAGCCTAAAAAAAAACCCTTCCATGTAACTCACCTTGTCTAATTATCTACTTGTCAGATTCAGTCTAAAAAGGATTTCCACGGTTTTAGGCTATAGCGCAACAGTTTTACCTTTTCACGTAACAATTCAGGATTTTTTTTAGGCCGAAAAATTCCTTTCGTTTTTATTCTCTTTCAACGAGCAAAACCATTCACAAAGGAATTATTTTCAGTGTTTTTTTTTTAACTCTTCCCATTTTTTTTCCAGAGAAAATCCTTTGAAAAATGAAATTGTTTTGAAAGATTTCATCAAAGAGAAGTTATTGTGATACCCTTAATTTTTGGTTTTTGGAACTTCTGTCTCAATCTTTCTTTGAGATGTGATTAAGGTTTACACTTTCACCCCTCAAAAACAGTCGATTTTTAGATTTTCATTGTAAAATATATTTGTAAAAATATAGGAGAGGGAATTATAAAGGAGGGGAAGTATAACGGAGGAGAGTATAAAGGAGGGGAACTATAACGGGGGGAAGTATAAAGGAGGGGAAGTATAACGGGGGAAGTATAAAGGAGGGAAGGATAACGGTGGAGGAAGTATAAGGGTGGTAAGTATAAGGGAGGAGAAGTATAAAGGAGGGAAAATGTAAAAGAGGGGAAGTATAAAGGAGTAGGGAATTTTAAGGGAGGGGGAAGTATAAAAGAGTGTGGAAGTATAACGGAGGGGAAGTTTTTTGTTCTATGTTATTTTTTCCAAGAAATTTTCCCAGTTTTTTTTTTTTTTTTTTTTTTTTTTTTTTTTTTTTTTTTTTTTTGATAAATTTTAAATCAAGATAGAAATAATGTGATTTTTTCCCCAAGAGAAGTCCCTCTCGTTAGGCGTGGCAGTATGGAATTTCTCCCTACTAAAATAAAATTAATGTTGAAAAAATGATAATTTTTTTCACCAAAAATTCTTAAAAAATATATGGAGAAATTGGTAAAATCAAGAAAATTTGGTAAAGACCAACGGTTCAGTCGCAACGAATTTTTTAAAATTTCAAACAGACATCTCCGCCATTTTTCGAAATTCAAAAATCGTCCTTGTTAGTTTCTTGTTCACCGACTATAGAAAATTTGGTGAAAATCTGGTGAAAATCGGTTGAAATTTGTGGCCGTAAAGTGTTCTGGAAAATTGCTACGGCCGGCCGGAGCCACAGACAAAGTTGAGATCGTTCCAGACGTCGAGGGTATCACAACTACTTCTTTAAGGAAGTTAAAAATTTTTGAGTCAAATCGTCCATAAAGTTTTGGGGAGAACTGGGCATGGAGTTCCAGCTACAGAAATCTTTAGAGATCCAAATCGTCCATTGTGTAGTTTTGGAGAGTCAAATCGCCCATTGTGGAGTTTTAGAGAGTCAAATCGTCCATTGTGTAGTTTTGGAGGGTCAAATCGTCCACTGTGGAGTTTCGGAGAGTCAAATTGTCCATTGTGGAGTTTTGGAGAGTCAAATCGTCCACTGTGGAGTTTTGGAGAGTCAAATCGTCCATTGTGTGGTTTTGGAGAGTCAAATTGTCCATTGTGGAGTTTTGGAGTTTTTGGAGTAGTTTTATTATAAAGTTTTGGGGAGAACAGGCCATGGAGTTCCAGCAACAGAATCTTTAGAGATCCAAATCGTCCATTGTGTAGTTTTGGAGAGTCAAATTGTCCATTGTGGAGTTTTGGAGAATCAAATCGTCCATTGTGTAGTTTTGGAGAGTCAAATCGTCCATTGTGGAGTTTTGGAGAGTCAAATCGTCCATTGTGAAGTTTTGGAGAGTCAAATCGTCCATTGTGGAGTTTCGGAGCGTAAAATTGTCCATTGTGGAGTTTCGGAGAGTCAAATTGTCCATTGTGGAGTTTTGGAGAATCAAATCGTCCATTGTGTAGTTTTGGAGAGTAAAATTGTCCATTGTGGAGTTTTAGAGAGTCAAATCGTCCATTGTGGAGTTTTGGAGAATCAATCGTCCATTGTGTAGTTTTGGAGAGTCAAATCGTCCATTGTGGAGTTTTGGAGAGTCAAATCGTCCATTGTGAAGTTTTGGAGAGTCAAATCGTCCATTGTGTAGTTTTGGAGAGTCAAATTGTCCATTGTGGAGTTTTGGAGAATCAAATCGTCCATTGTGGAGTTTTGGAGAGTCAAATCGTCCATTGTGTAGTTTTGGAGAGTCAAATTGTCCATTGTGGAGTTTCGGAGAGTAAAATTGTCCATTGTGGAGTTTTAGAGAGTCAAATCGTCCATTGTGTAGTTTTGGAGAGTCAAATCGTCCATTGTGAAGTTTTGGAGAATCAAATCGTCCATTGTGTAGTTTTGGAGAGTCAAATCGTCCATTGTGGAGTTTTGGAGAGTCAAATCGTCCATTGTGAAGTTTTGGAGAGTCAAATCGTCCATTGTGGAGTTTCGGAGAGTATAATTGTCCATTGTGGAGTTTCGGAGAGTCAAATCGTCCATTGTGGAGTTTTGGAGAGTCAAATCGTCCATTGTGAAGTTTTGGAGAGTCAAATCGTCCATTGTGGAGTTTCGGAGAGTAAAATTGTCCATTGTGGAGTTTCGGAGAGTACAATTGTCCATTGTGGAGTTTTAGAGAGTCAAATCGTCCATTGTGTAGTTTTGGAGAGTCAAATCGTCCATTGTGGAGTTTTGGAGAATCAAATCGTCCATTGTGTAGTTTTGGAGAGTCAAATCGTCCATTGTGTAGTTTTGGAGAGTCAAATTGTCCATTGTGGAGTTTTGGAGAATCAAATCGTCCATTGTGGAGTTTTGGAGAGTCAAATCGTCCATTGTGAAGTTTTGGAGAGTCAAATCGTCCATTGTGGAGTTCCAGTTTTTTTTTTTTTCTTTTCTTTTTTTTTTTTTTCGATAAATTTTAAATCAAGGTGGAAATAATGTGATTTTTTCCCCAAGAGAGGTCCCTCTCGTTAGGCGTGGAAGTATGGAATTTCTCCCTACTAAAATACAATTAATGTTGAAAAAAATGATAATTTTTTTCACCAAAAATTCTTAAAAAATATAAGGAGTAATTGGTAAAAATTCGGTAAAAATCAAGAAAATTTGGTAAAGACCAACGGTTCAGTCGCAGCGAATTTTTTAAAATTTCAAACAGACATCTCCGCCATTTTTCGAAATTCAAAAATCGTCCTCGTTAGTTTTGGTTCACCGACTAAAGAAAATTTGGTGAAAATCGGTTGAAATTTGTGGCCGTAAAGTGTTCCGGAAAAATGTTTCGGCCGGCCGGAGCCACAGACAAAGTTGAGATCGTTCCAGACGTCGAGGGTATCACAACTACTTCTTTAAGGAAGTTAAAAATTTGAGAGTCAAATCGTCCATAAAGTTTTGGGGAGAACTGGACATGGAGTTCCAGCTACAGAAATCTTTAGAGATCCAAATCGTCCATTGTGTAGTTTTGGAGAGTCAAATCGTCCACTGTGGAGTTTTGGAGAGTCAAATTGTCCATTGTGGAGGTTTAGTGAGTCAAATCGTCCATTGTGTGGTTTTGGAGAGTCAAATCGTCCACTGTGGAGTTTTGGAGAGTCAAATTGTCCATTGTGGAGGTTTAGTGAGTCAAATCGTCCATTGTGTGGTTTTGGAGAGTCAAATCGTCCACTGTGGAGTTTTGGAGAGTCAAATTGTCCATTGTGGAGGTTTAGTGAGTCAAATCGTCCATAATGTTTTGGAGAGAACAGGCCATGGAGTTCCAGCAACAGAAATCTTTAGAGATCCAAATCGTCCATTGTGTAGTTTTGGAGAGTCAAACGAGCTCCCCTTGCTAGAGGAAAAAAATTACCCCCTCGTGTTATCAAACTACAATTGCTCTCCTTGCGAGATTACGTGTTATCAAACTAGATTGAATTTTGGCAAATCTCATCGGAACCTAAAAATTCGCGGTATCGTAAACTCACAAGTAACAAACCAAAAAAACTTATAAAATTTGTGGAAAAAAAAAATCTTCTTAAAACTTAAAAAATTTTGGAAAAAAAAAGACAATTGTCCAAATACCTACTTGAAATTATTCTTCCCCTCCTTATTATTCTTCCCCCTCCATAAGCTTCCCCTCCTTTATACTTCCCCTCGGTTATACTTCCCCCTAATTTATACATCCCCCTCCTATATTAGCTTTGTTCGAACCGCAGTGTGAAACTGGTTTGATACTCCTGAAGCATGCGTAGAAGCATTTGTTGACATCAAATCGTTTGTCTGTCAAATCTGAAGTCATCAGACGTCCAAATCCTTCAGCGCATGCTCCTGGAGTTTCAACAAAGCTATTGTTCCTTTTCTAGGAATTAAATTTTCCTTTTTCTGATTTCTGGCGAATTGCTCACAACGAAGGTGTTCCGCATATAAAAGGAGCAATAACGACTCGGCTGAGGAAGTGAAGAGTTCTTTTTATGAAAGTAGATGACTTCTAGATGACTTCTCTCCCGACGATAGGTGAAAAGCGTCCGTCATGATCAACGAAGGTTCTTTGAACCCTTTTCTTCGGGACCTCTTGCGATCGTGTAGATGTTTTATTCAAATGCCCCCACTTCGAAGGCCACCACCCCCGTACCGTTATACAATTACCTTTTGTAGTTCGTCCCAAAGTGCCAAACCATTACGCCATTACGGATTCCACGCTCTTGCCCTCGTAATATCATTATTATAGATTATAATACCCTCGAGGGGTTGTCTTCGACGGTGTAATTTCAAAATTTAATATCTGTCTTTTCTATTCTTTCGTGCCAAAAATATTTTCTTTTCTGTATATAAAGAAGGAAACGGTAAATCCCGAGGCGCTAATGCATTGTCATTATCGGGCGATGTTAAAAAAAAAAAAGGATGCCATTAGGTCGGGAGAGTTAGTGGAGGCGCTACCTGTGCGGTCCTGGCATTCGACCAAACTCAATGAATGGCTTAATGAATCAACGTCTGTCCGTTTTCTGAATGATAATTCAATGAATGAACCTTTAAAAGTCCAACATCAACGCCTTTTGATTATTTTTCTCATTTTTTTTTCCTCAGTAAATAAAACATGGGAAAGGTCTCATTGTCCTTTTCAAAATGGACAGGAAGCTTGTAATAACGAGTCGTGTTCATTATCCGGTGAAGACTTTAATTTATAACAATTAATACTCTCGGGGAAAATTACGCCCAGATAGGGACAAAAGTAAAACGTTCGAAAACGTGTCATTTTCCCCTTACGCAACGCGCATGGATGAGCTTCAAATTAATAAAATAAGCTTAGGCAGTGGATGTTACGCTTTGACGGGCGACGATACGCCTCAAACGGCAAGGAATGTCTTGGGAAAAGAAGCGACTAAAAACTTACTTTGAACTCTCCAGGAAAATTTGATCAGAAAAATTTGTTTTGACGGTCATTTGAGCCTACTTTAAGGAAATATCAGTTGGAAGCTCTTCTTTTTTTGATAATTAGTGTTATTTTTTTTTCAAATTGAATTTTGACTTATAATTGCTTTGTTCCAACCGCACTTTGAAACTGGTTTGAAAGTCATGGAGCTTAGGCAGAAGAATTTAGATGTCAAATTTGACTACGTTAAAATCGTTTTTCCGTCAAATCTGAAGTCATGTGACGTCATATTTGACGTCCGAATCCTTCTGCTCCAGGAGTTTCAAACCTGTTTCAAACTACGGTTGGAACAAAGCTATTAGCATGGGCTTCAATGATTCTATGATAGAAGATGAGAAGGGGGGGGGGGATCCCCACATTTTTTTAATGGAGTCTGAGCTTTTTCACAAAATTTGTTGTACTCCACCCCCCCCCCCCCCCCAATCATCATCTCCTACAAAAGAATCACTGAAGCCCATGCTTTGTTCCAACCGAAGTTTGAAACTCCTGGAGCATACCTAGAAGGGTTTGGAAGACAAATATGACGTCAGATGACTTCAAATATGACGGACGACTTGAACGAAGCCAAATTTGACGTCCTAATCTTATTAGCTGATTACCTGCCTAAATGCCGACCAACAGGCTCTTTTCCCGCCAAAATATCGGCCTCCTGGCTGTTTTAAACCAAAACATCGACTTCCTGGCTACTTTACAGCCAAAATATCGACCTATTGGCTGATTACCCGCCAAAATATCGACCTATTGGCTGATCACCCGCCAAAATATCGACCTATTGGCTGATTACCCGCCAAAATATCGACCTATTGGCTGATTACCCATATCGACCTGCTGGCTGTTTCACAGCCAAAATATCGTCCTAATGGCTGATTCCCCTCCGAAATACCGACCTATCGGCAGTTTTCCCGCCAAAATATCGACCTAATGAATGTTTTGCTGCCAAAATACCCACCTAGTGGCTGATTGCCCGTCAAAATATTGACCTAGAGGCTCTCTACGCGTCAAAATATCGGCCTAATGGCTGATTACCCGCCAAAATATCAACCTCCGGGCTGTTTTACAGCCAAAGTATCGACGAATTTTTGTGAAAAAACACAGACATCTGTTAAAAAAAAATTGGGCATCTTGTCAATTTTTTTTTGGGGGGGGGGGGGGTATTTTGGTGATGGGTAAGATTTGAACGAAGTTAAATTTGACCTCCTTATCCTTCTGCGCATGCTCCAGGACTTTCAAACATGCTATTGACATTCAAAATTCAATTTTAAAAATAAAAACACTAATTACCAAAAAAAGAAGAGCTTCCAACGAATACTTCCTTAAAGAGAAGGAACAATATAGGAGGGGGAAGTATTAAGGAGGGGGAAGTTTGAGGAGGAGGAGTATAAAGGAGAGGAAGTACCTATTATTAGTTTTGAACTGACAAAAATTTTCCTTTTTTTTCTGTCAATTTTTTTCAAGTATTGAGCTAGAAATATTGGCCAAAGGATGTCCCTTCGAAAAGGATGAAAGTATACTAAACTCACATGTACCTTTTAAATTGGGCCAAAAATCCCATCAAATCGACCGAATAGATTTCAAAAATTTTCAAAAAAAAAAAAACCCGTATGTGCTCGAAAATTTTGTTGAAATGTGGGGAGTACGAAAAATATAAAAAATTTGAGGACATTAGAGGAGTCATAATATTAGGTGTACAAAATGAAACTCAGCCACAGGGTAAATTTGAATTTCGTAGATTTTAGCCGAGTTTCATTTTGTACACCTAATAAAACAACAAAATTTTTGTTTCAAAATTTTGTGTAAAAATTTTGTGGAAATCGGATGAAAAGTGTGGCCGTAAAGTGTTCCGGAAAAATGCTACGGCCGGACGGCACCACAGACAATGTTGAGATCAATATTCGATTTTACCCTCCGGGGTCTGGAAGACCACTCCCCAAAAACCCGACGTGGAGGGTATCACAATAACTTCTTTAAGGAAGTTAAAATAAAAAAAAGCAACAAAGAATGTTTAAACAGCGTAGAAAGGCCACAAGGAATGACATCTGCATAAAAATAGCGCGACTGTATAATTTATTAAGAATAAGCCCGCATTGACAAAGAGATTTAATTGTATCACGTATTCGGATTATAATCGTTGTCTCACCCTGTATATAATAAAAACAAAAAAAACGTCCCTCCACCCTTCGCCTACGACCGCAAACTCTTCTTTTTTTTCGCGCGATGTCCCAGTAGGGGAAACAAAAGGACATCTGGCCGCCCTCCATTGTCTATTGTTCAGGCCGTTACATATGTTACCCTGTATAGTGGTGCGTCGCGTGTTACTTCTCTGATTAGAAAAATACCTGATTTCCCAATTATCCAATATTTATTACACTACAGTTTATTACATATTTTATTTCAACCGGAAAAGCATTACTGACAGAAATTAAGAACAAAACGTGAGGGCTGAAAAGAAAGAGAAAAAAAAAATCGAGGAAACAAAACTGAATGGTTGTTTTCACATGAGGCGAATTAGTTCCGTCACACGAATTAAGTTAATTACAGGTAATAATAATGATAATTACACCCTCGACAAAAAAATATAAAAAAAATAAAAAAACTCACTGACGGGCGTTACGTCAGATGTCACTCATATCCGTTTCTAATTAATTTTAAACATTTTTTTTTAAACTTGAAATTTACCAAAAAGTTATGCTCCTCTTTTAATGGACACACCGGTTCGTTTATACTGGGTGTCCCAAATAGAGTAGGCCAGCATTTAGTCCTACAAACAAAAGATAAGCAAACCCCCCTTATTTTTGGACGGGGAATCGATTCTTTTTGGTAGATTTTGGTTTTAGTTTACAGGGTGTCCCAGAGCGACACCACATTAATCCGTTATTTTAAATAAGAAAACAGCCATTTGGTCCATATTTTGGCGGGAAAACAGCCATTAGGACGATATTTTGGCGGGAAAACTGCTATTGGGCAGATATTTTGGCGAGAAAACATCCATTAGGACGATATCTTGGCGGGTAATCAGTCTATAGGTCCAGAGTTCGGCGGAAATAGATCCTGTAGGTCGATATTTTGGCGGGAAAAAAGCCATTAGGACGATATTTTGGCGGGAAAACAGCCATTAGGACGATATTTTAGTGGGGAAACTGCTATTGGGCAGATATTTTGGCGAGAAAACAGCCATTTGGACGATATCTTGGGGGTAATCAGCCTTTAGGTCGAGATTTCGGCGGAAATAGAGCCTGTAGGTCGATATTTTGGCGGGAATAAAGCCATTAGGCCGATATTTTGGCGGGAAAAAAGCCATTAGGACGATATTTTGGCGGGAAAACAGCCATTAGGACGATATTTTAGTGGGGAAACTGCTATTGGGCAGATATTTTGGCGAGAAAACAGCCATTTGGACGATATCTTGGGGGGTAATCAGCCTTTAGGTCGAGATTTCGGCGGAAATAGAGCCTGTAGGTCGATATTTTGGCGGGAATAAAGCCATTAGGCCGATTTTGGCGGGAAAAAAGCCATTAGGACGATATTTTGGCGGGAAAACAGCCATTAGGACGATATCTAGGCGGGTAATCAGCCTTTAGGTCGAGATTTCGGCGGAAATAGACCCTGTAGGTCGATATTTTGGCGGAAAAAGAGCCCGTGGGTCGATATTTTGGCGGGAAAACAGCCATTTGGTCCATATTTTGGCGGGAAAACAGGTATTAGGACGATATTTGGCGGAAAAAGAGCCCGTGGATCGATATTTTGGCGGGAAAACAGCCATTTGGTCCATATTTTGGCGGGAAAACAGGTATTAGGACGATATTTTGGCGGGAAAAGATCCCCTAGGTCGGTATTTTAGACAACTTCTAAAATTTTTATCCTACAAAAATGTTCAAATTGAGCCCCCCTTCTTTTGTGACGAAGAATTATTGATTGCAATTAACACATTTTGATTTTGGTATACAGGGTGTCCCAGAGCGACACCAACTTTGTTATTTTAAATGAGAACTTCTATTTTTTACCTAATTTAGCACTATTTTGCACTGAAATCTGTTAAAATTGACCTGAGACACCATACCTTTTTTTAAATTTTTTTGTTTTTTTGTTTTTTGAAAGATTCCAACTATCTCAAATTCAAGCATACTGGCCGTGAAGTGTTCCAAAAAACGCTGGACGGCCGGCCGGAACCACAAACAAATTTGAGATTTGTCTCTCTGGGGTCTGGGTTTGCCAAAAACCCGACGTGGAGGGTATCACAATAACTTCTTTAAGGAAGTTAAAAATAAAAATGTGATGTAACTCTTTATAAGAAGACTAATTGCACCTAGAAGGTAATTACCTGCTCGTCCATATATCAACACTCTACATAAATTATAATTTTTTTTTTTTTTTCTTCTTCTTCGTCCCGAACATTCTTGTGGGAGTCCGACCATATCAATTTTCGACACTTGGACGTTAGTTCCGTATAATTTTTAAAAGCGTTTCGTATCCCGAAGCGTTCTTTCGTCAGAACGTGAACTCTATGATTTTACCCCACTTTTAAAAGTTAAAAAGACAGAAAAAAAGAATTTCGAGGATGAAGAAATATTTGCGGGAGAAAAGTGGGGCGACAACTAGAGGAAAACCGATAAAAGAATTAGCAGGGTTCTCTTCCTAATCTAATTCCTTTTCCCCGACTAATTCGGATGAGTGTAGCGTGCCCGGAAAGTCCTAATCTACTAATTGCGAGCCTATAGATAGAAAATTACCTCGAGAGTTTTCGGGAAAGGATAATTAACGGATTTTTATTGTTTTCCGAACTAACAAACGTGAAAGAAAATCGTCCCGAACTAAAAATCCGGGTGTTTCCCCAAAAACCCGACGTGGACGGTATCGGAGCATGCGCAGTAAAATTTGGACGTCAAATTAGACGTCCAAATCCTTCTGCACATGTTCCAGAAGTTTCAAACTGCGGTTGGAACAAAGCTAATATCGAAAGGCTCCGCTGGAAGCAAATCACCTCTCATCAAACTGATTGACACCTTATTTGGGACGGCAATCTTGATTTGATTTGACAAAGCACTACTTTAATTGGAATAACGGGGATTTTTTGAACGTTCAAAAATATCGCCACCTTCATAAAAAAATAATATTCACATTTCAAGTAGTCTGGAAAATGAATGATTGGTAACACTGCTTCTGTCCAGTAAAATTAGCCCAAAAAAAGTGCAAAATTTGGTCTTTTTTCCGAAAGAATTTATTGTGATACACTGCACGTCAGGTTTTTTGGGAAGACCCCGTTTTTGTCTGTTGTACCGGCCGGCCGTAGCATTTTTTCCGGAACACTTTACACAGTTTTCAACCACTTTTCACCTTTTCTTAATTGGTGATCAAGAAAGTAGCGTGGGCGATTTTTTTTTTTTTTTTGAAATTCAAATGGCGGAGAAATGTCTGTTTGGAATTTTAATAAAAATCGCTGCAGCCGAACCCGTTGGTCCGATTTTCACCAAATTTTTACTGAATATTTCTTACATATGGTGCGATTTTTAACATATGAAAAAGCCAAGAAAACGCGCAAAAAACTTCAACTAAATCTACAAAAACCCTAAAAAATGGCTAGATATTCATAAATCTTGAGAAAATACCAGAAAACCCCGTTTTAAGGGCGTTTCTGGATAAAATTTTGGAAAAGCTCGAAAATTCTGTAGAAAGGGAACTCTTTTGGACTAAACTGAGAGTTTTCAAAAATCTTGAAAAATCGAGGAATGACTAAAAAAACTGAATAAATCGCCCTTAAATTCTGAATAAAAGGAGTTATCGGAAAAAGCCAAGAAAACGTGTTAAAAACTTTAACTAAATCTTGTTAATAAGGATTTTTTTGACAAATTTTATCTAGTAAAGAGGGAGTTTTCTATGTCTAACAACTGAGAAAAAGGGCCAAAAATTAATTTGTAAGACGTTCAACTGAGTGTTGACAGATCAAGATAAAAGAAAAATAGTTTCTTCTTTTTTTTCTTCCTTCTGGTTAAGCCTTTATTCAAATTTTCGTGTTGTTAGCACCGGAATAGGGTTCTCGTTAAAAGCCCAAAGGGCGGAAAAGGGCGGGGGAGGGAGAGGAGGACGCGGGCGAGAATTTGCTTCAAAGCCAACTTACATACATTAAGCCCTCCCCGCGTCCGCGTTCATTAGGAGCAAAGAGCGTCTCTTAATTGTTCGCTAATTTTCAAAGGGCAACTTGTAAATTGTCCGTCTCAAGGGGGTAACCGTATGTGCAAAATTACTCAACTTTACCCTTTGTCCATATTCATGAAAAAAAAAATTATGACAATTTTTTTAAGCATAAAAAATCTAGATTCACGATCCAACTGCCACACACCTAGTGGGACATTATCGGGTCAAATCTTCCAATTAAGCCGGCTTTTAATGACTCCTTCTGCGATCTCGCTTAATGAGAGAACTCTCATTGACCTTTCAAGCAATCACGATTTCGTCTCTTTTTTAAACATCTGATTGTGAAAATTTTTGAATATAAAAAATCTACCTAAAAAAAAGGTCACGAATAGCAGAAAAAAGGGAAGCTAAGTGTATCAGTTGTGGGCGTACGTGATGGCATTAATTTAGTTATGAATTACCCGCGGGATTTTTCCCACGTTTTTCGGGGTCCCCTCCTTGACAAGATCCCCGGGCGTAACGGTCCTCTCGCCGCCCATTACAAAGCATTATGACTCCGCCGGGTCATTACCGAGACGTATTCGCCTTATGTCTTAACCTACCGGTTCTCTTCTTGTTTTTTTTTCTTATGTCGAAAGTTTTTAAACTTTTTTTTTTACAATGAGTTCTTCCGACAAACTTTCTCATTATAGAAGGCTTTTTCCTTAAAAAAAAAAAAAAAGTTTGAGAAGTGCCTAAATTATCATTTCGTCTTAAAACATTTATTTATACTCGAAATGCAAATTTATAAAATATTGGTGTACAAAATGAAACTCAGCCACAGAGTAGATTTGAATTTTGTAGATTTTAGCCGAGTTTCATTTTGTACACCTAGTAGTTCATTTTTTCAAAATTTTGACATTTTAGGCGTTAAGTCCATCAGTTGACCTTCTCCGTGTAAGAAGGTTATTGAAGTAGAACCATTAAGAAGGTTAATTTTTAAACGCTTGTAAATCGTAAACCGTTACAGATATTGAAAAAATGCACTAAATAAAATCTGTTGGAAATTCAATTCTCTTTAATTTTTACTCTATTCATTTTTTCTCTAGGACGCACTGTTTTCAAGATAAATTTATTTTAAAAAAATATTATTTTCCGAAAATGGTGCATCCTAGAAAAAATAATTAAGTACAAATTTATAGAAAATTAAATTTCCTACAATTTTTATTTATTAGGTGTACAAAATGAAAATCAGCAACAGGGTAAATTTGAATTTTGTAGAATTTAGCCGAGTTTCATTTTTTACACCTAATAGCTTTTCGAGCAATTGATTTTTTTTTATTGATATTATTGATTGATTGTCATTATACGAACTTTTCTTGAGAGAGGAAAATAGTTTTTGCCATTTTTGGAAAGTCCTCCCCCCCCCCCCCCCCCCCTCACAACCGTTTTATGTAGATTTTTTCGTTCATGTGAGTTTACGATACCAGAACAAGGCGCATGCGCGAGACTTCTTGTGTTTTTTAGATCCCGCGTTTTTTTCGAAAAATTGATATTATTAGGTGTACAAAATGAAACTCGGCTAAAATGTACAAAATTCAAATTTACCCTGCGGCTGAGTTTCATTTTGTACACCTAATAAATAAAAATTGTAGGAAATTTAATTCTCTATTTTGTACTTAATTATTTTTTTCTAGGATGCACCATTTTCGGAAAATAATTTTTAAAAAAAATAAATTTATCTTGAAAACAGTGCGTCCTAGAGAAAAATGAATAGAATATAAATTAAAGAGAATTGAATTTCCAACTGATTTTATTTAGTGCATTTTTCAATATCTGTAACGGTTTACGATTTACAAGCCTTTAAAAGTTAACCTTCTTAACGGTTATACTTCAATAACCTTCTTACACGGAGAAGGTCAACTTTTGATGGACTTTAAAGCCTAAAATGTTCAAAATTTTGAAAAAATGAACTACTAAGTGTACAAAATGAAACTCGGCTAAAATCTACAAAATTCAAATTTACCCTGTGGCTGAGTTTCATTTTGTACACCTAATAAATAAAAATTGTAGGAAATTTAATTCTCTATAAATTTGAACTTAATTATTTTTTTCTAGGATGCAGCATTTTCGGAAAATAGTTTTTTTTTTTAAATAAAGTTATCTTGAAACAGTGCGTCCCAGAGAAAAAATGAATAGAATAAAAATTAAAGAAAATTTAATTTCCAACAGATTTTATTTAGTGCATTTTTTCAATATCTGTTACGTTTTACGATTTACAAGCCTTTAAAAATTAACCTTCTTAATGGTTACAGTTCAATAACCTTCTTACACGGAGAAAGTCAACTTTTGATGGACTTTAACGCCTAAAATGTTTAAAATTTTGAAAAAATGAACTATAATAGTTCTTCCGACAAACTTTCTCGTTAAAGAATGCTTTTTCCTTAAAAAAAAAAAAAGTATTGTTTGAAATCTCTAGACATTTTGCTAGGTTTTTTAGGCACTTTTTATCGGATTTTGGACATTTCCATTATTTTATTTTCGAAAAATTCCTTATCCTGGGGGTTTTTAAGCGTTTTCCACAGTTTTAAGCCTAAAAAACTTCATTTTTACTTGATTTTCGTGCATTTCCTGGATTATTTGTCCGAAAATAATTGAGGAAGAGATCTATTCATCATTTTTCAGTGCTTCTTTTATGGATTTCTTTCTTCCCAGACATTTTTTTTCTGTTTAAAAATAATATTTGTTGGCGCCTCAATTTGAGTTTAAAAGAATGAGGGAATTTTTCGAGGCTTAATTTTCGATGTTTTATCGCCGATGTCGTTTGTGAGACGAGATAACGATTTGGCCAGGACGTCCGGGTGGAGCCTTATGAAAATCTCTTCGGATGGAACGGAACCGATCGTAAAAGTCGACGGTTAACGCGTGGTCGCCGTAAACCGAGGCTGTAAACTGAAGCTTCATCCCCCCCTGGCGAACCCCCGCCCGCCGCCCCGGTCCCTTAAGCCCAAACTCCTTTAAGACTACTTTGTAGCCTTTGGCAAACTCGTTTTATAATTCGAAACAGGGTATTTAGTGGAGTTCCATTGTAGCTTTTTTTTTTTCTTTAAGCCCTTTTTTTAGTGCCTCCATCAAAAGTCAGGTTTTACTCATCAAACATACCCGTTTAACATTTTTAATTATTGACATTACCTTTGCTACAACAGTTTATAATGTTTTGAAACATCTGGAGCATGCGCAGAAGGACGTGAAACGATTTGAACCAAGTCAAAGACGTGCAAATATCGACCAAAAGGCTGATTACCCGCCAAAATATCGGACCTACAGGCTCTTTTCCCGCCAAAATATCGACCAAATGAATGTTTTCCCGCCAAAATATCGACCAACAGGCTCTTTTCCCGCCAAAATATCAGCCGAATAGCTGTTTTTTCACCAAACTATATACTTTATGAATGTTTTGCACCCAAAATATCGACCTAAAGGCTGTTTTCCCGCCAAATATCGACCTACAGGCTCCTTTTCCGTCAAAATATCTTCACAATGGCTGATTACCCGCCAATATATCGACCTACAGGCTCTTTTCCCGCCAAATATCGACCTAATGAATGTTTTCCCGCCAAAATATCTGCCGAATAGCTGTTTTTTCATCAAACTATATACCTTATGAATGTTTTGCACCCAAAATATCGACCTAATGGCTGTTTTCCCGCCAAAATATCTGCCCAATGGCTGTTCTCCCACCAAAATATCGACCTGATGGCTGTTTTCCCGCCAAAATATCGACCTACAGGCTCCTTTTCCGTCAAAATGTCTGCACAATGGCTGATTACCCGCCAAAATATCGACCTAATTACTGTTTTCCCGCCAAAATATCGACCAACAGGCTCTTTTCTCGCCAAAATATCAGCCGAATAGCTGTTTTTTCACCAAACTATATACCTTATGAATGTTTTGCACCCAAAATATCGACCTAATGGCTGTTTTCCCGCCAAAATATCTGCCCAATGGCTGTTCTCCCACCAAAATATCGTCCTACAGGCTCTTTTCCCGCCAAAATATCGACCTAATGAATGTTTTCCCGCCAAAATATCAGCCGAATAGCTGTTTTTTTCACCAAACTATATACCTTATGAATGTTTTGCACCCAAAATATCGACCTAATGGCTGTTTTCCCGCCAAAATATCTGCCCAATGGCTGTTCTCCCACCAAAATATCGACCTGATGGCTGATTACCCTTTTTTTAGTGCCTCCATCAAAAGTCAGGTTTTACTCATCAAACATGCCCGTTTAACATTTTTAATTATTGACATTACCTTTGCTACAACTGTTTGTAATGTTTTGAAACATCTGGAGCATGCGCAGAAGGACGTGAAACGATTTGAAGTCAAAGATGTCCAAATCCTTCTGCGCATGCTCCAGATTCTTGAGGTGTTGTGAAAAATTGAAAAACAGAAAAAGTAATAAAAGGTGTCTGAGAAGAAAGAAGTCCTTAATGTCTCGCTTGATTAGTAAGGCTGTGGGAATTGTTTCACGTGATACACTGCGGTTCGGTGAGGGTCAGTAAACTTTTATTATATTGATTCTTATAGGAAGAAAAAATTATTCATCCTTGACTTCAGTTTTTTTTCGTATAAACGTGGAGGTTTTAAAGAAAAGATGTTAATTCCCAGTTCGCCTCGGGGGTTGTAGGAGGTTTCACGTGAAAAACGATCTCTCGGCCTACCGGCACCCCCTTAAGGCGCCTTCGTGAATCGTTCTAACGGAGCGGATAACGTCCTGTCTTTCTTAAAATGATGGTAGTTCACCTGTCCGCGTAAAACATGATCCTTTGATATTTCATTATAATTCAAGCAAAATGAATTTTTTTTCTCTCTATTTTCGATAAATTCTCTTCAAAAGTCTGAGAATGACGGGGGTTGGAATATTAAGTTTAAAAGAGAATACAGTAGGTGTCTTCTTAAGGTAAATCCTCTCGCTGTAGACGTCATTTGGCTGTTCGTAGAAGTGGAAGAGACCACCTCTTTCGGTTAGCCAGCAGTTCGAACGCTTCTAACGGAGCGGATAACGTCCTGTCTTTCTTAAAATGACGGTAGTTCACCTGTCCGCGTAAAACATGATCGTTTGATATTTCATTATAACTCAAGAAAAATGAATTTTTTTTCTCTCTTTTCGATAAATTCTCTACAATTTAGTCTGAGAATGACGGAATATTAAGTTTAAGAGAGAAGAGGACAGTAGGTGTCTTCTTAAGGTAAATCCTCTCGCTGTAGACGTCATTCGGCTGTTCGTAAAAGTGGAAGAGACCACCTCTTTCGGTTAGCCAGAAGTTCGAACGCTTCTAACGGAGCGGATAACGTCCTGTCTTTCATAAAATGATGGTAGTCCACCTGTCCGCGTGCAACATGACCTTCTGATATTTTATTATAATTCAAGCAAAATGAATTTTTTTCCTCTCTTTTCGATAAATTCTCTTCAAAAGTCTGAGAATGACGGGGATTGGAATATTTTTAACTTCCTTAAAGAAGTTATTGCGATACCCTCGACGTCGGGTTTTTGGGGAAGGGTCTTCCAGACCCCGGAGGGTCAAATCGAATATTGATCTTTACCGATCTCAACTTTGTCTGTGGTGCCGGCCGGCCGGCCGGCCGTCCGTAGCATTTTTTTCCGGAACACTTTACGGCCACAGTTTTCATCCGATTTTCACCAAATTTTTACACAAATTTCTTTAGCCGGTGAAGAAGAATGTAACGAGGGGGATTTTTGAATTTCGAAAAAATGGCGGAGATATGTCTGTTTGAAATTTTAAAAAATTCGCTGCGGCCGAACCGTTAATCCGATTTTCACCAAATTTTCACCAATTACTCCTTATATTTTTTAAGAATTTTTGGTGCAAAAAAATTGCCACTTTTTAATTACTATTTTTATTAGTAGGGAGAAATTTCGTACTTCTACCCTTTACGAGAGGCACATCCCTAGGCCAAGAGCCCATTATTTCTACCTTGACACTTAGACAATTTTTCGAAAAAAGAACTTAGAAAATTTTTCAAAAAAAAAAAAAAAAAAGAAAAGAAAAAGAAAGAAAAACCCGGAAAATTTTTCGAAAAAAAAAAAAGGAAAACCCGGAAAATTTTTCGAAAAAAGAACTTAGAAAATTTTCGAAAAAAAAAAAAAAAAAAGGAAAACCCGGAAAATTTTTCGAAAAAAAAAAAGGAAAACCCGGAAAATTTTTCGAAAAAAAAAGGAAAACCCGAAAATTTTTCGAAAAAAAAAAAAAAGGAAAACCCGGAAAATTTTTCAAAAAAAAAAAAGAAAAGAAAAACCCGGAAAATTTTTCGAAAAAAAAAAAAAAGGAAAACCCGGAAAATTTTTCGAAAAAAAGAACTTAGAAAATTTTTCGAAAAAAAAAAAAAAAAAAAAAAAAAGGAAAACCCGGAAAATTTTTCGAAAAAAAAAAAAAAATGGAAAACCCGGAAAATTTTTCGAAAATAAAACTTGGAAAATTTTTCGAAAAAAAAACTTAGAAAATTTTTCAAAAAAAAGAACTTAAAAATTTTTCGAAAAAATAAATAAATAAATAAATAAATAATAAAAAAAGGAAAACCCGGAAACTTTTTATACTTTCCCTCCCTACTACATCCCCTTCCTTTATACTTCCTACTCCGTTATACTTCCTACTCCGTTATACTTCCCACTCCGTTATACTTCCCACTCCGTTATACTTCCCCCTCCGTAATACTTCCCACTCCGTTATACTTCCCCCTCCGTTATACTTCCCCCTCCGTTATACTTCCCCTCCCATATACTTCCCCTCCGTTATAATTCCCCCTCCTATATTGTTACTTCTCTTTAAGGAAGTTCCCGTCGGGGCCAGCTCCAGACCAGTACTTTTGTTTAAAAGAGGAGAGGACAGTAGGTGTCTTCTTAAGGTGCATCCTCTCGCTGAATACGTCATTTGGCTGTTCGTGGATGTGGAAGAGACCACCTCTTTCGGTTAGCCAGAAGCTCGAACGCTTCTAACGGAGCGGATAACGACCAGTTTTTCTTAAAATGATGGTAGTCCACCAGTCCGCGTAAAACATGATCGTTTGATGTTTCATTATTCAAGCAAAATTAATTTTTTAACTTCCTCAAGAAGTTACTGTGATACCCTCCGACCCCCTGTTACTAGAAAAGGGTCTTCCAGACCCCGTAGGATAAATCTGATAAGTGATCTTTGCCGATCCTGACTTTGTCTGTGGTGCCGGCCGTCCGGCCGTCCGGCCGTCCGGCCGTCCGTCGCCACTTTTTCCGGAACACTTCACGGCCGCAATTTTCATCCGATCTTCACCAAATTTATACACAAGCTTCCTTTCACAGAAATCTTGAAAATGACGAGAGCTTTTTCGAAATTTTTCAAAATGGCGGAGATATGACTGTTCAAAGATTTAAAATGAGCGCTGTGGGCGTACTGTTGGTCCGATCTTCACCAAATTTTCACTAAACATTCCTTGAATTATTTAAAAATTTTCCATGTTTTTAAAATTTTAATTTTCCAAAATTTTTTTTACTTAATAATTTTTCTAGGCAGAAATGTGAGTCACTTCGCCGGCTCGAGGGCGGCCTCTCTTGGCTAACCGTACTGAATTTCTACCTTGATATAAAATTTTCAAAATAATTTTTTTTTTTTTTTTTTAACTTCCTCAAGAATTTTTTTAACGGAAAATAAATGGCGATTTATTAGGTACTTAATTTTTATTTTTTTTTTTTCAAAAAACAGAAAACGAACAACAAAAAATACCTAAAATTTCTAACTTCCTCAAGACTTACTGCGATACCCACCAAATTTATTTCACAACTTTTACAAAAATTTAGTTCTCCTACTTAATACTTCCTCCCCCTGTATCCTTGAGGAAGTTATCGTTGGAAGCTCTTCAAACCGGAACTTTTCTCCCTTTTCGATTCTCTTCAATTTAGTCTAAGAATGACGGGGATTGGAATATTAAGTTTAAGAGAGAAGAAGACAGTAGGTGTCTTCTTAAGGTGCATCCTCTCGCTGTAGACGTCATTTGGCTGTTCGTAGAAGTGGAAGAGACCACCTCTTTCGGTTAAGGTTGGCCAACAGCTCGAACGCTTCTAACGCAGCGGATAACGTCCTTTCTTTCTTAAAATGGTGGTACAACTGTCCGCGTAAAACATGATCCTTTGATATTTCAAGCAAAATGAATTTTTTTTCCTCTCTTTTCGATAAATTCTCTTCAAAGTCTGAGAATGACGGGGATTGGAATATTAAGTTTAAGAGAGAAGAAGACAGTAGGTGTCTTCTTAAGGTGCATCCTCTCGCTGTAGACGTCATTTGGCTGTTCGTAGAAGTGGAAGAGACCACCTCTTTCGGTTAAGGTTGGCCAACAGCTCGAACGCTTCTAACGCAGCGGATAACGTCCTTTCTTTCTTAAAATGGTGGTACAACTGTCCGCGTAAAACATGATCCTTTGATATTTCAAGCAAAATGAATTTTTTTCCTCTCTTTTCGATAAATTCTCTTCAAAAGTCTGAGAATGACGGGGATTGGAATATTTTTAGTTTAAGAGAGAAGAGGACAGTAGGTGTCTTCTTATGGTGTATCCTCTTGCTGTAGACGTCATTTGGCTGTTCGTAGAAGTGGAAGAGACCACATCTTTCGGTTAAGGTTGGCCAGCAGCTCTAACGCTTCTAACGGAGCAGATAACGTCTTGTCTTTCTTAAAATGATGGTACACCTGTCCGCGTAAAACATAATCGTTTGATATTTCATTATAACTCAAGCAAAATGAATTTTTTTTCTCTCTATTTTCGATAAATTCTCTTCAAAAGTCTGAGAATGACCGGGATAGGAATTGGAATATGGAAGTGTAAGAGAGAAGAGGACAGTAGGTGTCTTCTTAAGGTGCATCCTCTCGCTGAAGACGTAATTTGGCTGTTCGTAGTAGTGGAAGAGACCACCTCTTTCGGTTAGCCAGCAGCTCGAACGCTTCTAATGGAGCGGATAACGTCTTGTCTTTCTTAAAATGATGGTACACCTGTCCGCGTAAAACATGATAGTTTGATATTTCATTATTCAAGCAAAATGAATTTTTTTTCCTCTCTTTTCGATAAATTCTGTTCAAAAGTCTGAGAATGACGGGGATTGGAATATTAAGTTTAAGAGAGAAGAGGACAGTAGGTGTCTTCTTAAGGTGCATCCTCTCGCTGTAGACGTCATTTGGCTGTTCGGAGAAATGGAAGAGACCACCTCTTTCGGTTAGCCAGCAGCTCGAACGCTTCTAACGGGGCGGATAACGTCTTGTCTTTCTTAAAATGATGGTACACCTGTCCGCGTAAAACATGATAGTTTGATATTTCATTATTCAAGCAAAATGAATTTTTTTTCCTCTCTTTTCGATAAATTCTCTTCAATTTAGTCTGAGAATGACGGGGATTGGAATATTAAGTTTAAGAGAGAAGACAGTAGGTGTCTTCTTATGGTGCATCCTCTCGCTGTAGACGTCATTTGGCTGTTTGTAGAAGTGGAAGAGACCACCTCTTTCGGTTAAGGTTGGCCAGCAGCTCTAACGCTTCTAACGGAGCGGATAACGTCCTGTCTTTCTTAAATGATGGTAGTTCACCTGTCCGCGTAAAACATGATCCTTTGATATTTCATTATAATTCAAGCAAAATGAATTTTTTTTTCTCTCTTTTCGATAAATTATCTTCCATTTAGTATGAGAATGACGGGGTTTGGAATATTAAGTTTAAGAGAGAAGACTGTAGGTGTTTTCTTAAGGTGCATCCTCTTGCTGTAGATGTCATTCGGCTGTTCGTGGAAGTAGAAGAGACCACCTCTTTCGGTTAAGGTTGGCCAGCAGCTCGAACGCTTCTAACGGAGCGGATAACGTCTTGTCTTTCCTAAAATGATGGTACACCTGTCCGCGTAAAACATGATCGTTTGATATTTCATTATAATCCAAGCAAAATGAATTTTTTTTCTCTCTTTTCGATAAATTCTCTTCAAAAGTCTGAGAATGACGGGAACTGGAATATATTTTAGTTTAAAAGAGAAGAGGACAGTAGGTGTCTTCTTAAGGTGCATCCTCTTGCTGTAGACGTCATTTGGCTGTTCGTAGAAGTGGAAGAGACCACCTCTTTCGATTAAGGTTGGCTTGCAGCTCTAACGCTACTAACTCAGCGGATAACGTCCTGTCTTTCTTAAAATGATGGTACACCTGTCCGCGTAAAACATGATCTTTTGCTATTTCATTATTCAAGCAAAATGAATTTTTTTTCTCTCTTTCGATTCTCTTCAATTTAGTCTGAGAATGACGGGGGTTGGAATATTAAGTTTAAGAGAGAAGACAGTAGGTGTCTTCTTAAGGTGCATCCTCTCGCTGTAGACGTCATTTTGCTGTTCGTAGAAGTGGAAGAGACCACCTCTTTCGGTTAGCCAGCAGCTCGAACGCTTCTAACGGAGCGGATGACGTCCTTTCGTTCTTAAAATGATGGTAGTTCACCTGCGTAAAACATGATCGTTTGATATTTCATTATAATTCTCTTATCATTGATAATCTTCATGGACAACGAGGCAAAAGGTTTTGCTTTCCACGTACGACGATCTGCTGAGCCCTGCTTTTCGTCTTCCGTGGGGGTAGTAGAGCGATCGGAAGATCAAGGTACTTTTTCCATGCTCTATTCTTCACAGCTAAGTTGTCAAACTTGACAGCACAGCCATATTTGCGGTCTATCCACTCGTGCGTTCTAGGCGTAAAATTAAGTCTATAATTTTCTCTTCGGTTTCTTCTTCTTTTTCTTTAATCCTAGAACAAGAGGGAGAAAAAAAAGGGCCGATTTTTTTAACGGTAGGGCGGACGGATCTGATAAGAGTTCTTATCACGGTCGATTAGCTGCTGTTAATTGTCGAGGAGTGTCCGTGCTCGATAATCCACCCAGGGAAAACGTGAGAAGACTCGACGACTCCCCCTACTTCGCAAAACAACTAAAAAGATCTCGAGTTGATTGCATTTCCTACATTACATTAGAAAGACACCTCGTTAGAACTACGCCGAAAAAATATATAAGGGGAGGGAGAAAAAGAATTTGAAAAAAATGCCTCTAATACGCAGACTTCCTCACGATTACGCAATCAGCGCTAAGATTTATATTCTCCTTTATATCCTCAATTAAGACATCCTTTGAGGCTCAATTGAGGAGCATGGGATCTTTACTCGTAATGAGGATGAACGTTTAGCCACTTATTTTAGAAGATCCTGCGCACCGATTTAACTTTTGTTTAAATCTTAGCCGCTCTTCAGGTGGATTTTAAAAAAAATCAAATAGTCACCTTTTTTTCCCCCTGGTGTAATGAATGAGCAAACAAAAGAAGGGGTGTCGGATACCCTTTTCACTCCTTTCCATTGTTTCCTTGGCAGAAGGGAAGCAAACTAATGAGAAGGCCCACCCTTTCAGACCCTGTAAACACTTTTTGTTCTCCTCCCTGACGTCTTGACGATGATCTTTCGCCCATTAGAATCAATAAGTTATAATAATCGAGTTCTCCTTTTAAAAAAACCTCCATTGTTGTCTTTTTTAACAATGAAGGTGTACTCAACGAAAATCTTGATCAATAACCTATAATGCTTAGGCACCCAACCTCCTTTTTTTAACATTCAAATTTCTCTTGTTGCTTTTCGCTGCTGGTTCTTTCTTTGTGTATTTGTTTGCTACATAAAAAAGTGGGATTTAGTCGTTTATAGTGGGATTTACTAAGCTGCTGGCCAACCTTAACCGAAAAAGGTGGTCTCTTCCACTTCTACGAACAGCCAAATGACATCTACGCACAGCGAGAGGATTCACCATAAGAAGACACCTACTGACGGGGAGGGTCCCATTATGGGCACTACTTTTGGGCACTTTGCCCTTGAAGTGTCTCTTAGTTACCGTAAAATTTCTGCACTTCTTCCAATGAAGATGCCTTCATTGGCCAAATTTGTGAACTTTGCACGGGGAGGGTCACTTTATGGGCACAACTTTTGGGCACTTTGCCCGTGAAGTGTCTCTTAGATGGCGTAAAACGTCTGCTCTTCTTTCGTAGAGGATCCCTTGGCGAACCATTTGTAAACTTCGCTCAGGGAGGGTCCCTTTGTTGGGCACAACTTTTGGGCACTTTGCAGATGAAGGGTCTCTTCGATGGCGTGAAACTTCCGCACTTCTTCCGTAGAGGATCCCTTGGCGAACTGTGAACTTTGCCCGGGGAGGCTCTCTTTAAGGGCACATCTTTTGAGCACTTTGCACGTGAAGTGTCTCTTCGTTGGCGTAAAACTTCTGCTCTTCTTGCGTAGAGGATTCCTTCATTGGCCGACCAAATTTGTAAACTTCCCCCGGGTAGGGTCCCTTTATGGGCACAACTTTTGGGCACTTCGCCCGCCGGTGAAGGGTCTCTTCGTTGGCGTAAAACTTCAGCACTTCTTGCGTAGAGGATCCCTTGGCGAACTGTGAACATTGCCCGGGGAGGTTCTTTTTATGGGCACAACTTTTGGGCACTTTGCTTGTTTAGGGTCTCTTCGTTGCCGTAAAACTTCAGCACTTCTTCCGTTGAAGATGCCTTCATTGACCAAATTTGTGAACTTTGCACGGGGAGGGCCCTTTATGGGCACAACTTTTGGGCAATTTGCTTGTTTAGGGTCTCTTCGTTGCCGTAAAACTTCCGCACTTCTTGCGCAGAGGATCCCTTGGCGAACTGTGAACTTTGCCCGTGGAGGTTCTTTTTATGGGCACAATTTTGGGCACTTCGCCGGTGAAGGGTCTCTTCGTTGGCGTAAAACTTCTGCACTTCTTCCGTAGAGGATCCCTTGGCAAACCATTTGTAAACTTCGTCCAGTGAGGGTCCCTTTATGGGCAAAACTTTTGGTCACTTTGCCCTTGAAGTGTCTCTTCGTTGGCGTAAAATTTCCGTACTTCTGCCGTAGAAGATGCTTTCATTAGTCCACCAAATTTGTGAACTTTGCACGGGGAGGGTCACTTTATGGGATCAACTTTTGGGCATTTTGCCCTTGAAGTGTCTTTTCGATGGCGTACAACTTCCGCACTTCTTCCGGAGAAGATGCCTTCATTGGCCCAACAACTTTGTGAGCTACACCAGGGGAGGTTCCCTTTATGGGCACAACTTTTGGGCACTTCGCCCGTGAAGGGTCTCTTCGTTGGCGTAAAACTTCTGCACTTCTTCCGTAGAGGATCCCTTGGCAAACCATTTGTAAACTTCATCCAGTGAGGGTCCCTTTATGGGCAAAACTTTTGGTCACTTTGCCCTTGAAGTGTCTCTTCGTTGGCGTAAAATTTCCGCACTTCTTCCGTAGAAGATGCTTTCATTAGTCCACCAAATTTGTGAACTTTGCACGGGGAGGGTCCCTTTATGGGATCAACTTTTGGGCATTTTGCCCGTGAAGTGTCTTTTCGATGGCCGAAAACTTCCGCACTTCTTCAGTAGAGGAGCCCTTGGCGAACCCTTTGTGAACTTTGCCCAGGAAAGGTCCCTTTAAGGGCACATATTTAGGGCCTTTTGGGCACTTCGCCCGTGAAGTGTCTTTTGGTTGGCGTAAAACTTCTGCACTTCTTCCGTAGAGGATCCCTTGGCAAACCATTTGTAAACTTCGTCCAGTGAGGGTCCCTTTATGGGCAAAACTTTTGGTCACTTTGCCCTTGAAGTGTCTCTTCGTTGGCGTAAAATTTCCGCACTTCTTCCGTAGAAGATGCTTTCATTAGTCCACCAAATTTGTGAACTTTGCACAGGGAGGGTCCCTTTATGGGCACAACTTTTGGGCATTTTGTCCGTGAAGTGTGTTTTCGATGACCTAAAACTTCCGCACTTCTTCAGTAGAGGAGCCCTTGGCGAACCCTTTGGGAACTTTGCCCAGGAAAGGTCCCTTTAAGGGCACGTATTTAGGGCCTTTTGGGCACTTCGCCCGTGAAGGGTCTTTGGTTGGCGTAAAACTTCCGCACTTCTTCGGTAGATGATGCCTTCATTGGCCCAACAACTTTGTGAACTACACCAGCGGAGGGTCCCTTATGGGCACAACTTTTGGGCATTTTGTCCGTGAAGTGTCTTTTCGATGGCTTAAAACTTCCGCACTTCTTAAGTAGAGGAGCCCTTGGCGAACCCTTTGGGAACTTTGCCCAGGAAAGGTCCCTTTAAGGGCACATATTTAGGGCCTTTTGGGCACTTCGCCCGTGAAGGGTCTTTTGGTTGGCGTAAAACTTCCGCACTTCTTCGGTAGAAGATGCCTTCATTGGCCCAACAACTTTGTGAGCTACACCAGGGGAGGTTCCCTTTATGGGCACAACTTTAGGGCACTTCGCCCGTAAAGGGTCTCTTCGATGGCGTAAAACTTCCGCACTAGAAGATGCCTTCGTATGCTCACCAAATTTATGAACTGTGCCCGTCAAGGATCCCTTCTTGGGTAGAATAAAATAGACTCGGTTGTAATGAGTCATCGGAGTATTAGCACCTTGGTCCCCATATTTTTCGCGATTAATCGCTTTATAAAAAATCGCTGTCAAGAAAATGATACTGAAAAATTTAAAAAAGGTTCGTATGTAAAATTATTCAAGAGACGGTGCTAAATGTCACCATCGTACCCGGATACCCATCGCTTCATTAGCATCTGGGCGAAGTGTCCCTCGCCACACCTCCTTCGAGATTCGAGATGATGGATGGAACTTAAGAGGGAGAGAAGAGAAGAGAAAAAAAAGCCACGTTCCATTAGTCACTCCTGAGGTAGCATAAATTATAATATTATATTAATTGTACCGTATACCTACCGCACGTTCGTAGGCGTATCGTCGATCTCGAAAATCCCCCCCGCCTCCCCCGAATCCGTAGACAATGGCTTTGGAAACGGTTATTTAACATTTAACTTTAATCCGACCTTTGGCTCGGGCTTACGCCCTCCGGCCACTTTTTCGGTGACGAAACAAAATTCCGAAACGAGATGGGTCATTGCGTGTTGTCCAACCCATAACGCACATGATTGACCTGGAAAACACGACTTTTTAATTCAGAACTCATAAGTTTTGTTCCAACCACAGTTTGAAACTTTTGGAGAATGCGCAGAAGGATCAGATGACTTCAGATTTGACGGACAAACGATTTGAGCGACGTTAAATTTGACATCCAAATGCGCATGCATAATGCGCCTTACCATGCTAGAATAAGTCTATAATTCGCTATCCTGACTGCTTGTTATGGTGGTTTAACGCTATCAAACGCTATTTCGTTGCTGTTATGCTCTATAATACGCTTTAACACGCTACAAGAAGGCTGTAATGCGCTATACTGACTGCTCGTTAGGTTGGTTTAACGCTATTTACTGTGCTGTACTACTCTATAATACGCTTTACCACGCTAGAATATGGCTGTAATTCGCTAAACTGACCACTAGTTAGGTTGGTTTAAGGCTATGAAACGCTATTTAGATGCTGTAATACGCTATAATACGTTTTAACACGCTACAAAAAGGCTGTAATGCGCTATACTGACTGCTAGTTAGGTTGGTTTAACGCTATTGAACGCTATTTACTGTGCTGTACTATGCTATAATACGCTGTACCACTTGAAAAAGGCTGTAATGCGCTACACTGACAGCTAGTTTGGTTGGCTTAACGATATGGAACCCTATTCACTATGCTGTACTACGCTATAATACCCTTCACCACGCTAGAATAGGTCTGTAATTTATTGTCCAGACTGCTAGTTAAGATGGTTTATCGCTATCAAACGCTATTTAGTTGCTGTAATACGCTATAATACGCATTACCACGCTACAATAAGGCTGTAATGCGCTATACTGACTGCTAGTTAGGTAGGTTTAACGCTATTTACTGTGCTGTACTATGCTGTAATACGCTGTACCTCTAGAAAAAGGCTGTAATGCGATATACTGACTGCTAGTTTGGTTGGTTTAACAATATTAAACCCTATTTACTGTGCTGTACTACGCTATAATACGCTTTACCACGCTAGAATAAGGCTGTAATTCGCTATGCAGACTGCTAGTTTGGTTTAACGGTTGGTGAAACTTACCAAGAATGCGCAGAAGGATTTGACGTCAGATGACTTCAGATTTGACAGATAAACAATTTGAACCACGTCAAATTTGACATCCAAATGCGCATGCTCGATGAGTTTCAAACAGCGGATGGAACAAAGCTTATAACAGTTATAACTAATAAAAATTGTAAGCATTTTATCGATTAGATGAATGGAGATAATAAAAAAATCATTGGTTTAACGCTATTGAACGCTATTTACTGTGCTGTACTATGCTATAATACGCTGTACTACTAGAAAAAGTACTATACTATAGCGCATTACAGCGTTATTCTAGGGTGGTAAAGCGTATTATAGCATATTACAGCACAGTAAATAGCGTTAAACCAACTTAACTAGCAGTCGGTATAGCGCATCACAGCCTTTTTCTGGTGGTACAGCGTATTATAGCGTGGTACAGCACATTAAAAGAGCTCACTAATGAACTTAGATGAAAATCGATATTTTGTTCACTTCTAAAACTTCTCACGGGATGTCGAAGAAAAATCGATATCGTAATCGGATGACGTGTAATTAGCCGAAAGATTAAAAAGGGGGGGGATTGTCGCCATGTTTAATTGTGTTCGGGAGACAGTTTTTGATTTTTGGATCCGGTGGGTGGAAGGCGGCAGATGGTGTGGGTGCTGACCCGGTGCCCTTGTTTCAAAAGCCTCGGCCTCCTAAATCCCTTTCGGGGACCTCTCGAAAACAAAAGAGCCATCGCCCCGCTTCAACCATCGCCTTCCGATAACAAAACGATTCTTTTTGTCCGAGGGCAGATGCTACACTAATTAATATTCAGTTAAGAGGACCCGAAATGATTTTTTTTAATCTCCATTCATCTAATCTAAAGGGTGAACTAATCGATATAATGTTTAAAAATTTTATTAGTTATAAGCATTGTTCCAGCCGCTGTTTGAAACTCCTCGAGCATGCGCATTTGGATGTCAAATTTGACGTCGTTCAAATCGTTTGTCCGTCAAATCCTTCTGCGCATTCTCCATAAGTTTCAGCAACCGTTAAACCATCCAAACTAACAGTCAGTTTAGGGAATTACAGCCTTATTCCAGCGTGGTGAAGCGTATTTTAGCGTAGTACAGAACAGTAAATAGGGTTCAATATTGTTAAACAAACCAAACTACCTGTCAGTATAGCGCATTACAGCCTTTTTCTAGTGGTACAGCGTATTATAACGTAGTACAGTAAATAGTGCTCAATAGCGTTAAACCAAACAAACTGCTGTCAGTATAGCGCTATACTGACTGCTAGTTAGGTGGGCCTAACGCTATTTACTGTGCTGGGCTACGCTATAATACGTTAGAAGCTGTAATTCGCTGTACTGACTGCTAGTTTGGTTGGTTTAACGCTATTGAACGCTATATACTGTGCTGTACTATGCTATAATACGCTGTACCACTAGAAAAAGACCGTAATGCGCTATACTGACGGCTAGTTTGGTACGTTTAACGCTATTAAACGCTATTCACTGTGCTGTACTACGCTATAATAGGCTTTACCACGCTAGAATAAGGCTGTAATTCGCTATACAGACTGCTAGTTTGGTTGGTTTAACGCTATTGAACGCTATTTACAGTGCTGTACTACTCTATAATACGCTGTACCATTAGAATAAGGCTGCAATGCGCTTTACAGACAGTAAGTTTGGTTGGTTTAACGATATTGAACCCTATTTACTGTGTTGCAGTACGCTATAATACGCTTCATCACGCTAGAAAAGGCTGTAATTCGCTATACTGACTGCTAGTTTGGTTGGTTTAACGCTAATAAACGCTTTTTGCTGTGCTGTACTACGCTATAATACGCTTTAGCACGCTACAATAAGTCTGCGATTCGCTGTACTGACTGCTAGTTAGGTTGGTTTAACGCTATTGAACGCTATTTGCAGTGCTGTACATTGCTATAATACAATGTACCACATGAAAAAGGCTGTAATGTGCTATACTGACTGCTAGTTTGGTTGGTTTAACGCTAATAAACGCTATTTACTGAGCTTTACTACGCTATAATACGCTTTACCAGGCTAGAATAAGACTGTAATGCGCAATACTGTGCTAGTTTATGTATGTGTAAGCATTTTATGGTCAAATATAAATATAATAAGCCATATTTCAGTATTTACAAATGTTCCTTTTCTCAATTTTTCCTTGAAAATCCTTTCTTGACTTAGCTTCGTATTTATGAACTCTCTTGAGCAGAACTGTTCATGAAAAAAGAACTAGTTTTAAGGGCTTCCTTAAAGAGAAGATACAATGTAGGAGGGGGAGTATAAAGGAGGGGGAAGTATAACGGAGGAGAAGTTAAAGGAGGAGGAAGTATAAAGGAGGCGGATGTATAATAAAGGAGGTGATGTATAATTACAAGGATTTTTGTATACAGAAAAGTTTTAGTTTTTTTCCAAAAATTTTATTTTTATTTTGTGAAAAATTTACCAATTTTTTTTAATTTCTTAAGTTGTCAAAAAAAATTAAGGTTTTTTTTAGTTTTTTGTTAATTTTCAGTTATTTTCTTTTCTTTTTTTTTTAGGAAATTTTTTAAAGATTTTTTTCATAAATTTTTCTTTTTTTTTCAATTACTAAGTTTTTTTTTACTTATGTATCAAGGTAGAAATAATGGGTTTCACCCCAAGGGATGTCTCTCTCGCAAGGCATGGAATCATGAAATTTCTCCCTACTAAAAAAAATTATTTTATTTTTACACCCAAAATGCGCAATCACAAAACTTGGTGCGAAGGAGTCCTTTAAAATTTCCCCCTTTTTTTTTTTTAAAGAAAAGGAGAGTTTCAAGGAATGTTTATACAATCTGGCCTTTCCCACCCACCAATCGGATTTCTTAAAAACCTGTTGACATCAGAACTTGGATAAAAATTCTAAAAGGAATTAATTAATACAAATCTAATATTTGGCTATCTGATTAAAAATCTCGGCCTATTTAAGATGGGGAAAAAAAAAAGAAATCCAGAGTATTAATTATCCGGAGAGTTTGCATCCATACAAATGCTCAGTAAACGCAATTAAAATACTCGTTTCGGCTCATTGCCCTCACTTCCATTTAAAAACGAGGAAATTTTTTTAAAACTCTTCTCAAATTAAAAACGTTTAATTCTACATTCTCGCCCCGGGTTCACTCTTCCCTCCCCATTAAAAAATACAAATTACACCAAATTAAAAGCTATGCGTCAGTTTTTTCTTTCTTTTCTCTCCGTTTTAAATACTTTTTATGACGATCACATCGCGGCAATTAATCCGAAAGAGCCCCGGCAATAAACAATTATTTACGGGCGGGGGTCATTAACGTTTTCCAACGCGGGAAAGGGGGTGTTCATTAAAGTTTATTAATGGCCACGTCCACGTAATTAATTTCTTTGTTTACTTTTCTACATGGGCGTCAATGTGTTAAAATTACGGGCGATATAAAATTTAGTCCCCTACCGTAGATAACCCACGAAAACCCCTTGAAAAGGATGTTTTCTCTACCTGATAATTTTAGTGAAACAACATAAAATTTATACAGGGTTTCCCATCATCGGGAGACTACCAAAAACTATGTCAAATGGCGTTTTCTTGGTCAAAAACTATGAGCAACTCTCAAACAGAAGATTGGTAGGTTTTGCCTAAATTTTCAGGTAGATAAAACACCCTTTTCATCGGGTTTTCGTGGTTATCTACGGTATTTTTGGCAGGGGACTAAATTTGAACAGATTTTTTGGTCGTTTTCTCAATTTTTTGGACTTGAGTCCCATTTTTCTGGTTTTTCGAAAAACAAAAACTTTTAGATTTTTACGATCATTGAGAGTTCCCCATTGTTTTTTGCCAAAACAGCACCATTTGCCAAAATTATTGGTAGTCTTCCGATGATTAGAAACCCTGTATATTTTACGTAGTTTTTCTAAATTTTCAGGTAGAGAAAACACTCTTTTAACGGGTTTTCGTGGGTTTTCGACGGTATTTTTGGTAGGGGACTAAATTTCAACACATTTTTTGGTCGTTTTCTCAAATGGTGCTTTCAGGGCCAAAAGCAATGGGCAACTCTCAAAGATCGTACAAATTTAAAAGATTTTGTTTTTCGAAAAACCAGAAAAATGGGTCTCAAGTCCAAAAAGTTGAGAAAACGACCAAAAAATCTGTTAAAATTTTGTCCCCTGCCAAAAATACCGTAGATAACCCCAGAAAACCCTTTTGAAAAGGATGTTTTTTTCTATCTGAAAATTTAGGGAACTACATAAAATATTTGCAGGGTTTTCCATCATCGGGAGACTAAAAAAATGGTGCTTTCTTGGTCAAAAATAACGGAAAAATCTCCAGCAAAAGATAGAAATAACTGCAAGAATGTAGTAACATATTGTTTTTGTTTCCAAAAACCAAAAAATTGGGACTGCAGTCCAAAAAAATTGAGGAAAACGACCAAAAATCTGTTAAAATTTAGTACCCTACCAAAAATACCGGAGATAACCCAAGAAAAACCAGTTGAAAATGATGTTTTCTGTGCCTGAAAATTTAGGGAAACTACAAAAAAATACAGGGTTTCTCGTCATCGGGCGACTACCAAAAATTATGTCAAATGGTGTTTTCTTGGTCAAAAATTATGGGCAACTCTCAAAGATCGGAAAATTCTAAAATTTTTTGGTTTTCCAAAAACCAGAAAAATGGGACTCAAGTCCAAAAAATTGAGAAAACGACCAAAAAATCTGTTTAAATTTTGTCCCCAGCCAAAAATACCGTAGATAACAACGAAAACCCGACGAATAGGGTATTTCCTCTACCTGAAAATTTAGGGAAATAACATAAAATTATTCAGGGTTTCTCATCATCGGGAGACTACCAAAAAATTTATCAAATGGTGTTTTTTTGGTCAAAAACAATGGGCAACCCTCAAAGATCGTAAAAATCTAAAAGTTTTTGGTTTTCCAAAAACCAGCAAAATGTGACTCAAGTCCAAAAAAATGAGAAAAACGACCAAAAATCTGTTCAATCTATTCCCATACCAAAAGTACCGTAGATACCCACAAAAAGCTGTGAAAAAGGGTGTTTTCTCTACCAGAAAAATTAGGGAAACAACATAAAATTTATACAGGATTTCTCATCATCGGGAGACTACCAAAAATTATGTCAAATGGTGTTTTCTTGGTCAAAAACTATGGGCAACTCTCAAACAGAAAATTGGTAGGTTTCCCTAAATTTTCAGGTAGAGAAACACCCTTTTCTTGGTTATCTACGGTATTTTTGGCAGGGGACTAAATTTGAACAGATTTTTTGGTCGTTTTCTCAATTTTTTGGACGTGAGTCCCATTTTTCTGGTTTTTCGAAAAACAAAAACTTTTAGATTTGTGCGATTTTTGAGAGTTGCCCATTGTTTTGGCCAAAAAAGCACCATTTGAGAAAACTACCAAAAAATCTGTTAAAATTTAGTCCCCTACCAAAAATACCGTAGATAACCACGAAAACCCTTTAAAAAGGGTGTTTTCTCTACCTGAAAAATTAGGGAAACAACATAAAATTTATACAGGGTTTCTCATCATCGGAAGAGTACCAAAATTTTGTCAAATGGTGTTTTCTTGGTCAAAAACTATGGGCAACTCTCAAATAGAAGATCGGAAAAATCTAAAAGTTTTTGTTTTTGAAAAAACCAGAAAAATGGGGATGAGAAACCCTGTATAATATTATGTTGTTCCCTAAATTTTCAGGTAGATAAAACACCCTTTTTAACAGGTTTTCGTGGGTATCTACGGTATTTTTGGTAGGAGAATAAATTTGAACAGATTTTTGGTTGTTTTCCTCTTTTTTTTGGACTTGAGACCCATTTTTCTGGTTTTCGAAAAACAAAAACTTTTAGATTTTTCCGATCTTTGAGAGTTCCTCAATGTTTTTGGCCAAGGAAGCACCATTTGAGAAAATGACCAAAAAATCTGTTGAAATTTAGTCCCCTACCAAAAATACCGTAGATAACCTCGAAAACCCTTTAAAAAGGGAGTTTTCTCTACCTCAAAATTTAGGGAAACAACATAAAATTTATACAGGGTTTCTCATCATCGGGAGACTACCAAAAATTATGTCAAATGGTGTTTTCTTTTTGTTTTTCTAGAGCGTTAGACAGTAAAAAAAGTACCAATTTGAAGAGCTAGCAACGATAACTTCCTTAAAGAGAAGGAACAATATAGGAGGGGGAAGTATAAAGGAGGGGAAGTATAACGGTGGGGAAGTATAACGGAGGGGGAAGTACAAAGGAGGGGGAAGTATGAAGGTTTTTCTCGGTCGAAAGAGATTGGAAAAGACGAAAAGTTTTTGCAGTCGGATTTTAAGTCGTAGTTGCCCCTTGTGACATCGATTTTTGTTAACCCTTTCGTCTAATTCTCCAATCGACTAATAGATTAGTCACAAATGCCTTTCGGAGTTAATCAAAAATTGAATGCATTCGTATGAAGGAATGGCGTGTGAGGGCAATTAAACCGTCCGCCTTCGCCTCCGAGCAACGACAATGGCCCGATTATTGAATCGTAATCGTTAATTGTAGCTCTCCGAACAATTATCCGAATCGCCCTTTTTCAATGTTTAACGAACCCTGTCCGTCTGGAGCTCTCACGACGGAACTTCCACAAGATAAACACCCTTTCGAAAATTACGAATGACATAATCGGCTTAAATGATTTGGATTCGTACTCTTCAGGATATGCCCTCAAGCCAATAATCTGAAGATGTCCAGAAGAAATCCCGAAGATATAACCTGCAGATATCCTGAAGTACAACATGAAGCCCTCAAGCCAATAACCTGAGGATGTCCAGAAGAAATCCAGAAGAAAACCTGAAGATATAACCTCCAGATATCCTGATGATACAACCTGAAGATATCCTGAAGTACAACATGAAGCCCTCAAGCCAATAACCTGAGGATGTCCAGAAGAAATCCTGAAGATATAACCTGCAGATATCCTGATGATATAACCTGAAGTTATCCTGAAGTTATAACCTGAAGGTATCCTGAAGTACAACATGAAGCCCTCAAGCCAATTACCTGAGGATGTCCAGAAGAAATCCAGAAGAAAACCTGAAGATATAACCTGCAGATATACTGATGATATAACCTAAAGATATCCTGAAGTACAACATGAAGCCCTCAAGCCAATAACCTGAGGATGTCCAGAAGAAATCCTGAAGATATAACCTGCAGATATACTGATGATATAACCTAAAGATATCCTGAAGTACAACATGAAGCCCTCAAGTCAATAACCTGAGGATGTCCAAAAGAAATCCTGAAGATATAACCTGCAGATATCCAGATGATATAACCTGAAGTTATCCTGAAGTATGAATAACCAGAAGATATCCTGAAGTTATAACCTGAAGATTCCTGCAGAAACACATGAAGATATCCCCTCAAGATTTCCTCAGGATGTTCCTTAAAATTATTTGAATTATTGATTGTTCGTAAGTGAGTGGTCAAGGACGGGTCTTCCCTGAAATGAAGCAATCGAACCTCTCTGAAAATCGATCAATTTCGATCGCGTAGGAGTTGCTGGCTTACAAGCACTCCAGGATTCGAAAAAAAAGGACTATTTTAATCCCCTCCCGCGACCGCTACAGTGTTTACCCAACTCGAAAGGGGAGAAGTAACGAGATAAGATGAGAATATAAAGGATGAGAATGCAAAGCCACTCCTTAAAATCGCCCACGGTACAACATCCTGAGAGAAAGAGAAATTTAAAAAAAAAAGGTTAAAAAAACGAAGGCGGAAGAGAGGAGAGAGATAGAAAAAGCGCCATTTGTCAGGTTTACAGTGCCTTAAACAGCTATTTGTTATGGTACATCGTTGATAGATGACGGATTATCCTCATTTTGATTTTTTCAACATTTATTTTATGGAATATCAAAAGTGGGATTGAATAATAATAATTAATTATTGAAAATTTATACGTGTTGGGGTGAGAGAACTTCCCCCGATCTTTGAGAGTTGCGCATAATTTTTGACCAAGAAACACCATTTGAAAAAATTTTTGGTAGTCTCCCGATGATGAGAGATCATGTATAGATTTTATGTAGTTTCCCTAATTTTTCAGGTTGAGAAAACACCCTTTTTCAACAGGTTTTTCTGGGGTTATCCACGGTATTTTTGACAGGGGACAAAATTTTAACTGATTTTTTGGTCGTTTTCTCAATTTTTTGAATTTGAGCCCCATTTTCTTGTTTTTGGAAAACCAAAACCTTTGAGATTTTTCCGATCTTTGAAAGGTGCCCATTGTTTTTTGCCAAGGTAGGTACTTTTTTACTGTCTAACGCTCTAGAAAACTATTTTTATTAAGTTTCTGGGCGTCAATAACTTTTCCGGAAAATTTTTCGAAAAAAAACTTAGAAAAAGTTTTGAAAAAAAAAAATTAGAAAATTTTCGAAAAAAAGTACATAAAAATTTTTCAAAAAAAAAAGAAAGAAAAGAAAAAGGCAAACCCGGAAAATTTTCGAAAAAAAAAACGGAAAATTTTTCGAAAAAAAAAATCGGAAAATTTTTCCAAAATAAACTTAAAAAATTTTTCGAAAAAACAAACTTCGAAAATTCTCCTTCATACTTTCCCTCCCTTATAAATCCCCTTCCGTTATACTTTCGCTCCCTTATACTTCCCCCTCCGTTATACTTCACCCTCTGTTATACTACCCCTCACTTAAACTTCCCCCTCCCATATACTTCCCCCTCCATTATACTTCCCCTCCTTTATACTTCCCCCTCCTATATTGTTCCTTCTCTTTAAGGAAGTTATCGTTGCTAGCTCTTCAAATTGGTACTTTTTTTACTGTCTAACGCTCTAGAAAAACTATTTTTATTAAGTTTCTGGGCGTTAATAACTTTTCCGGAAAACTTTGAAAAATTTTTGAAAAAAAAATTAGAAAATTTTCGAAAAAAAGAACTTAAAAAATTTTTCAAAAAAAAAAAAAGAAAACCCGGAAAATTTTTATTTTTTTTACAAAAAAAAAAACTTAGAAATTTTTTCGAAAAAAAAAAACGAAAAAACCGGAAAATTTTTATTTTATTTTATTTTTAAAAACTTAGAAATTTTTTCGAAAAAAAAAAAAAACGAAAAAACCGGATAATTTTTCGAAAAATACAAAAAAACTCGGAAAATTTTTGGGGAAAAACAAAACTCGGATAATTTTTCCAAAATAAACTTAGAAAATTTGTCGAAAAAACAAACTTGGAAAATTCTCCTTTATACTTTCCCTCCCTTATACATCCCCTTACGTTATACTTTCGCTCCCTTATACTTCCCCCTCTGTTATACTTCACCTTCTGTTATACTACCCCTCACTTAAACTCCCCCCTCCCATATACTTCCCCCTCCCTTATACTTCCCCCTCCGTTATACTTCCCCTCCCATATACTTCTCACTCCGTTATACTTCCCCCATATAATTCCCCCAAATACTTCCCCCACCGTTATACTTCCCACTCCGTTATATTTCCCCTCCCATATACTTCCCCCTACGTTTTACGTCCCCTCCGTTATACTTCCCCCTCCTTTATAGATACTTCTTTTTAAGGAAGTTTTCGTTGTAAGCTCTTCAAACCAGTACTTTTTACTGTCTTGCGCTCTAGAAAAACTATTTTTCAAGGCGTTTACTACGATATTTTTGTCGAAAAAGCATCTTAAAGTGTGAAAAACGTTCGTTTTTAACGGTGATCGATGGGTTTTGAAAGGAGTTATTAACGTTTTTAAGTCAGCAGATGGACAAAAAAAGATTTCCATAGACAAAAGGGGGGTGGTTTGATTGTTATAAAAGGATAGATAAGGACCGGTAATGAGGCATCTGCAACTACAAAGGCCCGGGGGAGAGGTCGGAGGCGAGTAGATCCATTAATATGCAAATTTCTCCTTCTCCCACGCCGCTAATTATTGAAAAGTAGGGGTGCGGGAGCTCTTTTTTAATTATCCGCGCAGATGTCAAATTTGTTTAAACAAAAAAATGGTTCGAAAAAAAAAAATCGAAACTACGTGACAATTTGAGGTTTTTCTCGGGTAAAAGTTACCGGGGGGAGGTTGTGTCACGAGCTTTATTAACAATTAATAACTTGGCTAAGATCCCCCACCCTTAATTAGGTAGGGGAAAGTCTACGTGAGGTCCCCGCGGTCTGCAACTTTTATTACTACCCGAGGAACCGAGTAACCGGATTAAGACACCAAAAACGAGGATGGGGCGACTTAATTTCATTCTTACAAAACTAGTAAAAACGAATTCAATTTTTATTTTATAAAAAAAGAATTTGAGGAACCCTCCAGAAATTATGCTAAAATGGCATTTCTGAATGGAAAGGAGCCAGAAATCTAGCTAGAATGACATTTCTAGATGGTAACATGCAAGAAATCTAGCTAGAATGACATTTCTAGATGGTAAAATGCTAGAAATCTAGCTAGAATGACATTTCTAGATGGTAACATGCTAGAAATTGAGCTTGGATTCTATTTATGGGTGTAAAAGGGCCAGAAATCAATTTGGAAAGGCATTTCCAGATAGAAAGAAAGGCATTTTTAGAACAAAAAGCCAGAAATCATGCTAAAATGGCATTTCTAGATCAAAAAGAACCAGAAATCTAGCTAGAATGACATTTCTAGATGGTAAAATGCTAGAAATCTAGCTAGAATGACATTTCTAGATGGTAACATGCTAGAAATAAAGCTTGGATTCTATTTATGGGTGTAAAAGGGCCAAAAATCAATTTGGAAAGGCATTTCCAGATAGAAAGAAAGGCATTTTTTGAACAAAAAGCCAGAAATCATGCTCAAATGGCATTTCTAGATCGAAAAGAACCAGAAATCTAGCTAGAATGACATTTCTAGATGGTAAAATGCTAGAAATCTAGCTAGAATGACATTTCTAGATGGTAACATGCAAGAAATCTAACTAGAATGACATTTCTAGATGGTAACATGCAAGAAATCTAGCTAGAATGACATTTCTAGATGGTAAAATGCTAGAAATCTAGCTAGAATGACATTTCTAGATGGTAACATGCTAGAAATTGAGCTTGGATTCTATTTATGGGTGTAAAAGGGCCAGAAATCAATTTGGAAAGGCATTTCCAGATAGAAAGAAAGGCATTTTTAGAACAAAAAGCCAGAAATCATGCTAAAATGGCATTTCTAGATCAAAAAGAACCAGAAATCTAGCTAGAATGACATTTCTAGATGGTAAAATGCTAGAAATCTAGCTAGAATGACATTTCTAGATGGTAACATGCTAGAAATAAAGCTTGGATTCTATTTATGGGTGTAAAAGGGCCAAAAATCAATTTGGAAAGGCATTTCCAGATAGAAAGAAAGGCATTTTTTGAACAAAAAGCCAGAAATCATGCTCAAATGGCATTTCTAGATCGAAAAGAACCAGAAATCTAGCTAGAATGACATTTCTAGATGGTAAAATGCTAGAAATCTAGCTAGAATGACATTTCTAGATGGTAACATGCAAGAAATCTAACTAGAATGACATTTCTAGATGGTAACATGCAAGAAATCTAGCTAGAATGACATTTCTAGATGGTAAAATGCTAGAAATCTAGCTAGAATGACATTTCTAGATGGTAACATGCTAGAAATTGAGCTTGGATTCTATTTATGGGTGTAAAAGGGCCAGAAATCAATTTGGAAAGGCATTTCCAGATAGAAAGAAAGGCATTTTTAGAACAAAAAGCCAGAAATCATGCTAAAATGGCATTTCTAGATCAAAAAGAACCAGAAATCTAGCTAGAATGACATTTCTAGATGGTAAAATGCTAGAAATCTAGCTAGAATGACATTTCTAGATGGTAACATGCTAGAAATAAAGCTTGGATTCTATTTATGGGTGTAAAGGGCCAAAAATCAATTTGGAAAGGCATTTCCAGATAGAAAGAAAGGCATTTTTTGAACAAAAGCCAGAAATCATGCTCAAATGGCATTTCTAGATCGAAAAGAACCAGAAATCTAGCTAGAATGACATTTCTAGATGGTAAAATGCTAGAAATCTAGCTAGAATGACATTTCTAGATGGTAACATGCAAGAAATCTAACTAGAATGACATTTCTAGATGGTAACATGCAAGAAATCTAGCTAGAATGACATTTCTAGATGGTAAAATGCTAGAAATCTAGCTAGAATGACATTTCTAGATGGTAACATGCTAGAAATTGAGCTTGGATTCTATTTATGGGTGTAAAAGGGCCAGAAATCAATTTGGAAAGGCATTTCCAGATAGAAAGAAAGGCATTTTTAGAACAAAAAGCCAGAAATCATGCTAAAATGGCATTTCTAGATCAAAAAGAACCAGAAATCTAGCTAGAATGACATTTCTAGATGGTAAAATGCTAGAAATCTAGCTAGAATGACATTTCTAGATGGTAACATGCTAGAAATAAAGCTTGGATTCTATTTATGGGTGTAAAAGGGCCAAAAATCAATTTGGAAAGGCATTTCCAGATAGAAAGAAAGGCATTTTTTGAACAAAAAGCCAGAAATCATGCTCAAATGGCATTTCTAGATCGAAAAGAACCAGAAATCTAGCTAGAATGACATTTCTAGATGGTAAAATGCTAGAAATCTAGCTAGAATGACATTTCTAGATGGTAACATGCAAGAAATCTAACTAGAATGACATTTCTAGATGGTAACATGCAAGAAATCTAGCTAGAATGACATTTCTAGATGGTAAAATGCTAGAAATCTAGCTAGAATGACATTTCTAGATGGTAACATGCTAGAAATTGAGCTTGGATTCTATTTATGGGTGTAAAAGGGCCAGAAATCAATTTGGAAAGGCATTTCCAGATAGAAAGAAAGGCATTTTTAGAACAAAAAGCCAGAAATCATGCTAAAATGGCATTTCTAGATCAAAAAGAACCAGAAATCTAGCTAGAATGACATTTCTAGATGGTAAAATGCTAGAAATCTAGCTAGAATGACATTTCTAGATGGTAACATGCTAGAAATAAAGCTTGGATTCTATTTATGGTGTAAAAGGGCCAAAAATCAATTTGGAAAGGCATTTCCAGATAGAAAGAAAGGCATTTTTTGAACAAAAAGCCAGAAATCATGCTCAAATGGCATTTCTAGATCGAAAAGAACCAGAAATCTAGCTAGAATGACATTTCTAGATGGTAAAATGCTAGAAATCTAGCTAGAATGACATTTCTAGATGGTAACATGCAAGAAATCTAACTAGAATGACATTTCTAGATGGTAACATGCAAGAAATCTAGCTAGAATGACATTTCTAGATGGTAAAATGCTAGAAATCTAGCTAGAATGACATTTCTAGATGGTAACATGCTAGAAATTGAGCTTGGATTCTATTTATGGGTGTAAAAGGGCCAGAAATCAATTTGGAAAGGCATTTCCAGATAGAAAGAAAGGCATTTTTAGAACAAAAAGCCAGAAATCATGCTAAAATGGCATTTCTAGATCAAAAAGAACCAGAAATCTAGCTAGAATGACATTTCTAGATGGTAAAATGCTAGAAATCTAGCTAGAATGACATTTCTAGATGGTAACATGCTAGAAATAAAGCTTGGATTCTATTTATGGGTGTAAAAGGGCCAAAAATCAATTTGGAAAGGCATTTCCAGATAGAAAGAAAGGCATTTTTTGAACAAAAAGCCAGAAATCATGCTCAAATGGCATTTCTAGATCGAAAAGAACCAGAAATCTAGCTAGAATGACATTTCTAGATGGTAAAATGCTAGAAATCTAGCTAGAATGACATTTCTAGATGGTAAAATGCTAGAAATCTAGCTAGAATGACATTTCTAGATGGTAACATGCAAGAAATCTAACTAGAATGACATTTCTAGATGGTAACATGCTAGAAATCTAGCTAGAATGACATTTCTAGATGGTAACATGCTAGAAATCTAGCTAGAATGACATTTCTAGATGGTAAAATGCTAGAAATCTAGCTAGAATGACATTTCTGGATGGTAACATGCTAGAAATCTAGCTAGAATGACATTTCTGGATGGTAACATGCTAGAAATCTAGCTAGAATGACATTTCTAGATGGTAACATGCTAGAAATCAAGCTAGGATTCCATTCATGGATGTTAAAGGGCCAGAAGTCAATCTGGAAAGGCATTTCTAGATAGATAGAAAGGCATTTCTAGAATAAAAAGCCATAAATCATGCTAAAATGGCGTTTCTAGATGGAAAAGAGCCAGAAATCTAGCTAGAATGACATTTCTAGATGGTAACATGCTAGAAATTAAGCTTGGGATCCATTCACGGATGTAAAAGGGCCAGAATTCAATCTAGAAAATTTCTAGATAGAAAGAAATGCATTTCTAGATTTAAAAAAGCCAGAAATCATTCTAAAAAGGCATTTCCAGTTGAAAAAGAGCCAGAAATCTAGTTAGAATGACATTTCTAGATGGTTACATGCTTGAAATTAAGCTAGGATTCCATTCATGGATGTAAAAGAGCCAGAAGTCAATCTGGAATGGCATTTCTAGATTATAAAAGCCAGAAATCATGCTAAAATTGCCTTTCTAGATGGAAAAGAGCCAGAAATCTAGCTAGAATGAAATTTCTAGATGGTTGCATGCTGGAAATTAAGCTAGGACTCCATTCATGGATGTAAAAGGGCCAGAATTCAATCTAGAAATTTCTAGCTAGAAAGAAATGCATTTCTAGATTAAAAAAGCCATAAATCATGCTAAAATGGCATTTCAAGTTGAAAAAGAGCCAGAAATCTAGCTAGAATGACATTTCTAGATGGTAGCATGCTAGAAATTAAGCTAGGATTCCATTCATGGATGTAAAAGGGCCAGAATTACATCTAGAAAATTTCTAGATAGAAGGAAATGCATTTCTAGATTAAAGAAGCCCGAAATCATGCTAAAACGGCATTTCTAGTTGAAAAAGAACCAGAAATCTAGCTAAAATGACATTTCTAGATGGTTACGTGCTAGAAATTAATCTAGGATTCCATTCATGGATGTAAATGGGCCAGAATTCAATCTGGAAAGGCATTTCTATACTAAAAAAGCCAGAAATCATGCTAAAATGGCCTTTCTAGATGGAAAAGAGCCAGAAATCTAGCTAGAATGTCATTTCTAGATGGCAGCATGCCAGAAATTAAGCTAGGGGTGTAAAAGAGCCAAAAGTCACACAAAAAAAAATGTCATAATTTTAGGAACGCCTCAAGATCCTAAAATTTTTGTAGGAAGAAGGTCAGCTTTAATCCCAGGTAATGAAAGTTTCCTTCCCCCCTTTTTTTTTCTGCCAGTTTTCTCCCCCGCTAATCAGTTGAAAAGGCAAGTTCTTAATTAACGGAAAGCCTAAACCTCTTAATTCCGAGTGATCAGAGCCCTCGGACTTATTTCCCAATGGGAAATCGAACCGATTCTATCCTTTAATTAAAAACAACTCCCACGTTTAATATTTAAAAAGAAGAAGAAAAGGTGAAGAAGAACGTGAGTCGAAAGAGGCGTTTGTGAAAAACACAATGGCTGTCCGGACTCATTAGATAAAGATTTAATTGAGACGTAAACCATTGTGACTGGATGACTTCCACCGTCTCGAACTGTGATTACCACCTGACATTTCATTTTTATTTTTTTTCCTTCCTTTTTCAAATTAGTCCCCTTTGTTCACCCCGAATCACCCCCGCGCCGCCGCTGCTACGATGAGTAAACAGAAATTTAGAGATGATTAAGGACTCGGGAATTATGATTGTGTGAGAAAATTTTTAAGCCGAGTCTTTCTATTTTTTTTTCATATCATACACATCAACAAATAATTTACAAAATGCAGAAAAATTAGTTGCTTTTTGTCCGCTCTTTCAATTTTAGAAAATCGCAAAAAGGGGTGTTTTTCGAATATACCGGCAAAAATTTAGAGGAGTACCTGTGAAATCTACCTAAAACTAGTAGCTTTGTATCAATTGCAGTTTGAAACTCCTGGAGCATGCGCAGAAGGATGTGGTCGGTCATTGTATCGGTCAAATCTGAAGTCCAAAGTCTTTTGCGCATGCTCCAATAGTTTCAAACTGCTGTTGGAACAAAGCTAGTATTTATAGGCCGAAAATATTGTAAAATGGTTATTCTTATTGTTATGCCAAAATATCGTGAAAACCTGAAGTTCTTTCACCCTCCACGAAGAGAAGAAAGTCGAAGAAAGCTAAAGTTTGTGTGAAAATTTGGTGAAAATCGGTTGAAAACTGTGGTGGTAAAGTGTGCCGGAAAAAATGCTACGGCCGGCCGGCACCACTGACAAAGTTGAGATCGGTAAAGATCAATGACCCTCCGGGGTCTGTAAGACCCTTCCTCAAAGACATGGAAGGTAAAACAATAACTTCTTAAAGAGAAATTTAAAAAATAAAATTCTTAAAGTCACCGTTGTAAATGATTGTAATGATCGATGCGCCACCCACCAAAATAGTTGGATGCTCGACCTTCTAGGACAGGTTTGCCAACATAAGGGATATTCCTTAAAGAAGTTATTGTGGTACCCTCCACGAAGAGAAGAAAGCTAAAGAAATTTGTGTGAAAATTTGGCGAAAATTGGTTGAAAACTGTGGTCGTAAAGTGTTCCGGAAAAAATAATACGGCCGGCCGGAACCACAGACAAAGTTGAGATTGGTAAAGATCAATGACCCTCAGGGGTCTGTACGACCCTTCCCTCAAAAACCCAACATGGAGGGTAAAACAAGAACTTCTTAAAGAGAAATTAAAAAAATAAAATTCTTGAAGTCACCGTTGTAAATGATTGTAATGATCGATGCGCCACCCACCAAAATAGTTGGATGCTCGACCTTCTAGGACAGGTTTGCCAACATAAGGAATATTCCTTAAAGAAGTTATTGTGGTACCCTCCACGAAGAGAAGAAAGCTAAAGAAATTTGTGTGAAAATTTGGTGAAAATCGGTTGAAAACTGTGGTCGTTAAGTGTTCCGGAAAAAAATGCTACGGCCGGACGGAACGACAGACAAAGTTGAGATCGGTAAAGATCAATGACCCTCCGGGGTCTGTACGACCCTTCCCCCAAAAACCCGACATGGAGGGTAAAACAATAACTTTTTTAAGGAAATTAAAAAAAATAAAATTCTTGAAGCCACCGTTGTAAATGCTTGAAAGGTTCAAAGCGCCATTATACCCACCAAAATATTAGGTGTAGGTAAAATCTACAAAATTCAAATTTACCCTGTGGCTGAGTTTCATTTTGTACACCTAATAAATAAAATTGTAGGAAATTTAATTCTCCATAAATTTGCACTTAATTATTTTTTTCTAGGATGCACCATTTTCGGAAAATAATTTTTTTTTTAAATAAATTTATCTTGAAAACAGTGCGTCCTAGAGAAAAAAAGAATAGAATAAAAATTAAAGAGAATTAAATTTCCAATAGATTTTATTTAGTGCATTTTTTCAATATCTGTAACGGTTTACGATTTAAAAGCCTTTAAAAATTAACCTTCTTAATGGTTATACTTCAATAACCTTCTTACAGGGAGAAGGTCAACTTTTGATGGACCTTTAACGCCTAAAATGGTCAAAATTTGAAAAAATGAACTACTAGGTGTACAAAATGAAACTCGGCTAAAATCTACAAAATTCAAATTTACCCTGTGGCTGAGTTTCATTTTGTACACCTAATAGTTTGAGGATGAGATACCTTTTGGGACAGGTTTGCCAACATAAGGAACTATGAATTTTATACTTCCCCTCCTTAATACTTCCCCCACCCTCTCTTTAAAGAAGTTTTCGTCGAAAGCCCTTCAAACTAGTACTTTTTAAACGGTATACATGTTTTTGAAAATAATGTTTTGAACATTACCTGACCCAAAACCGTTATATCCGTTTGGAATATTAGAAAAGGAAATTCCCAATATAAGTTTCCCTATTACCAATACGTTTATGACCATACATTATTACAATTTACGATAATGTCTCTCGTGAATGGTATCGACTTAATTTTTTTCCCTCCCTCCTTCCTTCTCGATCGATAGAACGTTTACAATTAAAACAATTTTCCAAAGTCGTCTTCGTGTAAAACTTACGGAGTTTCTCAAGTGTGGGAGTTTAAGGAAGGGAATTGGACTTGGGCGGATTAACACTCGAGTTTAATTTATTCTAATTGCTTTTTCGTGTTTACACATTTACTTTTTTATAATGTATTACCTCTTAGCCGAAAGTCCCCCTTTTAAATTTTTTTTTTTTTTTTACTCTCCCAACATTCGTCTAAACACGGCAGTAGTAATTATTTCGACGTTTCTAAATATTTCAAACTCATTGAAAGTTTTTCAATAAAAACACTCAAATGTTTGAATACCATCCATATTTTAATAAAAATAATAATATTTAATTGCTCTATTTTTGAAAGAAAAAATTGAGGGTAAACAGTTTAAATTGATCTACAAAAATTATTTTTTGTTTAATAACCAATTAAATTAATTTATTATTATAGATAAATTTTAAGTAGATCCATTTTTTAACTTCACTAAAGAAGTTGTTGTGATACCCTCCATGTCGGGTTTTTGGGGAAGGGTCGTACAGACCGCGGAGGTTCATTGATCTTTACCGATCTCAACTTTGTTTGTTGTGCCGGCCGGCCGTTGCATTTTTTCCGCTACACCATACGGCCACAACCGATTTTCACACTTTCTTTAGCCGGTGAAGAAGAATGTAACGAGGGCGACTTTTGAATTTGAAAAAAATGGCGGAGATATGTCTGTTTGAAATTTTTAAAAATTCGCTGCGGCCGAACCGTTGGTCTGATTTTCACCAATTACTCCTTATATTTTTTAAGAATTTTTGGTGTAAAAGAAATTATCATTGTTTAACATTAATTATGATTTTAGTAGGGAGAAATTTCCTACTTCCACGCCTTACGAGGGGGACCTATCCAGGGCAAAAATCCCATTATTTCTACCTTCATACATGATTTCTACCTTGAAAAGCGTAAATTTTAAAAAGAAAATTTAGAAAAATTTTGAGAAAAAATAACTTGGAACAAAAAAAACTTCCCCCTCCGTTATACTCCCCCCTCCCTTTTCCCTCCGTTATACTCCCCCCTCCCTTTTCCCTCCGTTATACTTCCCCCTCCCTTTTCCTCCCATATACTTCCCCTCCCTTTTCCCTCCCATATACTTCCCCCTCCCTTTTCCCTCCCATATACTTCCCCCTCCCTTTTCCCTCCCATATACTTCCCCCTCCCTTTTCCCTCCCTTATACTCCCCCCCTTTTCATCCCTTATACTTCCCCCCCCCCTTCCCTCCCTTTTCCCTCCCTTTTTGCTCCCTTATACTTCCCCCTCCATTTTCCCTCCCTTATACTTCTCCTCCGTTATACTTCCCCCTCCCTTATACTTCCCCCTCCTACATCATTTCCTACTTCCACGCCTTACGAGGGGGACCTATCCAGGGCAAAAATCCCATTATTTCTACCTTCATACATGATTTCTACTTTGAAAAGCGTAAATTTTAAAAAGAAAATTTAGAAAATTTTTGAGAAAAAATAACTTCGAACAAAAAAAACTTTTCCCTCCGTTATACTCCCCCCTCCCTTTTCCCTCCGTTATACTCCCCCCTCCCTTTTCCCTCCGTTATACTCCCCCCTCCCTTTTCCCTCCGTTATACTCCCCCCTCCCTTTTCCCTCCGTTATACTCCCCCCTCCCTTTTCCCTCCCATATACTTCCCCCTCCCTTTTCCCTCCCATATACTTCCCCCTCCCTTTTCCCTCCTTTATACTCCCCCCTTTTCATCCCTTATACTCCCCCCCCCCTTTCCCTCCCTTTTCCCTCCCTTTTTGCTCCCTTATACTTCCCCCTCCATTTCCCTCCCTTATACTTCTCCTCCGTTATACTTCCCCCCTCCCATATACTTCCCCCTCCCTTTTCCCTCCCATATACTTCCCCCTCCCTTTTCCCTCCCTTATACTCCCCCCTTTTCATCCCTTATACTTCCCCCCCTTTCCCTCCCTTTTCCCTCCCTTTTTGCTCCTTTATACTTCCCCCTCCATTTTCCCTCCCTTATACTTCTCCTCCGTTATACTTCCCCCTCCCTTATACTTCCCCCTCCGTTATACTTTCCCCTCCCTTTTACTTCCCCTCCGTTTATACTTCCCCCGCCCTTATACTTCCCCTCCTTTATACTTCCCCCGCCCTTATACTTCCCCCTCCATTATACTTCCCCCGCCCTTATACTTCCCCCTCCTTTATACTTCCCCGCCCTTATACTTCCCCCTTCCTTATACTCCCCCCCCCCTTATACTTCCCCTATTTAATGCTTCCCCCTCCTATAATTTTTTACTTTTCTTTAAGGAAGTTTTCGTTGGAATCTCTTCAAACTAGTACTTTAGAGAAGATTTGGACGTCAAAATTGACATCGTTTGAATCGTTTGTCCGTCGAATCTGAAATCGCCTGACGTCAAATTTGACGTCTAAGTCAGTCTGCGCATGCTCCAGTCGAGGGTATCACAATAACTTCTTTAATGAAGTTAAAATGTAGACAATAATTTAGAGGTCTTTTGATATCGTTAAGTTAATGAAAATTTAACTCTGGAAACTCATTTGATGAAATCGCTGGAATAATTCGAAGGAGCTGACCCACCCTCAAGGATCACCCTCTAATATTAAGCCCCTGTCCACCACAGAACTTAATGAACCATCAACTATGCCCAGACTTTCAATATGCGCCGGGTAAAACGAAATTTCTCGACAACTTTTTAAAAAGGTCAATATTTTTACAAGTGCAGCTTTTATCGAGTTCCCTTTTCAAGTTTCCCTTTGATGATAAAGAAGTCGAGTGGCCCTTCTACAGCAAGTGCCAATTAATAAAGAGAAAAAAGGCACAAGTAGCCAATTGTTTTTTGTCCCTTTCTTTTGTCTTTTCATTCAAGAAAAGAGTAATGATTTCCAGGACTTCCACGAATCGACCTCTATGGAGCATTAGCGACTATAAAACATGGGTATATAATTAGGTATGATTATTATAGGTGTTCGTGCACCTTTAATTGGAGACTCGGCACGCAAGGACCCCCACTCCACTAATGCAGTGTCTAATTTCCATCCTTATTACCTTTTGAAGCTTATGCGTCGAAAGAATTTTTTTTTTTTTCGAAATCTATTAACTCGAGGTCGCTTTTTTTTAGGTACGAGAATTGATGTCAATTAATTGACTAGTCAGGATTTAATTGAGTCCTGTGACGTCGAAAAAAAATCAGATTGACAATTAACTCGAATTGTTTACAGCGACAATTGCCTTGTGTAAATTATCATTAGGACTAATTGTAGGCCCCGCATAGGCTTAATTGACCGTGATTTTTTAGTTTTTGTCATCCGATATTATTTAAAACGGAAGAAAAAGATAAGTTTTTAATTATTTTAGATAGATTAAGAGGAAAATCAAGGTAAACACTGAGAATATCTTCCAAATCTTAAGGTATATCCTGAGGATATCTCAAGTTTTTTCCGTATCTTAACGTACACACTGAGAATATCTTTAGGTTCTTCCATATCTGAAGGTATTTCCTGAGGATATCGTAAGGTTCTTCCATATATTAAGGTACACACTGAGAATATCTTAAGGTTCTTCCATATCTTAAGGTAAATCCTGAGGATATCGTAAGGTTCTTCCATATAAAAAGGTATTTCCTGAGGATATCGTAAGGTTCTTCCATATATTAAGGTATATCAAGAGGATATCGTAAGGTTCTTCCATATCTTAAGGTATATCAAGAGGATATCGTAAGGTTCTTCCATATAAAAGGGTACAAACTGAGAATATCTCAAGGTTCTTCCATATCTTAAGGTATTTCCTGAGGATATCGTAAGGTTCTTCCATATATTAAGGTACACACTGAGAATATCTTAAGGTTCTTCCATATCTTAAGGTATATCCTGAGGATATCGTAAGGTGTTACCAGGGGATTTAATTGTTTTGGGCACCAAATAAGCTTAATTGACCGTGATTTTTTAGTTTTTGTCATCCGATAGTAATTAAAACGGAAGAAATAGAAAAGTTTTTAATTATTTTAGATACATTAAGAGGAAAATCAAGGTACACAATTCGAATTTCTCAAAGTTCTTCCATATATCAAGGTACTAACTGAGAATATCTTAAGGTTCTTCCATATATCAAGGTACAAACTGAGAATATCTTAAGGTTCTTCCATATCTTAAGGTATTTCCTGAGGATATCGTAAGGTTCTTCCATATATCAAGGTACAAACTGAGAATATCTTAAGGTTCTTCCATATCTTAAGGTATTTCCTGAGGATATCGTAAGGTTCTTCCATAATATATTAAGGTACACACTGAGAATATCTTTAGGTTCTTCCATATCTGAAGGTATTTCCTGAGGATATCGTAAGGTTCTTCCATAATATATTAAGGTACACACTGAGAATATCTTTAGGTTCTTCCATATCTGAAGGTATTTCCTGAGGATATCGTAAGGTTCTTCCTTATAAAAATGTACAAACTGAGAATATCTCAAGGTTCTTCCATATCTTAAGGTATTTCCTGTGGATATCGTAAGGTTCTTTCATATATCAAGGTACACACTGAGAATATCTTAAGGTTCTTCCATATCTTAAGGTATTTTCTGAGGATATGGTAAGGTTCTTCCATAATATAACAAGGTACAAACTGAGAATATCTTAAGGTTCTTTCATATCTTAAGGTATTTCCTGAAGATATCGTAAGGTTCTTCCATATATCAAGGTACAAACTGAGAATATCTTAAGGTTCTTCCAAATCTTAATGTATTTCCTGAGGATATCGTAAGGTTCTTCCATATCTTAAGGTATATCCTGATGATATCTTAAGTCACCAGGGGATTTAATTATTTTGGGCCCCAAATAAGCTTAATTGACCATGATTTTTAAGATTTGTCGTCCGATATTATTTAAAAAAGAAGAAGAAAAAAAAAATTTCGGTAATGACTTTCGGTAATGCTTCGGGACTAATGGACGGATCGTGACTGCATTACAGGAGCTCCCGGAGTTGGGACCACCAATTTGCTCAGGCTACCGGTATTCGGCCTTATAAAGAGCTCCCACATATCGGCTAAGAAAAAGAAAAAAAAATTAAAAAAAGATGAATTAGTAGACCTACTTAATTTTAATAACATCACATCACCGGTGAATAAATGATTTTAACTCGCAGACCCGCTTAGAGCCTTTCTAAATGAATTTTTTAAAAATTACTCAAATCTTGAAAGGTTGTGATTATCCAGAACCATGTTTAACCTTCAAGTACGAAGTTCACACGATTTTTTTTTTCGGTTTCTTTTCATTTTAAACTGGGCGTCCTATTCTGTTTGGGATTTTTTTTATAGTTTTGCTCATTTTTAGGTACATATTGTCAAAAAAAAAAAAAAGAGAAAAAAAAACCAGTTTTTGCCCTAATCTGTATTTTTTTAGGTATATCAAGAGGATATCGTAAGGTTCTTCCATATCTTAAGGTATATCAAGAGGATATCGTAAGGTTCTTCCATTTCTTAAGGTATATCAAGAGGATATCGTAAGGTTCTTCCATATCTCAAGACACACACTGAAAATATCTTTAGGTTCTTCCATATCTTAAGGTATATCCTGAGGATATCGTAAGGTTCTTCCATATCTCAAGACACACACTGAAAATATCTTTAGGTTCTTCCATATCTTAAGGTATATCAAGAGGATATCGTAAGGTTCTTCCATATCTCAAGACACACACTGAAAATATCTTTAGGTTCTTCAATATCTTAAGGTATATCCTGAGGATATCGTAAGGTTCTTCCATATCTCAAGACACACACTGAAAATATCTTTAGGTTCTTCCATAATCTTAAGGTATATCAAGAGGATATCGTAAGGTTCTTCCATATCTTAAGGTAAACACTGAGAATATCATTAGGTTCTTCCATATCTCAAGGTATTTTTGTCTAAAAAATACCATTTTTGGAGTTTTTCTATGTCGATCTGCTGTTAGACACTCCTTTTTATGTTTTATAAAGATTTAAGGTCTAAAAAACAGAACTTTTAGGGAGTTTTCTTCAACATTTCTGCCTAAAAACGACCTTTTCTGGTGTTTTAAATGGTTTCTTCCTTAAGGAATATTCCATATGTTGGCAAGCGTGTCCTAAAGGGTAGAGCAACTATTCTGATGGGTGGCGCATCGATCATTACAAGCGTTTACAACGGTGGCTTCAAGAATTTTAATTTTTTTTATTCTTCGCCGTCTTTTGAGCTCTGAGGGAAAAAGAACGGGTGGCGAATTGACTCTAATTGGACTAAAGGCCTCGGGAGTACGAGGTGAAAGAACGATTCCAACGGGCGCTCGACAATTACTCGCTTTGTGTAAATCAGCCTCGGACGCTGGTGTTTTACCATCGGCGGCTCCCAACCGACAGCCTTACAACGTGGTAATTCTGTAATTGCTCCCGAACGTAAAAACCTTCACCGTCCATTGTCTATCTTAATACACTCGTAAAACTCTTCAAACCCAGGAGCACAAAGGTTCATATGAATTTCAATCGGAAAAAGTCTTACTCGATTCGGCCCACGTTGAACTTTTCCTTTTTTTCAAACAAATTGTCTAATGGGAATCTTCTGTTATTTTCAAAGCAACACTTGTTTTCTGTACATATTTTCAATAAAACAACTCTCGACCTATTTGAATTTCTTTTACAACCCTTTAGCTCTCCTTAAGCTTAAGATATCCTTACACACCTTAAGAATTTAGGCTTGAGAGAACCTCTAGGTATACTTAAGTCTTCCGGATATGACATCCTCCGGGTAAATCTTGAGCTATCCTCTGTTACCTGGAAATTTTCAGATGTTCCTCAAAGACGCTCCTGGTAAAATTTTTAGGTTTGCTCCAAATTTGAAACTGGTTTGAAACTCCTGGAGCATGCGCAGAAGGATTGATTCTAGTTATACTTAAGTCTTCCGTATATACCATGATATACTCCGGGTAAATCTTGAGCTATCATCTGTTACCTTGAAATTTTCAGATGTACCTTAAAGACACTCCTGGTAAAATCTTTAGATTTGTTTCAAATTTGAAACTGGTTTGAAACTCCTGGAGCATGCGCAGAAGGATTTTGAGGTCAAATTAGACGTTGTCGAAATAGTTTTTCTGTCAAATTTAGGTCATATGACGTGAAATTTGACGTGCGAATCCTTTCTGCGCATGCTCCAAGAGTTTCAAACTGCGGTTGGAACAAAGCATTTGGAAGCTAGAAAGACCTCCATAGACAAATACTTCTGATCGAGCTAGACACCGACTCTCAGAAGACTACGAAAAAGAATTTGCATTTTTTTTAACTTCCTAAAAAATGTTATTGTGGTACCCTCCATATTGATCTTTACCGATCTCAACTTTGTCTGTTGTGCCGGCCGGCCGTAGCATTTTTTTCTGGAACACTTTACGGCCACAGTTTTCAACCGATTTTCACCAAATTTTTACACAAATTTCTTTAGCCGGTGAAGAAGAATGTAACGAGGGGGATTTTTGAATTTCGAAAAAATGGCGGAGATATGTCTGTTTGAAATTTTAAAAAATTCGCTGCGGCCGACCCGTTGGTCCGATTTTCACCAAATTTTCACCAATTACTCCTTATATTTTTAAGAATTTTTTGGAGTAAAAACATTGCCACTTTTTAATTATTTTTTTGTAGTAGGGAGAAATTTCACACTTCTACCCATTACGAAAGGCACATCCCTAGGCCAAAAAGCCCATTATTTCTACCTTGACATTTTCGAAAAAAAGAACTTAAAAATTTTTCAAAAAAAAAGTTAAAAAAGCGCAAATTTAAAAAAGAAAACCCGGAAAATTTTTCGAAAAACAAACTCGGAAAATTGAAAAAAAAAACACGGAAAATTTTTTGAAAAAAAAAAACTAAAAAAAAACTTCCCTCTCTTATACTTCCCATCCCTTATACTTCCCCCTTCTTTATACTTTTCCTCCGTTCGTTATACTTTCGTTCTCTTATACTTCCCCCTCCGTTGTACTTCCCCTCCCGTATACCTCCCTCACCGTTGTACGTCCCCTCCGTTATACTTCCCCCTTCTATATTGTTACTTCTCTTTAAGGAAGTTTTCGTTGGAAGCTCTTCAAACCAGTACTTTTTTTCTCTTCTGTATTTGAGGCCAAAGCATAAAAGGTAAACCTAAAAAAGAAGATCAACATCTTTTCATTTGGCCTGAAAACTTATCACCTTTTATAGAGACTTATTACTTTTCCTTCTTTTCTTTTTGCTTTTTTATTATTATTGATATTATTCAGGATTTTGACCTATTGATAATCACGTCAATTCTTTTCGTAATTCTTTTTTCCTAGGAACGTTTTAGAAAGGAGGGAGGCCCCCAGGTGTTATCTCTCCTTCTCCCGGGGTTTAATTAACCTCATCTCTCTAGATTAATTCGAGGTCGTGAGCCCGCGGGGAGCCCCAGCGGGGAGCTAACTACCGGCCACACCTTCACACCCACACTTTACACAAACGTCCCCCCTAAAAACACAAACCAAAATAAAATTAATAATTTTTTTTTTTCTCTCTTATCCCTTAATTCGATTTTGATTATAAAACCTCTTTTTGATTTTTCGGCGTTTGTCTTTTGAGTCTAATGACAGGAGGACAGTGAGAGAAAACACAATACTAATTACATTTATGATTAATGACCTCCTTCTGGACCAGTCCCACGGTAGTTAATAAATAAAACTACCATCTACCTCACTTCTCCTTCATTAACGCCGTTAATGACTCACTCTTATGTAACATCCACATATATCGAACATTAAAAAATATTTAAACAAAAACTTGGTCAAAATCAACGTCCACGCTATTTTTTAACTTCCTAAAGTTGTTGTAATACCCTCCATATCCGTTTTCTGGGTCTTCAGGCACCATTGAGTAAAAATAAGAAGAGATTCCAACGAAAACTTCCTAAAGGAGAAGTTAAAATATAGGAGGGGGAAGTATAACGGAGGAGGAAGTATATGGGAGGGGAAGTATATTGGAGGTGGAAGTATATGGGAGGGGAAGTAAAACGGAGAGGGAAGTATATGGTAGGGGGAGGGCAGTATAATGGAGGGGGAAGTATAACCTTCAAAGGTCTTCAGGCACCATTGAGTAAAATAGGGTGGAAGAGATTCCAACAAAAACTTCCTAAAGGAGAAGTTAAATATAGGAGGGGAGGGTATAACGGAGGAGGAAGTATATGGGAGGGGAAGTATATCGGAGGTGGAAGTATATGGGAGGGGAAGTATATCGGATGTGGAAGTATATGGGAGGGGAAGTATAACGGAAGGGGAAGTATATGGAGGGGAAGTATATCGGAGGTGGAAGTATATCGGAGGGGAAGTATATCGGATGTGGAAGTATTTGGGAGGAAAGTATAACGGAAGGCACAATATGATTCCAAATCAATCCATGAATGGCGGAACCATTTCAACATCATGTCCCCTCGCAACCGAGTTCTGTTCCTGGGTTCCTGCTTCCTCTATAAGTTGCTCAATGGGCTGTTGGACTGCCCTGCCCTTCTGAGTCTCATCGACATTAAGGTCCCACCGAGACGTTCCCGTCACTCTGAGACCTTCTACATACCTTACCACAGAACTGACTATGGACGAGCTCTTACGATTTCCGGTTTTCTAGTCGAGTTGAACAAAATGCCAGCCATTGATTTTTTTTCGTGTACTCTCCAAGAACTTAAAGCTCTTCTTACTAGTCATTGTTAAGGGTTTTTTCTGTGATTTTATTTATTTCTAAGAATATATTAATAGTTATTACTTTATTTATTTATCTGTTAGGTTTAGTAAATTGTATCACACTAATAGAAATTTTCTATCCTTTTTTAATTATTGTTATATTTGTGGAAATTATTTATTTATTGTAATATATTGTTAATTAGTGTGATACCCTTTAGATTAAATATGGACTGTGATAAACCTAACATGTGATAACTTCTGATCTGATAGAGTGATATATTCTGAAAAATTTTTTTATTTATTTTCTGTATTTTTTGTAAATCCGCTATTTGGGATCATCCCGTAAGTGTGTATAATAATATAATATAAGGGGAAGTATATGGGAGGGGAAGTATATCGGAGGTGGAAGTATATGGGAGGGGAAGTATATCGGAGGTGGAAGTATATGGGAGGGGAAGTATAACGGAGGGGAAGAATATGGGAGGTGGTGGGGCAGTATAATGGAGGGGGAAGTATTTTTTTAAAGTTGTATAAGAAGGTAAGAAGTATAAGGGACGGGAAGTATAAGGGACGGGGATGTATAAGGGGGAGTATAACGGCGGGAGAAGTAAAACGTAGGGGAAAGAGTAACGGAAGGGGGAAGTAAAAGGATGGGGGAAGTATAACGGAGGGCGTAGTTTAAGGGAGGGGAAGTTTAAGGGGGAGTATAAAGGTGGGGAAAGTATAAGGGAGGGAAGGTATGAGGGAGGGAAGTGTAACGGAGGGCCTAGTATAAGGGAGGGGGAAGTTTAAGGGGAGTATAAAGGTGGGGAAAGTATAAGGAAGGGGAAGTGTAAGGGAGGGAAAGTATGAGGGAGGGGAAGTATAACGGAGAGGAATTACAAGGGAAAGGAAGTAAAAGGGAGGGGGAAGTATACTGGAGGGGAAGGAGATCTTTTATACTACTTATACAATATTAGTATAGCACAATTTAAATTTCCCCCGAAAACCCGACGTGGAGAGTATCACAATAACTTCTTTGACTAGTTAAAAAATTTTAACCGGTTGTTTGTGGTGCCGTCGGTCGAGTTCTGGAAAAATTTCAACCTAATGTTTGTTGAAAAATTTTTTTCAAACATCTCTATTTTTTTAAGAATATTTTTTGGAAATTTTATTAGATATTTGTAGATAACACTTAGTAGAATATGATAGAAAAAGATATAATGCGATCGGGAGAAATTGCCGAGCTTTACTAAGTAAAAATCCCCATCTTGCGGTTATTAGATTAAGAAGAGGTATGCTTTGTTCTAAACGCAGTTAGAAACTGGTTAGAAACTTCTGGTGCATGCGCAGAAGGATTTGCACGTCTAATTTGACGTCAGATGACTTCAAATTTGACGGACAAACGATTTGAATGATGTCCAAATTCTTCTGCGCATGTTCCAGGAGTTTCAAACTGCTATTAATAACAAAAAAAATTCCTCAGAATAACATTTTCTTCATTTTCATCCTTTCGAACGATTTTCGAGGAAAAATCACCGGTTCCAGGGTATTATCCGGGAGTATGTAAATCGGGAAAGGCGCGATTGACGGATGGAGGAAAAAAAAAAATTCCGAAGCGATATAGATAAAAAAAAAATTGACTGAAGGGCCCCCATTGACTGTCATGGGAAAGACGATTTTAAAAGACCTCATTCCCCGCCGGTTCGGAAACCGTGGAAATCAAAGATGATCGTTTTTTTGACGTTAACGCTTTTTTTCAAAATTAACGAGATAAAACCTAAAAAAAGAAGTTTGATTAAAAAAAACGGTCTCTATTACCCTTACGTGACCTCTGGCCAATTAAACTCTGTTTACCACCCCAGATAAAGAAACTTAAAATATTCACCTACTGCTAATTGCGAGGCTAACCGATCATTTTCGACGAAAAAAGGAAGAAGGGGGTGTAGAAATAAGAATCAGAGTGGAATAAAAATTTTAAAAAAAAACTAGGCGGCTAGGGGTGTGCAATTAAACACACGAAACTGTAATTAAATTTGATTAGTCTATCGACCGTGGATTATCTTTTCTCTCAACACCCAACTTGTTTCATAACAGTATTAGAAGGGGTTCACTTTTTTTTTCAACTTTAAAAATTTTTATTAAAAAAACTAATCAATGGATTTTAAATTTTCTAGAATAGAATTTTAGATTAGACGATTCTGCGTCATTTAAAAAAAGAATCATTATTGGTATTTTTTCTTTTTTGGTTGGTATTTCTTTTTTGGTGTTATAAAAAAAAAAATTTTTTTTTGAACTCTCCAACCTTTTTTTATAACACTAAAAAAAGAATATTTGCGATAAGTGCAGTACATCCTGAGATATTTGTTGCGATAGGTCAGAAAACACGATTTTTTCAAAAAACAAAAAATCAAAAAATAGCGGGATTTCTCATGTCTTTGTCTATGGTTTAATAATCGATAGAATCGATACAGATAATCGTTTTTTAAATAATTTGTCCATTTGTCCATAAGTACGGAAAAAACTAACCCTTCAATACTGTTATCATTGTGCTTATCAGCTGATATTAGCTTTGTTCCAAACGCAGTTTGAAACTGGTTTGTAACTCCTGGAGCATGCGCAGAAGGATTGACGTCGTTCAAATCGTTTGTCATCTGACGTCAAATTAGACGTGCAAATCCTTCTGCGCTGGCTCTTTCGCGGGGGTTGGGATAGGTCAAGAAACACATTTTTACAAAAAAGAAAAAATCAAAAAATAGCGGGATTTCTCATTTCTTCGTCTATGGTTTCCTAATCGATAGAATCGATACAGATAATTGTTTTTTCAATAATTTGTCCATTAGAACGAAAAAATTTAAAACAAACCCTTCAATACTGTTATCATTGTGCTTATCAGCTGATATTAGCTTTGTTCCAAACGCAGTTTGAAACTGGTTTGAAACTCCTGGAGCAAGCGCAGAAGGATTGACGTCGTTCAAATCGTTTGTCCGTCAAATCTGAAGTCATCTGACGTCAAATTAGATGTGCAAGGTCAGAAAACACGATTTTTTTTCAAAAAATAGCGGGATTTCTCATTTCTTTGTCTATGGTTTCCTAATCGATAGAATCGATACAGATAATTGTTTTTTTTGCAATAATTTGTCCATAAGTACGAAAAATATAAAACAAACCCTTCAATACTGTTATCATTGTGCTTATCAGCTGATATTAACTTTGTTCCAAACGCAGTTTGAAACTGGTTTGAAACTTCTGGAGCATGCGCAGAAAGATTAGAACGTCATTCAAGGTCCTTCAAATCATTTATCTGACGTCTTTGACGTGCAAATCCTTCTGCGCATGCTCTTGGAGTCTCAAACCAGCTTTTAGACCAAAAAAGCCTTTTACAAAATTTCTGCCTTTTTCATCGGTTTTTTAAGTTTTCTGCTCTTCCACCCGCAAAAAAGAACATTTTTACCGAATTTAAAGGGTTTTGCTCTGCATCATTTGCTGATAAACATCAATTTTTAAAGCTTTCCGTCGTTTCCTGGATGTAATTTTTTTTTTTTGCTTGCTGCGACTATAATTTTTTGAAGGGGACAAAAGGAGATAAGGTCCGAATCGGATCTGTGGAGAAAATTATCCAAATGGTCCCTCTAAAAAAAATGATCGAATGTAAATTTTCACCTGGATAACCCTAATTTTGAAATCCGATTGACAAGCGTCACGTTTGAAGAGCGTGAGACATTTTTTTTTATCCTCTTCCGTGGATAATCAGAGCGGATTTGCATCTCTTTAGGTGGCCACTGGGCGAAATGGATGAAAGAAAAATCCCGAAAGGAAATTCGTCGTAATTCCCTTGTTTGCCCGACGGTTCGGTGAAGAGAAGGGGGACTTAACGACCCTTTTTCACAGAAAAGGTTTACAAAATCGACGACAAAAATTAGATTTATAAATCTCAAGTTTTAAAAAAAATTTACTGCTCTAGAGCTCGTATTCACGGAACTTCCTCAAAGAGAGGATAATTTTGTTTTTTTTGAAAATTTCAAGGTTAAAAAATGAACGTCTTCTCTCGCTAAGCCACTCGAACCGTGTTTTCTCTTGTCTTTTGTCTAAAAACACCACTTTTTCGGTGTTTTCCTCCTGTCTTTTGACTAAACTCCCATTTTTCGGTGTTTTTCCTGTCTTTTGTCTAAAAACACCACTTTTTGGTGTTTTCTCCTGTCTTTTGACCAAACACCCATTTTTCGGTGTTTTTCCTGTCTTTTGTCTAAAAACACCCCTTTTTCAGTGTTTTCTCCTGTCTTTTGACCAAACACCCATTTTTCGGTGTTTTTCCTGTCTTTTGTCTAAAAACACCACTTTTTCGGTGTTTTCTGATGGGCTTAAAAAAAATTGGAAGAACAATGTTTTTATTATTTTACCTTTGTTCCAACCGCAGTTGGAAACTAGCATAAAACTTGGAGCATGCGCAGGATTTGCAAGTCTAATTTGACGTCAGATGACTAGATTTGACGGACAAACGATTTGAACGACGTCAAATTTGACGGACAAACGATTTGAACGGCGTCAAATTTGACGGACAAACGATTTGAACGGCGTCAAATTTGACGGACAAACGATTTGAACTGCTTCAAATTTGACGGCCAAACGATTTGAACTACGTCAAATTTGACGGACAAATCCTCTGTGCATGCTCCAAAGGTTTCAAACCAGTTTCCAGTTTAAAACCAGTTTAAAAAATTATAAGAAGTACATTTTAAGTCCCTCTAAAAGCTGTATTAATTTGATGTCGCCAGCTTAGAGAAAACTGCTTTTTCTGACCTCTCAAAACTTAAAAAATTGATTTTTCACACTTAAAATTTTGGGAAAAATTTAAAAAAATTCTTAAATATGCGTCTTTAGATGCTAAATAATTAATAAAAAAAATGAGCTCTGTGGGATCATTAGTTTTTGAGATATTGAGGTTTTTCTAAAAGAAGATAAATCCTTTTTTCTCGGGAACCAGCTTAAAATCCATTTAAAAAAATTTATAAAATACTATTTTCCGACCTCGAAAAATCTGAAAAATTATGAGAAGTACATTTTAAGTCCCTCTAAAAGTTGTATTAATTTGATGTAGCCAGCTTAATGGAAATTATTTTTTCTGACCTCTCAAAACTTATAAAAATTGATTTTTCACGCTTAAAATTTTGTGAAAAATTTCAAAAAATTCTCAAAGATGCGTCTTTACATGCTAAACAATTAAAAAAAAAGAGCTCTGTAGGATCATTAGTTTTTGAGATATTGAGGTTTTTCTAAAAGATGATAAACCCTTTTTTCTCAAAAACCAGCTTAAAATCCATTAAAAATATTTATAAAATACTTTTCTCCTACTTGGAAAAATCTGAAAAAATTATGAGAAGTACATTTTAGGTCCCTCTAAAAGCTGTATTAATTTGATGTCGCCAGCTTAAAGGAAACTATTTTTTCTGACCTCTCAAACTTAAAAAATTGATTTTTCGCACTTAAAATTTTGGGAAAAATTTCAAAAAATTCTCAAAAATGCGTCTTTACATGCTAAATAATTAATTAAAAAAATGAGCTCTGTGGGATCATTAGTTTTTGAGATATTGAGGTTTTCTAAAAGAGGATAAACCCTTTTTTCTCGGAAACCAGCTTAAAATCCATTAAAAAAATTTATAAAATACTTTTCTCCGACCTCGAAAATCTGAAAAAATTATGAGAGGTACATTTTAGGTCCTTCTAAAAGCTGTATTAATTTGATGTCGCCAGCTTAAAGGAAACTATTTTTCTGAACTCTCAAAACTAAAAAAAAATGAATTTTTCACAGTTAAAATTTTGGGAAAAATTTCAAAAAATTCTCAAAGATGCGTCTTTACATGCTAAATAATTAATAAAAAAAATTGGCCCTGTGGGATCACCAGTTTTTGAGATATTGAGGATTTTCTAAAAGAAGATAAACACATTTTTCTCGGAAACCAGCTTAAAATCCATTAAAAAAATTTATAAAATACTTTTCTCCGACCTCGATAAATCTGAAAAAATTATGAGAAGTACATTTTTGGTCCCTCTAAAAGCTGTATTAATTTGATGTCGCCAGCATAAAGAAAACTATTTTTTCTGACCTCTCAAAACTTAAAAAATGGATTTTTCACACTTAAAATTTTGGGAAAATTTTCAAAAAATTCTCAATGATGCGTCTCTACATGCTAAATAATTAATAAAAAAATGAGCACTGTGGGATCATTAGTTCTTGAGATATTGAGGTTTTTCTAAAAGGTGATAAACCCTTTTTTCTCGGAAACCAGCTTAAAATCCATTTAAAAAATTTATAAAATACTTTTCTCCTTCTTCGAAAAATCTGAAAAAATTATGAGAAGTACATTTTAAGTCCCTCTAAAAGCTGTATTAATTTGATGTCGCCAGCTTAAAGAAAACTATTTTTTCTGACCTCTCAAAACTTAAAAAAATTGATTTTTCTCACTTAAAATTTAGGGAAAAATTTCAAAAAATTCTCAAAGATGCGTCTTAACATGCTAAATAATTAATAAAAAAATGAGCTCTGTGGGATCATTAGTTTTTGAGAAATTGAGGTTTTTCTAGAAGAGGATAAGTCCCTTTTTTCTCGGAAACCAGCTTAAAATCCATTAAAAAAAATTATAAAATACTTTTCTTCGACCTCGAAAAATCTGAAAAAATTATGAGAGGTACATTTTAGGTCCCTCTCAAAGCTGTGTTAATTTGATGTCGCCAGCTTAAAGAAAACTATTTTTTCTGACCTCTCAAAACTTAAAAAAATTGATTTTTTGCACTTAAAATTTTGGGAAAAATTTCAAAAAATTCTCAAAGATGCGTCTTTACATGCTAAATAATTAATAAAAAATGAGCTCTGTGGGATCATTAGTTTTTGAGATATTCAGGTTTTTCTAAAAGAAGATAAACCCCTTTTTTTCTCGGAAACCAGCTTAAAATCCATTAAAAAAAATTTATAAAATACTTTTCTCCGACCTCGAAAATCTGAAAAAATTATGAGAGGTACATTTTAGGTCCCTCTAAAAGCTGTATTAATTTGATGTTGCCAGCTTAAAGAAAACTATTTTTCTGCCCTCTCAAAACTTAAAAAAATTGATTTTTTGCACTTAAAATTTTGGGAAAAATTTTAAAAAATTCTCAAAGATGCGTCTTTATATGTTATTAAATTAATAAAAAAATGAGCTCTGTGGGATCATTAGTTTTTGAGATATTGAGGTTTTTCTAAAAGAGGATAAACCCTTTTTTCTCGGAAACCAGCTTAAAATCCATAAAAAAAATTTATAAAATACTGTTCTCTGATCTCGAAAAATCTGAAAAAATTATGAGAAGTACATTTAGGTCTCTCTAAAAGCTGTATTAATTTGATGTCGCCAGCTTAGAGAAAACTATTTTTTTTGACCTCTCAAAACATAAAAAAATTGATTTTTCGCACTTAAAATTTTTGGAAAAAATTTCAAAAAATTCTCAAAGATGAGTCTTTACATGCTAAATAATTAATAAAAAAATGAGCTCTGAGGGATCATTAGTTTTTGAGAAATTGAGGTTTTTCTAGAAGAGAATAAGTCCTTTTTTCTCGGAAACCAGCTTAAAATCCATTAAAAAATTTTATAAAATACTTTTCTCCGACCACGAAAAATCTGAAAAAATTATGAGAAGTACATTTTAAGTCCCTCTAAAAGCTGTATTAATTTGATGTCGCCAGCTTAAAGAAAACTATTTTTTCTGACCTCTCAAAACTTAAAAAAATTGATTTTTCTCACTTAAAATTTAGGGAAAAATTTCAAAAAATTCTCAAAGATGCGTCTTTACATGCTAAATAATTAATAAAAAATGAGCTCTGTAGGATCATTTGAGGCGCTCCGGGTACGAAGGGCGAACTCGACATCGGACAAATTTTTTCCTTAAAGAAGTTATTGTGATACCCTCGACGTCGGGTTTTTGGGGAAGGGTCCTCCAGTTTTTTTTTTAATTTTCAGATTCTAGACCTCTTGGTGAATACACCCATATATTTTTATGTTGAGTTCGCCATTTTTTCCCCTTTAAATACGTGAAAACCGAAACTTTAAAATGTGAATATCTTGAAACTACGTTTTGTCGAGTTCGCCCTTCGTACCCGGAGCGCCTCATTTGTTTTTGAGATATTGAGGTTTTTCTAAAAGAGGATAAACCCGTTGTTCTGGGAAACCAGCTTAAAATCCATTAAAAAAATTTATAAAATACTTTTCTCCGGCCTCGAAAAATCTGAAACAATTATTAGAAGTACATTTTAGTTCCCTCTAAAAGCTGTGTTAATTTGATGTTGCCAGCATTAAGAAAATTATTTTTTCTGACCTCTCAAAACTTAAAAAAATTGATTTTTCTCACTTAAAATTTTAGGAAAATTTCAAAAAATTCTCAAAGATGCGTCTCTACATGCTAAATAATTAATAAAAAAATGAGCTCTGTGGGATCATTAGTTTTTGAGATATTGAGGTTTTTCTAAAAGAGTATAAACCCATTTTTCTCGGAAACCAGCTTAAAATCCATTAAAAAAATTTATAAAATACTGTTCTCTGATCTCGAAAAATCTGAAAAAATTATGAGAAGTACATTTTAGGTCCCTCTTAAAGCATACTTACTTTTATGTCGCCAGCATTAAGAAAACTATTTTTTCTGATCTCTCAAAACTTAAAAAAAATTGATTTTTCATAGGTACTTAAAATTTTGGGAAAAAATTCAAAAAATTCTCAAATATGCGTCTTTACATGCTAAATAATTAATAAAAAAATGAGTTCTGTGGGATCATCAGTTTTTGAGAAATTGAGGTTTTTCTAAAAGAGAAAAAACCCGTTTTTCTCGAAAACTGTTTGGTTTTTTGATCTGAAATTTATGTCACTTCTTATTCACATAGAATCTTCTTAAATTTTTTATTTTCGGCGGAAGGGCGAAAATGTCCCCTCTTATCCGGATCGGTTTTTTTTTTTTTTCGTTTTTATCGGTCGAGCGTGCTGGAGACATGCTGTACGTCTTTCGTCTGGTGGGCGAATCGTTGTACATACTTCCTACACGGAACACGGTCCAAGACTAATTGGTCAGACGGTTCTTGTTTTATTGAAATCCCAAAAGAAAGACCTACGCCCCTCTGCTAAAACCAAAAAAAAAATGTTATGTCAACATAAAAATCAGTGGGAAGCCTTTTCTGAGTCTAATGGCTCTCTAAGAAAATGCCTCTAATTCCTGACAATTCCATTAGGCGAGGGCCCTACGTTTTAATTCAGAGGTCGTTAAGGTCTAATCTAAGGCTCCCGTAATTACGAAAGGAGCCGCGTGACGGCGATTCGGGACATTCTCCAAAATCCGCCTTCGGTTATTTTTTTCTCCTCTTATAATTTTACTTCTTAAAAAATTGCCAAGGCAGATGGAGCATATGCGAGGCGGGTCGCACGCGCCCATATGTGCGACGGAGTCCTTGCGGTCGGCGACAATTATTTTAAGGCCTTTTTTTTTCGTTTCTCGTGCCTGAATAACAAATTTGGACACCGGGGGAAAAAAAGATAAAAAGGCCCCTTTAATAGCCTTCCTTTGTATACATTATACGGCATTAGTCCTAATTTGACTCGGAACCTCTTTTTTTCCGATCTAACTTTTACCTAACTCATCAATTTAGTGAACCCCCTAGTTTTATTCACCTTCGAAAAACCGCAATTGTAGGCGTTTACCCTCCACGAGATCCTCCTACCTAAAATTATCATTTTGGCCCCCGAAAAGGGTCCAGGACGGCTAATCCCGTTTACTCTATCGCAAAAGGTACCAGAAAAGGATCGAAATTGGTTTAAAACTTCTGGAGAAGGATTTGCACGTCTAATTTGACGTCAGATGACATCATATTTGACGGACAAACGATTTGAACGACGTCAATCCTTCTGCGCATGCTCCAGGAGTTTCAAACCAGTTTCAAACTGCGTTTGGAACAAAGCTAATATCAGCTGATAAGGACAATGATAACAATATTGAAGGGTTTGTTTTAAATCGAAATTTTATCGATTCTATCGATTAGGAAACCATAGACAAAGAAATAAGAAATCCCGCTATTTTTTGATTTTTTGTTTTTTTTTTTTAAATCGCGTTTTCTGACCTATCGTAACTAATTTCTCAGGAAGTACGCTCATATCGGAATGATTCTTTTTTTAAATTCTCAGCTGACAATAGCTTTGTTCCAACCGCAATTTGAAACTGATTTAAAACTCCGGGAGCATGCGCAGAAGGATTTGGCCTTCTGATTTGACGATAGATGAATTCTGATTTGGCGGACAAACGATTTGAATGACGTCAAATTTGACGTCCAAATCCTTCTGCGCATGCTCCAGTAGTCTCAAACCTTCGGAACAAAGCTTTTGACAAAGATTATCAGTGATTTTAGGGACTTCACAAAAATTATGCATTACAAAAAGACAAGCGGATTTTACTTCTGCTTGTAGACTAACATTTTGGAGTTTCAAATTTTATTTATTGTTTGTCAATATTCTTTTTGTCCATGAAAAATCCTTGACTACTCCTTTGTTAAGTTATTCACTTAAGCCTCCCCCTTCGGCATCGTGATAAAAAAAAATCTATACCCACCTTATCACATTTAAGACAAGAATCTCGCGTGAAACTTTTCTTGTAACAATCACAATTACCTCGTAATTATATCGTAATTTTCTTTAGCCGTGTTCTCTCTCCCCCCGGCCGTTTTTGGGTTAATAAAAACATAAATAATCCGTTGACCCTTAGAAAATTTTTCGACCTTTTTTTTATTCTTCGGGGTGGTAATTGTTAGAACACCTATTAACTTCTGCGTGCCGAGAAGCCGTTTTAAGTCTTAGATTTTCAAGCGGGCGTATATGTTCCTCTAAAAAGAATTAATTAAAGGGTGATTTTGTTAAAGAAAGTTTTAATTAAATTCTAGGTACCTCGTGTTTTTCCACACCGCCATCTAGATATTTTAAATACCTACAAAAAGTTCATTTTTCTACTTTGTGACGTCAAGGTTTTTTTTCCCTCCCAAAGAGAAGTTATTGTCATACCCTTTTTTAGACGTCTTTCAAATCTGAAGAGGAAAATTTATAAGTGACGTTTGACCACCAGGAGGTTGTCCGTTGTGCCGTCCGTCCGTACATTGAAAGTTTTTTTTGGAACTCTTCACAGACGCAGTTTTCATTGGTAGTAGGGAGGCAAAAAGGTGCTTTTTTTCATCGTCAATCCGACTCCCCCCCCTTTTTGATGTTCATGTTACAACTGGCATCAATAGCTTTGTTCCAAACGCAGTTTGAAACTCCTGGAGCATGCGCCGAAGGATTTGGACGTCAAAATTGACGTCGTTCAAATCGCCCTTTCGTCAAATCAGAAGTAATTTGACGTCAAATTCCTTCTGCGCATGCTCTAGAAGTTTCGAACTGCGGTTGGAACAAAGCTATTGCCAACCATTGGTCTAGAATAGTTTTTCAAATATGTAACCGGTTATTGCTATAATCAGTAGGTACCTAATGTCATTTCCATTAACTCTTCAAAGACGCAGTTTTCATTGGTAGGCAAAAAGGTTCTCATTTTTTTTATCGACAATCCACCCCCCCCCCCCTCTTTTTGAAGTTCATGTTACAACTGGCAAAAATAGCTTTGTTCCAAACGCAGTTTGAAACTCCTGAAGCATGCGCAGAAGGATTTGGATGTCAAAATTGTCGTCGTTCAAATCGCTTGTTCGTCAATCAGAAGTCATCTAACGTCAAATTAGACGTGCAAATCCTTTTGCGCATGCTCCAGGAGTTTCAAACTGCGGTGGGAACAAAGCTATTGTTGCCATTTGTAACATGAGCTTCAAAAAGAGGGGGGGGGGGGGGTGGATTGACGATGAAAATTGCGGCAGTGAAGAGTTCCAAAAAAACTTTCGATAGACAAACGATGTGAACGACGTCAATTTTGACGTCCAAATCCTCCTGCGCATGCTCCAGTTTCAAAATCCGGTTGGAACAAAGCTATGATGACCGATTATTACAATCGGTTATTGAGATAATCATCAATCAACATTGAAAATATCGGAATAACCGGTTGTAGGTTATTAACAATCGTCATTCATATAAATCTCAGTTAAAGAAACTACTAAAAATGCAATTTCGTGACCTCAAACTTTTTGATTTTTCAATTTTGTAGCTTTGTTCCAACCGGAGTTTGAAAGTCCTGAAGCGTGCGCAGAAGGATTTGTTCGTCAGATGACTTCATATTTGACGGACAAACTATATGAACGACGTCAATTTTAACGTCCAAATCCTTCTACGCATGCTCCAGGAGTTTCAAAGCTATTGTTGCCAGTTGTAACATCAACTTCATTAGGGGGGGGGGGGGGATTGATGATGAAAATTGCGGCTGTGAAGAGTTCCAAAAAAACTTTCGATGGACCGTCGGCACCACGGGCAAACGATGCGAACGACGTCAATTTTGATGTCCAAATCCTTCTGCGCATGCTCCAGGAGTTTCAATATCCGGTTGGAACAAAGCATGAATGGTAGAAGACTATTATTACAATCGGTTATTGAGATAATCATAAATCAACAAATATCGGAATTCACATGTTCCATAGAATAACCGGTTGTAGGTTATTAACAATCATCATTCATATAAATCACAGTTAAAGAAACTGCTAAAAATGCAATTAGTTTATTTAAAAAAGTAACATAATAACAGTTAAACCGGTTATTAGTAAGAAAACGTTTTTAAAACGAAAAAATACTAATTTTAAAAAAGAAAAACGGTCATTTTGCTAAATCGAAATTTTTATAACGAAAACGATGGCAGGGAAAAAAAAGAGGGTCGGAAGAATGGAAAAAAGAGGGGAACGTCCTCGATTGAAAATAAAGAGGCAGTAAAGCTCCGGATCGCTCTATAAAAGTGCCGTGAAGAGTCTGACCCCCCGTTAGACACCGTGCTGCTATCTCTGGAGCGAACCTATGAACTAAATCGACTAAATGACACAATAGCCATTTTTTTCTGCGTTTAAAATTTTTTTATCTTTTTAATCAATGAAATGTTTTAAATGGTGGTACCTTCTAACGATTCATTGTCTGCACCCACATGGAGCCATTAAATCAAACCCGGTTTTTTTTTCCTTTAAGAAAGGATTTATCATTTTGAATGGACCTTAATTGTATTACCCGTATCTTTTCTTTAATTTTGTGGGGGTAATCTTTCTGATGAGTTTTTCGTTTTGTCGAATTTTGGTCAAAAATGCCTTAAAAAAGTCAATTTTTGGTCAAAAATGCCATAAATCTGTTGTTTTTAAGACAAAAACTGTGAAAAATGCTTTTAATGAAAGGCAATTTTGGTCGAAAATGCCTTAAAAATGCAATTTTGGTCAAAATGCCTTAAAAAAGGTATGTAATTTTGGTCAAAAATGCCTTAAAATAGGTAATTTTGGTCAAAAATGCCTTAAAAAAAGTCAATTTTTGGTCAAAAATGCCATAAATCTGTTGTTTTTCAGACAAAAACTGTGAAAAATGCTTTTAATGAAAGGCAATTTTGGTCGAAAATGCCTTAAAAATGAAATTTTGGTCAAAAATGCCTTAAAAAAAGGTAATTTTGGTCAAAAATGCCTTAAAAAAAGGTAATTTTGGTCAAAAATGCCTTAAAATAGGTAATTTTGGTCAAAAATGCCTTAAAAAAGTCAATTTTTGGTCAAAAATGCCATAAATCTGTTGTTTTTAAGACAAAAACTGTGAAAAATGCTTTTAATGAAAGGCAATTTTGGTCGAAAATGCCTTAAAAATGCAATTTTGGTAAAAAATGCCTTAAAAAAAAGGCAATTTTTGGTCAAAAATGCCATAAATCTGTTGTTTTTCAGACAAAAACTGTGAAAAATGCTTTTAATGAAAGGCAATTTTGGTCGAAAATGCCTTAAAAATGCAATTTTGGTAAAAAAATGCCTTAAAAAAATGGCAATTTTTGGTCAAAAATGCCATAAATCTGTTGTTTTTCAGACAAAAACTGTGAAAAATGCTTTTAATGAAAGGCAATTTTGGTCGAAAATGCCTCCAAAATGCCATTTTGGTCAAAAATGCCTTAAAAAAAGGCATGGCCGTGTGCCCGACAAGTGGGTTGCAGGTTTCATTTAACTCAAGCTTGGTGGCGTGCAATTCAGAGGTTCGGGTTGACAGTCGAATATAAAACGATGCAACTGTAGGATCAATAGAATATGAAGTACCTAAATTTTGATTTTTTTATTGTTATCCTAAAATCGACGGTATTAATTTTGGCCGACTTGGGCACCAGTTTTTGGCCGAATTAGTAACTATGGCTTTCGAGTGGTTGGCCGAGTTGGGCACGATAGTTGTCAAGTCGTTGGCCCAGTTAGATATATTTTGGGTCGTTGATGAAAATATTTGGCCCGGTTGGTTACCAGCCAGCGTCGGAGTAAGGAAAGTGAAAAGTTCGTTTGTTCTTCAGGGCGATTAGTCCGATTTTGGGATTAGTCACCGCTAAGAACGGATGAACGGTTCCAGAAACGTTAATGACGTCATTTTCGGATCTCTGTTCCTCCTGAACAAACTCGTTTTCAGTCGAATCCCTTTTGCACAGTTGAAATGTTTTTAAAATATAAACTAGAAAAGTTGTGTGGAAATAAAATTCGATTTGTGAGGTTGGGAAAAAAATTTTTTTTTTTTAAGCGGTTTTTACGGTTTCGACATATCTCACGTTGATTAGAAAATTCCAGAGGTCGGACCCGAGGGTTTTTCCGCGCGGGTGGCCAAAACCTTTTCCCTCCTTTTCTTACTGAAAGAGTTAAATGTAGCGATCAGTCTCCTGGATTCCTATCGGCCCTTAAAGGGACCATTTCCATCGAGTCAAACATTTAAAAAAAATTCCAACTTTTAAAAAGCGTTATTGACATATGTGGGACCCCTCTTTTTAGCATATAACGATCGAAAAATAATTACACATGATTACGTGTGGGGGAGGTCAAAAAGTGACGGAGTTTCTCCCTCTTTTATACGCCTTTTTTTTTATTTTGACGGCCTAATGACGTAAATTACTCTTCAGATTAATGGACTTTTTGTAATTTCCCGAGAGAGTAATGCCCACCCCAATATTATTTATACTTAACGACTAATGAGTAATATCGCTTTTTTTCTAAGGTCATTTAGGTCGAATCTAATGGTGTAACTGAGGTGGACGGATTGAAATCTAGAAATAAAGCAATTTATGTCGAAATTATGACGAGACGTTTTTATGACGAAAGTTCCCACTGAAAAAGGGGGACCATACAATTTTATATTCTCAAAATAAGAATTCTATTTTCATAAATAAAATCGCCACAAAAAAAATGTAAACTCACAAAACGATTTTATTGATCACCACGACCGGTTACGGCTATATTAAACAGCCATCATCAGGTGGCTACAAAACGAAAACGTATTAGTTTTGAAAGCGACAGATCAAATTTCCTCTTTAGATTTTGAGATTTCTAATAAATATGAATAAATTTGCAGTCAAAATTATGACAAGATGTTATTATGACAAAAGTTCCTTCTGAAAAAGGGTACAATTTTACATTCTCAAAATAAGAATTCAATTTTCAAAATTAAAATCGTTTAGTTTTGAAAGTGAAAGATTTCCTCTATAGATTTTGAGATTTTTAATGCTACCTTAAATTTAAGAAAATGAAGGAGTGGAAGTACGGCCGGAAGGTACTATGTACAGACCTCAACCTCAACCGGTCCCAGGTTCGATTCCAGGTTCCGTGATTAATTTTTTCAGTTTTCAGATTGATCATGGGCTTTTTGAATATATTTGCAGTTGTAGAAATTATGACGAGATGTTTTTACGACGTAAGTTTCCACTGAAAAAGGGTACAACCTAAAAATCCTACCTTAGCTTTGAGAAAATGAAGGAGTGGCAGTACGGCCGGAAGGCACCATGAACAGACCTCAGTTCGACCCGGTCCCGGGTTCGATTCCAGGTTCCGTGATTTATTTTTTCAGTTGTCAGATTGACTTATGGGCTTTTTGAATAAATTTGTAGTTGTCGAAATTATGACGAGATGTTTTTATGACGAAAGTTCCCACTGAAAATGGGTACAATTTTACATTCTCAACATATGAATTCAATTTTCAAAATAAAAATCGTTTAGTTTTGAAAGCGATAGATTTCCTCCATAGATTTTGAGATTTTTAATTCAACCTTAAAATTAAGAAAATGAAGGAGTGGCAGTACGGCCGGAAGGCACCATGTACAGACCTCAGTTCGACGCGGTCCCAAGTTCGATTCCAGGTTCCGTGATTAATTTTTTCAGTTGTCAGATTGACTTATGGGCTTTTTGAATAAATTTGCAGTCGAAATTATGACGAGATGTTTTTATGACGAAAGTTCCTACTAAAATAGTGTACAATTTTAAAGCGACAGATTTCCTCTATAGATTTTGAGATTTTTAGTCGTCTCCGTCTACCTTAACTTTAAGAAAATGAAGGAGTGGCAGTACGGCCGGAAGGCACCATGTACAGACCTCTGTTCGACCCGGTCCCAGGTTCGATTCCAGGTTCCGCGATTAATTTTTTCAGTTGTCTGATTGACTTAAAGGCTTTTTGAATAAATTTGCAGTCGAAATTATGACGAGATGATTTTATGACGAAAGTTCCCACTGAAAAAGGGTACAACCCAAAAAATCCTACTTTAGCTTTGAGAAAATGAAGGAGTGGCAGTACGGCCGGAAGGCCCCATTTACAGGCCTCAGTTCGACCAGGTCCCAGGTTCGATTCCAGGTTCCGTGATTTATTTTTTCAGTTGTCAGATTGACTTATTGGCTTTTTGAATTTTGCAGTCGAAATTATGACGAGATGTTTTTATGACGAAAGTTCCTTCTGAAAAAGGGTACAATTTTACATTCTCAAAATAAGAATTCAATTTTCAAATAAAAATCATATTAGTTTTGAAAGCGACGGAGCAAATTTCCTCCATAGATTTTGAGCTTTTTAATCCTCTCCGTCTACCTTAGCTTGAAGAAAATGTAGAGGTGGCGGTACGGCCGGAAGGCACCATGTACAGACCTCAGTTTGTCCCGGTCCCGGGTTCGATTCCAGGTTCGGTGATTTATTTTTTCAGTTGTCAGATTGATTTATGGGCTTTTTGAATAAATTTGCAGTTTTTGAAATTATGACGAGATGTTTTTATGACGAAAGTTCCCACTGAAAAAGGGTACAATTTTACATTCTCAAAATAAGAATTCTATTTTCAAAATTAAAATCGTTTAGTTTTGAAAGTGAAAGATTTCCTCTATAGATTTTGAGATTTTTAATTCTACCTTAAATTTAAGAAAATGAAGGAGTGGAAGTACGGCCGGAAGGCACCATGTACAGACCTCAGTTTGACCCGGTCCCAGGTTCGATTCCAGGTTCCGTGATTAATTTTTTCAGTTGTCAGATTGACTTATTGGATTTTTGAATAAATTTGCAGTCGAATTTATGACGAGATGTTTTTATGACGAAAGTTCCCATTGAAAAAGGGGGACATACAATTTTACATTCTCAAAAAAAGAATTCAATTTTCAAAATATGTCAACTCACAAGACGATTTTATTGATCACCACGACCTGTTTCGGCTATGTTAAACAGCCATCATCAGGTAGCTACAAAACGAAAACAATAGTATTAGTTTTGAAAGCGACAGATCAAATTTCCTCTACAGATTTTGAGATTTTTAATCCTCTCCGTCTTAGCTTAAAGAAAATGAAGAACTGGCAGTACGGCCGGAAGGCACCATGAACAGACAGACCTTCAGTTCCCGGGTTCGATTCCAGTTTTTTGAGTTGTCAGATTGACTTATTTATGGCCTTTTTTAGGTGTATGAATTATTAATTATTTTTCTGTTTGAGCGGAGAGAAAAAAAAGGAAACCATTACGAATGGACACTTAAGAAGATTACAAATGTGCGGACGGCCACTTTGAATTCTCGAGGCGAGAGGGAGGGTCACCGGGAAAGAAAAGCCCTTTTGCAAATGGTGGATTAAAAGGGCCCTTTTCCTTCGGACCCAGGATAAACGACGTAAGGACGCTTTAAGAAATTGATGTTCCCTCCATAATATATCGTCTTCGAGGACAAACAAAGAAATGAATTCGAGGGAGGGAGTTTGATCTATGGCTACCAAATTCCCAATCACACTTTACCCCTTTTCTTTTTTTTTTCTCCCTTTCGGAAGATATCAGCGGGTGGGAAAACGTCCGGACGTCAAATGAACCTAATCAGTAATCACAATGGTAGATTAGATCTGCCCGGTTAACATATTCATAACTCGATTTGCATATATCCGAACCTAATTTGAAATCGAGGGTGGCAACTCAGCCGGATCATTAACCAACTTGTCCGTTGGTCATGTCAAAACGAGGGTCATTTCTCTCCGCCTAGCTTTTTCACCACAAAGATTTTAAAAAAACTTTAATTTTAATAATTATTTACCAAAATATTGAGAAAAAATTAATACTGAAGATGATGGGGAGAACACCGTTCAACATAACGCATTTCACCCTAAAACAGTTGAACATAAAAATTTGCATTTCGACATAAAGAAAATAGTGGAAAACGTTCACTATAGTGCATTTGAACATAATACATCTCAACAAAAAGAAGAGATTTAACACTTGTCGTTTTACCATAAAACTGTTCCTGTCAAAAAATTTGCATTTCGACATAAAGAAAATAGTGGAAAACGTTCATCATAGTGCATTTGAACATAATACATCTCACCAAAAAGAAGAGGTTTAATACCTACTTGTCGTTTCGCCATAAAACTGTTTCTGTCAAAAAATTTGCATTTCGACATAAAGAAAATTCTGGAAAACGTTCACCATAGTGCATTTGAACATAATACATCTCACCAAAAAGAAGAGATTTAACACTTGTCGTTTTACCATAAAACTGTTCCTGTCAAAAAATTTGCATTTCGACATAAAGAAAATAGTGGAAAACGTTCACCATAGTGCATTTGAACATAATACATCTCACCAAAAAGAAGAGATTTAACACTTGTCGTTTCACCATAAAACTGTTTCTGTCAAAAAATTTGCATTTCGACATAAAGAAAATAGTAGAAAACGTTCACCATAGTGCATTTGAACATAACGCATCTCACCAAAAAGAAGAGATTTAACACTTGTCGTTTCACCATAAAACTGTTTCTGTCAAAAAATTTGCATTTCGACATAAAGAAAATGGTGGAAAACGTTCACCATAGTGCATTTGAACATAATACATCTCACCAAAAAGAAGAGGTTTAACACTTGTCGTTTCACCAAAACTGTTTCTGTCAAAAAATTTGCATTTCGACAGAAAGAAAATAGTGGAAAACGTTCACCATAGTGCATTTGAACATAATACATCTCACCAAAAGAAGAGACTTAACACTTGTCGTTTCACCATAAAACTGTTTCTGTCGTATGGGCATAATGCATCTCACCATAAACAAGGGACAGCCAAAGAGCAAAACGCGATTATGGCGAAACGACAAAAACGTTAAAACTTGACAATTCACCATAATGCGTTTCAGCATAATGCAATTGAACATAAAGCTCTCAAAAGTTCAAAAATTTTGAGTATAATGCATTTCAACGGAAAGCGTATCGCCATAAACGACTTTTTCAATAAATGCAAGTCAACAGTAAAAAAGTGCAAGTCAGCATAAAACTTCTCACCATAAAAGGATCTCTTTAAACTTGTTTTTTCGCCATAAAACTGTTTCTGTCGATTGGGCATATTATCTTATCATAAACTTGGGACAGCAAAAGAGCAAGCCTACTTTCGAAGTTTAAAATGCGATTATGGCGAAACGACAAAAACCTTAAAACTTGAGAGTTCACCATAATGCAATTCAACATAAAGTATCTCAGTATAAACTAAACAATGCAAGTCGACGAATGCAAGTGGTGAAAGTGCAAGTCACCATAACGCTTCTCACCATAAAAGCCTCTCTTTAAACTTGTTGTTTCGCCATAAAACTGTTTCTGTCATTTGAGCATAATACATCTCACCATAAACCATGGACAGCGAAAGAGCCGTTTAAAACGCGATTATGAAACGACAAAAACCTCAAAACTTGAAATTTCACCATAATGCAATTCAACGTAAAGCATCTCACCAAAATCTAGGAAAAGCAAGCAGGCAGCCAATGGGATCTGCTCGTTTTATGACACAAGGGTGTTAACTTTTTTTCCTCTCGCGAGGATGTGCGGATTATGGTGAACTGTCAAGTTTTAAGGTTTTTGTCATTTCGCCATAACGCGTTTTAACTTTTGTTCATCATGACGCATTTCACTCTAAAACAGTTGAACATAAAAAATCTGCATTTCGACATAAAAAAAAAAACTGAAGTTCACCATACCTAATGCGTTTCGGCATAATGTAATTGAACATAAAGCTGTCGAAAGTTCAAAAACTTTGAGCGTAATGAATTTTAACATAAAGCGTTCTGCCATAAACGACGTTTATGGTGAGATGCTTTATGTTGAACTGCGTTATGATGAACTTTCAAGTTGTAAGGTTTTTGTCGTTTCGCCATAAACGCGTTTTAACTTTTGTTCAACAAGACGCATTTCACTCTAAAACAGTTGAACATAAAAATCTGCATTTCGACATAAAAAAAAACTGAAGTTCACCATACCTAATGCGTTTCGGCATAATGTAATTGAACATAAAGCTCTCGAAAGTTCAAAAACTTTGAGCATAATGCATTTTAACATAAAGCGTTCTACCATAAACGACGTTTATGGTGAGATGCTTTATGTTGAACTGCATTATGATGAACTTTCAAGTTTTAAGGTTTTTGTCGTTTCGCCATAATCGCGTTTTAAATGGCGAAAACAGGCTTGCTCTTTCGCTGTCCCTAGTTTATGGTGAGATGTATTATGCCCAAACGACAGAAACAGTTTTATGGTGAAACGACAAGTGTTAAATCTCTTCTTTATGGAGAGATGTATTATGTTAAAATGCATTATGGTGAACGTTTTCCACTATTTTCTTTATGTTGAGATGCAGCTTATTTATGGTGAACTCGCGATTTCTGCTATTTTATGGTCAAATGCATTATGGTGAACATTCTTTATGGTAAGATGTATTATGTTAAATGCATTATGGTGAACGTTTTCCACTATTTTCTTTATGGTGAGTTGCAGATTTTTTATGATGAACTCGCGATTTCTGCTATTTTATGGTCAAATGCATTATGGTGAACCGCATTATGTCGACACGTATACACCCTTACGCTGATTGGCCTAAAACTCCTGGAGAAGCATCCATCGAGGATATCACATTGATTTTCCTATTAAAATCGGGAATGAAATCATTAATTGTTTCAAATCTAAACAAAGGTGGGTCTTAATTTCAAGATGCTCACTTTGAGTTGAAAAGGGTTAATTGTTTAATTTAGAGTTGGAAGGGGAGCATCAGGTGGTGTTTAAGATAGAATTAAGTTCTCCCACCCTAAACTCTAATTAGCGTTGATGAACCCTTCAGGACAACCCCTTCATTTGAATGCGAAACCCCCTTAAGGATCCGACACCTGTTAGAACTCCCTTCTAATTACCGAAGATTTTCGCCTTCTTTTATATCGAATTATTGTTTGTTTTAAAGCTTTCTCACCTCCCTTTTTAATAAAACGTTCTTTAAGTCCTCCCAGACATTTCGTCTTATTATCTGGCTTAAAGTTATAATCCTCGGCTCATTAGTTTCCCGAAAAAAGGCGTCGAGAAGGGGCGTTAAAAACCGCGATTTCATGGATTAATTTTTCAACCCCTCCGTTATTAGTTTCGGATCTTTTCCTTTATGATCCGAAGAGATTAACTTTCTTAAATGGGTACTTGTAGGGTGCTTAAAATCGGTTATTAACCCAAGGAGTGACAAGACTAAATATTGATATAGGGAGCAGATGAAATTTCAAAAGCCTGAGTTTTGATACTTCGGTTATAGCAAAAAAAATTACCTGAGATACTCTCCAAGAAAGACTCTTTCTTCTAGGAAACTGAAATACATCGACATGTCGTTCGAATCGTTTTAGCGTCAAATACGAAGTCATCTGACGTCAAATTTGACGTCCAAATCCTTCTGCGCCTGTTCCAATAGTTCCTAACCATGCCTAAATAGACTCAAAAAGTGAAATTAACGAGTTCTAACCTATCAAATTTTCGTTCGGAATACTCGATTTTCGACTGAAATTAAATGTTTTCAGGGAAAATGGAAAAATCCCTTGACGTCAAAATTGACGTCGTTCGAATCGTTTTACCGTCATCTGACGTCAAATTTGACGTCCAAATCCTTCTGCGCATGCTCCAATAGTTCCTAACCATGCCTAAATAGACTCAAAAAGTGAAATTAACGAGTTCTAACCGATCAAATTTTCGGTCGGAATACTCGATTTTCGACTGAAATTAAATGTTTTCAGGGAAAATGGAAAAATCCCTTGACGTCAAAATTGACGTCGTTCGAATCGTTTTACCGTCATCTGACGTCAAATTTGACGTCCAAATCCTTCTGCGCATGCTCCAATAGTTCCTAACCATGCCTAAATAGACTCAAAAAGTGAAATTAACGAGTTCTAACCGATCAAATTTTCGGTCGGAATACTCGATTTTCGACTGAAATTAAATGTTTTCAGGGAAAATGGAAAAATCCCTTGACGTCAAAATTGACGTCGTTCGAATCGTTTTACCGTCATCTGACGTCAAATTTGACGTCCAAATCCTTCTGCGCATGCTCCAATAGTTCCTAACCATGCCTAAATAGACTCAAAAAGTGAAATTAACGAGTTCTAACCGATCAAATTTCGGTCGGAATACTCGATTTTCGACTGAAATTAAATGTTTTCAGGGAAAATGGTAAAATCCCGTGACGTCAAAACTGATGTCGTTCGAATCGTTTTACCGTCATCTGACGTCAAATTTGACGTCCAAATCCTTCTGCGCATGCTCCAATTGTTCCTAACCATGCCTAAATAGACTCAAAAAGTGAAATTAACGAGTTCTAACCGATCAAATTTTCGGTCGGAATACTCGATTTTCGACTGAAGTTAAATGTTTTCAGGGAAAATGGAAAAATCCCTTGACGTCAAAATTGACGTCGTTCGATTCGTTTTACCGTCAAATCTGAAGTCATCTGACGTCAAATTTGACGTCGTTCGATTCGTTTTACCGTCAAATCTGAAGTCATCTGACGTCAAATTTGACGTCCAAATCCTTCTGCGCATGCTCCTACAGTCCCTAACCATCCCTAACTAGACACAAAAAGTGAAATTAACGAGTTCTAACCTCTCAAATTTTCTTTCGGAATATTCGATTTTCGACAGAAATCAAATATTTTTAGGGAAGATGATAAATTTCTTTTGACCTCCAAATCGACGTCCTTCGAATCGTTTTCCCGTCAAATCTGAAGTCATCTGACGTCAAATTAGACGTCAAAATCCATCCCTAACTAAGCTCAAAAGGTGAAATTAACGAGTTCTAACTTCTCGAATTTTCGGTCGGAATACTCGATTTTTGACTGAAATTAAATGGTTTCTGTGAAGATGGTAAAATCCCTTGACGTCAAAATTGACGTCGTTCGAATCGTTTTAGCGTCAAATATGAAGACATCTGACGTCAAATTTGACGTCCAAATCCTTCTGCGCATGCTCCAATAGTTCCTAACCATGCCTAAATAGACTCAAAAAGTGAAATTAACGAGTTCTAACCGATCAAATTTTCGGTCGGAATACTCGATTTTCGACTGAAATTAAATGTTTTCAGGGAAAATGGAAAAATCCCTTGACGTCAAAATTGACGTCGTTCGAATCGTTTTACCGTCATCTGACGTCAAATTTGACGTCCAAATCCTTCTGCGCATGCTCCAATAGTTCCTAACCATGCCTAAATAGACTCAAAAAGTGAAATTAACGAGTTCTAACCGATCAAATTTTCGGTCGGAATACTCGATTTTCGACTGAAATTAAATGTTTTCAGGGAAAATGGAAAAAATCCCTTGACGTCAAAATTGACGTCGTTCGAATCGTTTTACCGTCATCTGACGTCAAATTTGACGTCCAAATCCTTCTGCGCATGCTCCAATAGTTCCTAACCATGCCTAAATAGACTCAAAAAGTGAAATTAACGAGTTCTAACCGATCAAATTTTCGGTCGGAATACTCGATTTTCGACTGAAATTAAATGTTTTCAGGGAAAATGGTAAAATCCCGTGACGTCAAAACTGATGTCGTTCGAATCGTTTTACCGTCATCTGACGTCAAATTTGACGTCCAAATCCTTCTGCGCATGCTCCAATTGTTCCTAACCATGCCTAAATAGACTCAAAAAGTGAAATTAACGAGTTCTAACCGATCAAATTTTCGGTCGGAATACTCGATTTTCGACTGAAGTTAAATGTTTTCAGGGAAAATGGAAAAATCCCTTGACGTCAAAATTGACGTCGTTCGATTCGTTTTACCGTCAAATCTGAAGTCATCTGACGTCAAATTTGACGTCGTTCGATTCGTTTTACCGTCAAATCTGAAGTCATCTGACGTCAAATTTGACGTCCAAATCCTTCTGCGCATGCTCCTACAGTCCCTAACCATCCCTAACTAGACACAAAAAGTGAAATTAACGAGTTCTAACCTCTCAAATTTTCTTTCGGAATATTCGATTTTCGACAGAAATCAAATATTTTTAGGGAAGATGATAAATTTCTTTTGACCTCCAAATCGACGTCCTTCGAATCGTTTTCCCGTCAAATCTGAAGTCATCTGACGTCAAATTAGACGTCAAAATCCATCCCTAACTAAGCTCAAAAGGTGAAATTAACGAGTTCTAACTTCTCGAATTTTCGGTCGGAATACTCGATTTTTGACTGAAATTAAATGGTTTCTGTGAAGATGGTAAAATCCCTTGACGTCAAAATTGACGTCGTTCGAATCGTTTTAGCGTCAAATATGAAGACATCTGACGTCAAATTTGACGTCCAAATCCTTCTGCGCATGCTCCAATAGTTCCTAATCGTTTTAGCGTCAAATATGAAGTCATCTGACGTCAAATTTGACGTCCAAATCCTTCTGTGCATGCTCCAATAGTTCCTAACCATCCCTAAGTAGATTCAAAAGGTGAAATTAACGAGTTCTAGCTTGTCGGAATCCTCGATTTTCGACAGAAATCAAATATTTTCTGGGAAGATGATAAAATTTCTTTTGACGTCCAAGTCGTTCGAATCGTTTTCCCGTCAAATCTGAAGTCATCTGACGTCATATTTGACGTCCAAATCCTCCTGCAAATCCCTAACTAGACTGATAAAAATCGACCGATAAAAAACCGGAGAAAAGTGGATTTTCGACTTGGATTCCGCTTCCCAAAAAATTGAAGCCTATAGAATCTAGAAAAAAAATAATGACCCTGCGGTAGCAGGGACTAAAAGGTAGATTTCTTTTCATGATTAAAATTAATATGTATAAACACAAAATATATAATTATGTTATAAAAATGACGATATAAGAAAAATTGCGCCACTGAGCCCCTAGAAAAACATCTGATAATTTTATTAATAAAATATTTAATAATTTCCCGGTATAAATTCAAATTTTTTTTAAAGTTTAGCTAGTTCAATATTTTGCACCTGGCTCGTCCAAACCTGCTTTAATTAATTTTTTACACGCCCTCGCAGAGGTCTTAAAGTTTTTTTTTTGCAAAAGGACTAGGATTTCAATAGAAAATGCCAATTTTGTCTTTTAAGCCCTAAGTAAAGTAGGTGAATCGCTGGTCCGATTTCAGCCATTAACGAACTCGTCCGAGCTATTGAGATAAAAGCTCTAAATACCGGATATCGTCACCCTCACATTAAAATTGCTCCAGTTATCGTGCTAATATATACATATGTATATATATAAACTTGGTACATTACAATAGGTAGATTTTTGAAGAAAAGAAATCTACCTAAAACCGTTCGCTAACTAATTTATTTATTATTTTTAATCTTTTATCCGTGGTGGGCGTTTCGAAAACGATTAAGGAGCGTCCGTTTCCTTAACGATTCATTGTCAAGACTACCTGTGATATTAATTCCAGGGTCCGGGGGACATTAAAATTTAGGTGACAACCCCATACGCGAGACTCATAATTCAAGATTAAAGTCTACTCCGGGTTTCAACAATGGAGAACTAACTTCTTATCTCCCGGACCATCTAATAAACGATAACTCGATCCCCAGAGCGTCCACTATAATTCAACTTTTTTCTCCTTTTTCAAATTATTGTTTATAATTTTTAATCGAAACGACTTTTCGAGGTCGTTAAAGTTCATCATTTTCCCTTAAAAATAAAAAAATGTCTCAACTTGGCATTTCACTTCGGAACTCAATTAGAAAGCTAATGAATAAAACAATAAATCATTTGGGGGCACACAACTCATCCGAAAGTATTCTCGTCCGAATGTCTACTCATCCGAAAAATAATAGAAATAGAAAAAATATAAACAGACAACTCATACGAAAGTATTCTCATCCGAAAAAGGGGCGTGGCCGTTTCGGATGAGTAGACATTCGGACGAGAATACTTTCGGATGAGTTGTCTGTTTATATTTTTTTAAAATATTATACTTTAATAAAATAGAAAACAGTAAATACAACTCATGCGAAAGTATTCTCATCCGAATGTCAACTCATCCGAAAACTAACGTACAAAAATTGCTGCGTCGTAGAAATGAGGCAGCGTTCCACCCCAGCAAGTCACGGTCGGTTGTTTGTTTATTTTTGCGAGGATCATTTCGTTTTGTGACACAAGGGGGTTAATTTTTTCCTCTCGCGAGGATGTGCTCGTTTTATGACAAAAGGGGGTTAATTTTTTTTTCTCGCTAGGATCAGCTCTTTTATGACACAAGGGGGTTGATTATTTTTCCTCTCGCGAGGATTTGCTCACCCTGTAGGGCGAGGATCAGCTCGTTTTGTGACACAAGGGGGTTAATTTTTTTCCTCTCGCGAGGATGTGCTCGTTTTTTGACAAAAGGGGGTTAATTTTTTTTTTTCTCGCGAGGATCAGCTCGTTTTTTGACACAAGGGGGTTGATTTTTTTCCTCTCGCGAGGATTTGCTCACCCTGTAGGCTGCCCTGGGATGGATATTGAGCTCGGTACGCCCAAAAAGGAGTTTAAAACTTGCTGGGGTGGAACGCTGCCTCATTTCTACGACGCAGCAATTTTTGTACGTTAGTTTTCGGATGAGTTGACATTCGGATGAGAATACTTTCGGATGAGTTGTATTCACTGTTTTCTATTTTATTAAAGTATAATATGTATTTTAAAAAAATATAAACAGACAACTCATCCGAAAGTATTCTCGTCCGAATGTCTACTCATCCGAAACGGCCACGCCCCTTTTTCGGATGAGAATACTTTCGGATGAGTTGTCTGTTTATATTTTTTCTATTTCTATTATTTTTCGGATGAGTAGACATTCGGATGAGAATACTTTCGGATGAGTTGTAGGCACTCAATCATTGTTAAAAAAAAAATTCTTCGCCGAATAAGCGAGGGTGGGCCCTTCCCATTCATTATGCGCATCCATTATCATAATTTTTATAAAGATTATTCAATAATTGTTTATATAGGAAGTCATAGTATAATTTCGCCTTTCCTTTTTTTTTTAAACCAAAAATACAGACGGGTTGGGTAAAGTAAAAATAGTTAGCTACAGAGGAAACTTTATTGGGAGAACACCGTTCGACGCATTTCGCACTAAAAGAGTTGAACATAAAAAATCTGCATTTCGACATAAAGTCTGTAGCTCACCGCATAATACGATTGAACATTCAAAACTTCAAAAATTTTGAGCATAATGCATTTCAACATTTTCAATAAATGCAAGTCGACATAAAAAAAATGCAAGTCACCATAACGCATCTCACCATAAAAGCCTGAATTTAAACTTGTTTCCATAAAACTGTCGTTTGGTCATAATACATCTCACCATAAACTATGAGCAGCGAAAGAGCTTATTTTTGCCGTTTAAAACGCGATTATGGCGAAACGACAACCTCAAAACTTGAGAGTACACCACATGCAATTCAACATAAAGCATCTCAGCATAAACTAGGAAAAGCAGGCAGTCAATGGGATCAGCTCGTTTTATGACCCAAGGGGGTTAACTTTTTTGAGATAAATTTTTAAAGATTATTTAACTTTGGTGAGATGTATTATGTTCAAATGCATTATGGTGAACGTTTTCCACTATTCTCTTTATGTTGCTTTTTTTTTTGCGTGTTGCTTTTCTATGAAACATAGTTCAGCTCTTTCGCTGATGTTGAGTTGCAGATTTTTTTATGGTGAACTGTAACTCGCGATATCTGCTATTTTATGGTCAAATGCATTATGGCGAACCGCATTAATTTTGACGTCAAGGGATTTTACCATTTAATTTCAGTCGAAAATCGAGTATTCCGACCGAAAATTAGAGCGGTTAGAACTCGTAAATTTCACCATTTGAGTCTAGTTAGGGATGGTGAGGAACTATTGGAACATGCGCACAAGGATTTTGAAGTCAAATTCGACGTCAGATTTGACGGGAAAACGATTAGAACTAGGTCCAAATTGACGTTCAAATCCTTCTGCGCATGCTCCTGGAGTTTCACACCACTTTCAAACAAAGATCAAGCTAATATCTAGAAGTGTTTTTTTGGTTTTTACTTCATTTATTTTTTTCCCCTCAGCTATTTATTCCTTTTTCGGTCGGTATCGTCCAGCCACCTTTTTCCTGAAATCCTGACCGCTAAAGAAATTTTATCATCTTCCCGGAAAACATATAATTTGAGTCGAAAATCGAGTATTCCGACCGAAAATTTGAGCGGTTAGAACTCGTTAATTTCACCTTTTGAGTTTAGTTTGGGATGGTTAAGGACTATTGGAGCACACGCAGAAGCGTTTCTATGTCAAGTTTGACGTCAGACGACTTCAGATTTGACGGAAAAACGATTCGAACGACGTCAGTTTTGACGTCAACAAATTTTTTATCATCTTCCCAGAAAACATTTGATTTCAGTCGAAAATCGAGTATTCCGACAGAAAAGAGCGGTTAGAACTCGTTAATTTCACCTTTTGAATCTAGTTAGGGATGTTTAGAGACATTTGGAGCATGCGCACAAGGATTTCGACGTCATGACGTCTGACTTCAGATTTGACGGAAAAAAGATTCGAATGACGTCTATATCGTTCTGCGCATGCTCCAGGAGTTTCAAACCATTTTCAAACAAAGAACTAAGCTTCTAGGAAGGTATCACAATAACTTCTTTAAGGAAGTTAATTAACCCAATTTTTTTATAAAACTAGGCCTCCGTGTATAATAATTTTTTTAAAATTGCTTTTGTGGTATTAATAATTCTTATTAGACGTATGTTATTTAATTATGTCCTCTATTATTTGATAGAATTTTTTTTTTTCTCCAAGTCCTTATTTTTCACGCCTTTATTATTAGGTCTGAGGTCTAATTTCAAGAAGTACAAAAGACGTTTTTTTTCTCTTTTTTTAATAACCTTTATCGTAACTAATAAGAGGAGAAGACGGTAATGAGACAGGTCGGGTATAACGAGCGTTCTTAACCCCGGGACAAAATGTCTCCATAATAAATTAATTTTATGGCTAATTAACCTTGGACATAAAATATTAATTTTAAAATTTTTTTTTTGGCGATGACAATTAAAAGTGACAATAGAGGGACTAACTAGGGAACCCTAATCACTCTCAGGGAGCTTTGATGACGACTGATGACATTCATTCATATGTTAATTTGAGGCCGGAGGCGGTCGTGGCGGGGGTGGGGAAAGGGAGTTATGATTATTCAGATCGGATTTAACGAGGGAAGTTAGGGAGGCCTCTCTGTCCTAGGTGGAGAAGGGCCCAGGGTCAATTTCTGTAACGCTTCTAACGAACCGTCTAACGAAGGCAAGAAACCCACAAAGCCCATCAAGTTTCGAACTCAAAAGGTGAAATTAACGAGTTCTAACCGCTCAAATTTTCGGTCGGAATACTCGATTTTAGACTCAAATTATTATGTTTTCCGAGAAGATGGTATTTCATAGGATTTCATTCTTGAAAAAGGTAACTGGACGATACCGACCGAAAAAGGGTCTTAACAACGTTAAGGAAAAAGGAATAACTCCTTGGTATTAGCTTTGTTCATTGTTTGAAAATGGTTTGTAACTCCTGGAGCATGCGCAGAAGGATTTGGACGTCGTTCGAATAGTTTTCCCGTCAAATCTGAAGTCAAATGACGTCAAAATCCTTCTGCGCATGCTCGAATAGTCTCTAACCATCCCTAACTAGACTCAAAAAGTGAAATTAACGAGTTCTAACTGCTGAAATTTTCTGTCGGAATACTCGATTTTTGACTGAAATCAAATGTTTTCTGGGAAGATGATAAAATTTCTTTCGACGTAGAAAATTGACGTCGTTCGAATCGTTTTAGCGTGAAATATGAAGTCGTCTGACGTCAAATTTGACGTCCAAATACTTCTGCAAATCTATAGTCCCTAACCATCCCTAACTAGACACAAAAAGGTGAAATTAACGAGTTCTAACCGCCCAAATTTTCGGTCGGAATCCTCAATTTTCGACTGAAATCAAATATTTTCTGGGAAGATGATAAAATTTCTTTTGACGTAGAAAATTGACGTCGTTCGAATCGTTTTCCTGTCATATCTGAAGTCGTCTGACGTCAAATTTGACGTCCGTATCCTTCTGCGCATGCTCCAATAGTCCCTAACCATTCTAACTAGACTTAAAAAGTGAAATTAACGAGTTCTAACCGCTCAAATTTTCTGTCGGAATCCTCAATTTTCGACTGAAATCAAATGCTTTCTAGGAAGGTGATAAAATGTCTTTTAACGTAAAAAATTGACGACGTTTGAATCGTTTCCCGTCAAATCTGAAGTCGTCTGAAGTCAAATTTGACGTCCGTATCCTTCTGCGCATGCTCCAATAGTCCCTAACCATCCCTAACTAGACTCAAAAAGTGAAATTAACCAGTTCTAACCGCTCAAATTTTCAGTCGGAATACTCGATTTTCGACTGAAATAAAATGTTTTCTGGGAAGATGATAAAATTTCTTTTTACGTCAAAATTGACGTCGATCGAATCATTTTCCCGTCAAATCTGAAGTCATCTGACGTCAAATTACAACAAGAAATAATCGTCTGCCATTTTGGCGAAAAATGGCGGAGATATGCACGTTTGAAATTTTAAAAACGGCGCTGCGGCCGAACCGTTGGTCCGATTTTCACCAAATTTTCACCAAATACTCCTTATATTTTTTACAAATTTTTAGTGTAATTAAAAAAAATTTTTTAAGGTTTTTTAGAAGGGAGAAATTTCATACTTCCACGCGTTAATAGAAGCTCATCCCTAGGGCAAAGAGCCCAGTATTTCTACCTCGCACTTAAAAAAATTTTCGAAAAAAAAACTTAGAAAATTGAAAAAAAAAAATGGGGTCTGGAGGACCCTTCCCCAAAAACCCGACGTAGAGGGTATCACAATAACATCTTTAAGGAAGTTGAAATCATGGATCCTAGACAGATTTAAGGTAGGACGCGCCAATCTAATTTTTATACTAAAAAATAATTAAAAGAGTCTGAAAACTGAATAATTTTTTTTATTCTTTGGTGAGCAGTTTTTCAACGTATCCCATTATAACGAGGGATGATGGATTATCGAGGGAAAAAAATGTCGTCGACACTTTTTTCCTCTTTTTCTTTGAAAAAGAAGCGTTTTTCAGTCCAATCCGATTGAGAATAATTAAGCGGCGTAATCAAGTTCTCGATTACAACGCTCCTTCTTCCATTACGCGCCGGAGGCGAAAGAAGGGAAAGACGTGAAAAAAGAAAGAAAAAAAAAATTGTGATTAAGGCTCAAGCGGTCCCCCCCCCTCCCTCCCCCTGGGGGGAAGCGGATTAATCTTCTTTTGTCCGATAATAATTCGGGAGGAAGAAGGCAACGAAGGTTTCGGGGGTAACTAACGCCTTATAATTAAATAGAATCTTTTGTTGGCAAACTGATTGCCACTTTTTACCCCTCGACACCTTTTCTTTTCACTCAAAAGTGCCTTTTCTCCCCTTCTACTTTTTTTTCATGGTAAGAAAATTAAAATTTTAAACAATTATTTTTCAATAAAAACCATTTTTCATTTTTTTCCCCCATTAAAAAATTAAACTAGATCGAAACCAAACTTTGCACCAAGAAACACCGATTTTGGGCGTTTTCTCCAGTTTTGACAAAAATTAGAAATATAAAGTACTGGTCTGAAGAGCTTCCAACGAAAACTTAAAGAGAAGTATCTATATAGGAGGGGGAAGTATAACGGAGGGGACGTAAAACGGAGGGGGAAGTATATGGGAGGGGGAAGTATATGGGAGGGGAAGTATACGTATAGGAGGGAAGTATTTTTTTTTTTTTTTTTTTTTTTTTTTTAAATAAGAAGAATAAGATTTAACCGATGAGCAAGAGGCCTTCTTCCTCATTGGTTAATCCATTCTTCTTCTTTTCTGGACTAGCCCATAAGGCCATTAAGGGAGGGGGGAGGACCCAGGCGGGGGCTCTCGCCATATTGCCGTGGCGCCCTATCAGGGCCAACTCCAGAGGAATGGCCAAACCAATTTATCGCGGATTTTGAGGAAGAATATTTATTTGGAATTTAACTTCCAAACAAAAATCCCTACACCCAACCCGGGATCGAACCCCGGTCTCCAATGGTGGAAGTCCAAGACTGAACCTTTGAGCCACGGAGCCGGTTCCCGGTTCCCGGGAGGGGAAGTATAACGGAGTGGGAAGTATAACGGAGTGGGAAGTATAACAGAGGGGGAAGTATAACGTAGGGGGAAGTGTAAGGGAACGAAAATATAACGGAAGGGGATGTATAAGGGAGGGAAAGTATAAACGAGAATTTTCCAAGTTTGGTTTTTCGAAAAATTTTTTAAGTTTATTTTTGAAAAATTGTCCGAGTTTTGTTTTTTCCCAAAAATATTACGAGTTTTTTTTTTTTTTTTTTTTCGAAAAATTTAATAAGTTTTTTTTGTCAAAAAATTTTTTAATTTTTTTTTCGAAAAATTTTCCGGGTTTTCCTTTTTCTTTTCAATTTTTTTTTTATTTGGAAATTTTTTTTTTGTTTAAAAAGAGGGGACGTAAAACGGAGGGGGAAGTATATGGGAGGGGAAGTATAACAGAGGGGGAAGTATATGGGAGGGGAAGTATAACGGAGTGGGAAGTATATGGGACGTTAAGTTCTTTTTTTTTTTCGAAAATTATGACAAATATGACTGCGCATGCTCCAGGAGTTTCACCACAGTTTCAAACACAATATTTTGAGGCATATTTTTGACAGCCTTTCAACCCTCTTTTTGGCATTTTCCACAGCCTTTTTGATCGGATATTCCTACTAAACTTGAATTTCAAATTTTTTTGGAATGTGACAAAAAATAAGCTGAGACTAATTGAGGCGCTCCGGGTACGAAGGGCGAACTCAACATCGGACGACATTTTTTTTTCATTTTCAGATTCTAGACCACTTGGTGAATACACCCATATAATTTTTATGTTGAGTTCGCCCTTTTTTCCCCTTTAAATACGTAAAAACCGATATGCGGCAAAGCTCTAACTGCGATATCCGAGCGGGTACGAAGGGCGAACTCAACATCTTAGTCCACAACCCCCCACTCCTTTTCCCATTCCAGGGAATGACTTTTCTGTTGAGTTCGCCCGTAACGTAAAACTTTAAAATGCGAATATCTCGAAACTACGTTTTGTTGAGTTCGCCCTTCGTACCCGGAGCGCCTCAATTAGAAATGGGTAATTTATTATTGAATGAGAAGAGAGTGAAAAATAAGGAAATAGTCCACCTGACGAGGCGTATTACGCCGAAACCGATCGTGGAATATCCGTTTTTTAACTTTAAAGTTATTTTTTTACCCTCCAACTTATACCCTCAAATAGTGATACCATCCACGTCGGGTTTTTGGGGGTCTTCCAGACCCCATAGGGTCAACTTAAATATGGATCTATACCGATCTCAACTTTGTCTGTGGTGCCGGCCGGCCGTCCGTAGCATTTTTTCATTCTCTCTCGCTCTTATAATTTATTATTCGAGGAAAAAGGGGGCTATAAAATCATTTTTTCGTAAATATTGTTGGCATCCCTGAGGGTAAGGGAATTGTTTTAAAATCTGATGAGTCACGAAAAACAAAAAGAAAATTAGAGAAATCTTAAAGGATAACGACCCCCCCCCCCCCCGGGTTTTTTATGGCTCGAGAAAAGCGTACGTGCGAAAAGAGTATTTTTATAGGTTCCTTAAGTATTAAAGGGAGTGGGGGAGTGCAGGGCGTAATTATCAAAAAGGGTAATAAAACCGTATTAACGCACGGTTGAAGGGTTGGGGTGTGTAGAGATCTCGATTAGAAGAGAATAAAAAAAAAAGAAGTAACAAAAGGAACTTTTAAAATAAAGTTAAGAGGGGTTTTTTTTTTTCGTTTTAAAGGCAATCATTTTATAGGAGAAACAAACGATGAATCTTCATAAAACTTTAATTTGGTTGGTACTCGACAAAAGCTGGAGATCAGAAACTTCTTTCAAACCCTGAGGATTGATGGGCCCAGGCTGGGGGCTCTTGCCATAATGCCACCTGCCGAATTCGGGAAAAACCAACACAACACCCTTTTCGGGTCTTTATTTCGAAAAGATAGCTTTTAATTTGATTTATGGTCAGTCGTTCTGCCAAAAAAACACCCTTTTATTGGTTTTTCTCCCTTGGAAAGCTGAACGATTTGGTACTTGTGAGTTTATGATACCAGAACAACAAGCATGCGCAGAAGGATTTAGACGTCGAATTTCTCATCGTTCAAATCGTTTATCCGTCAAATCTGAAGTCATTTGACGTCATATATGACGTCTAAATTCTCCTGCGCATGCTCCAGGAGTTCCAAAACAGTTTCAAACTGCTGCAACAATGCTAATATCCAAGGGTTTTAAAGGATTAAACACGTTTTTCCCGTTTTTTTTGTCAACTTTGCACCCTGCAAGTATGCGCAGAAGGATTTGGAGTCCGTAAAAGTCGTTTGTCGGTAAAATTTGAAGTCATTTGACGTCCAAATCCTTCTGCGCATGCTCCAGGAGTTCCAAAACAGTTTCAAACTGCTGGAACAATGCTAATATCCAAGGGTTTTAAAGGATTAAACACGTTTTTCCCGTTTTTTTTTCTTTTGTCAACTTTGCACCCTGCAAGCATGCGCAGAAGGATTTGGAGTCCGTAAAAGTCGTTTGTCCGTAAAATTTGAAGTCATTTGACGTCCAAATCCTTCTGCGCATGCTCCAGGAGTTTCAAAACCGTTTCAAACTGCAGGAACAATGCTTATCTAAGGGTTTTAAAGGATTAAACTCGTTTTTTTTCCCGTTCACAATTTTTTTGTCAACTTTACACCCTGCAAGCATGAGCAGAAGGATTTAGACGTCGATTTTTCTTCGTTTAAATCGTTTTCCATCAAATCTGAAGTCATTTGACGTCTAAATCCTTCTGCGCATGCTCTGATTTTTTCCTCTCCCCCGAGCTTTCCTTGCGAGAGAAAAAAAAATTACCCCCTCGTGTTATCAAATGAGCTCTCCTTGCGAGAAGAAAAAAAAAATAGCTCCCGTTATCATTTATCAAAATAGTTTGAATTTAGGCAAATCTCATATATGAACTTTTGTAAAAACGCGGGAACCAAAGAAAGCTCGCGCATGCGCGTTGTCCTAGAATCGTAAACACACAAGTACCAACGATTTTAGTATTAAATATTGATATTTTCGTATAAAAAGATTTATTTTTCAGTTTTTGAGGATTTTGCGTGGATAGCTCGTTTGATATTTTTCCTCTCCACCCGAGCTTTTCTTGCGAGAGAAAAAAATTTACCCCCTCGTGTTATCAAATGAGAGGAAATAAAATTAGCTACCTCGTGTTATCATTTAACAATCAAACAATCAAAATAGTTAAAATTTAGGCAAATATCATAGATGAACTTTTGAAAAAAACGCGGGAATCAAAAGCTCGCGCATGCGCATTGTTCTAGAATCGTAAACACACAAGTACCAACAATTTTAGTATTAAATATAGATATTTTCGTATAAAAAGATTTATTTTTCGGTTTTTGATGATTTTTCACAATACATTTAGCTCTGAATAAATTGGAATTTTTGAAGCGAGCCGCGTATCCGGACGGTTTCGACATCGGGGAATATCGCAATCTGGGCTGGAAATGTGCTGGAACTAAATTAATTTCCTGATGTAAATGAGAACCTCTTAATGGAGGGAAGGTTGTTTGAATTTATGGCCCTTTCGGACTGGGAAACTCACTGGGAGGCGGCGAGGGGGATATCGATTCCATTTTCCCATATCGCGTATGATAGCTGATGTTGATAGCTAAAACTCTTTTGGTGAGCTGGTCATCTGGTGGAGATATTTTATTGTAAAGGGCAGACGTCATGTCATCCCTTGTTAACGGGCCGTTAACGACCTATAACGTCAGTTTAATTTATTCGGAAAACAAATTAAAGGCCCTTCCCCGCCCTTCGACGTCCTTCCTCCATTAGCATAACTGTTGACATCGTTTATTTCTCGACGGAAGTGCGTAATGGGCGTAACCATTGTCCTCACGAAAAAACACTGAGCATCTGATACCCTAAAAAAACTACACCAAAAAACATGTCACCCCCTTGTTTTTAAACGATACAAATTACTTCCTTAAAATCGACTTCCTTGCATATAATTTTCAAAAGAACCCCACCCATCTGCGTATAATTTTCAATTATTTTATGAGCTGTGAACATCGGATTTATGCCCAGAGAGATTCTAGTTAGTAAACTTCATTTCTCATGGCGCTTTAGTTAATTTAGTCACGTAGCGACTTTAACAAACTTTCATCCTTGTGGTCTTTGTTAGTCCAAAACTTAAATAGAATGCTTAATGAACCCAATTCTGGTAAATGGTCTGAAAATTTGACTTTAACTTTAAAACGAAAATACGGAGTCAACCGTTAGGAGTCTTTCATTAGTGCGATACGGTATCTGGTAGTGTTTTCTTCCACTAAGGACTATCGAAAATGGTGATCTATGGGTCACTACACCTTAGTCTGCCGTTGCATTCTATCATCTGCATAGGTCCACTAAAGGGCAGTTGGCAGCAGTCATTGTCTGCAGTCAAAGGGTCACTACACCTTCGTGTGCCGTTACCTTCTATCATCTGCGTTGGGCCACTAAAGGGTAGTTGGCAGCAGTCATTCTGCTGTTAAAGGGTCACTGCACCTTCGTCTGCCGCTAACTTCTATCATCTTCATAAGGCCACTAAAGGGCATTTGGCAGCAATCATTCTGCAGTCAAAGGGTCACTATACCTTCGTCTCCCGTTACCTTCTATCATCTTCATAGGGCCACTAAAGAGCATTTGGCAGCCTTCATTCTACTGTAAAAGGGTCACTACACCATTGTATGCCCTTCCCTTCCATCATCTGCATAGGTCCACTAAAGGGCAGTTGGCAGCAGTCATTCTGCAGTCAAAGGGTCTCTACATTTTAGCGTCCGTTAGCTTCTATCATCTTCAAAGGGCTCTTAACAATAGGCAGCCGTCATTCTGCAGTCAAAGGGTCACTACACCTTCGTGTGCCGTTACCTTCTATCATCTGCGTTGGGCCACTAAAGGGTAGTTGGCAGCAGTAATTCTGCAGCCAAAGGGTTACTTCACCTTCGTCTGCCGCTACCTTCTATCATCTCCATAGGGCCACTAAAGGGCAGTTGGCGTGGAGTTCCCGCTCGGATATCGCAGTTAGAGCTTTGCCGCATATCGGTTTTTACGTATTAAAAGGGGAAAAAAGGGCGAACTCAACATAAAAATTATGTGGGTGTATTCACCAAGAGGTCTAGAATCTGAAAATGAAAAAAAAAATTTGTCCGATGTTGAGTTCGCCCTTCGTACCCGGAGCACCTCATATTTCCTCCGCTTCCCCGCTTAATAAGCGCATTGATCCTTTTTCTTAGCAACCGGAACTCGAATGGAGCTTTAGCTATCACTTTGGACTTTTTATGATTAAATATTAGTTTGGATAAGGAAATTTTTCTTAACAAGAGTGTAACGTAAAGAAGAAAAGTGGGATGTGAAATGGGGGTGGGGAGGGGGGGTCTCCTTTGCATGTCCGAAGACCTAATGTATCAACGGAGGCCCAGGGAGATAAGGCACGCTTTATTAATGCCCCAAGGGCCTTTCCAACAAACCGGCCGCTATCTCCCTCCTACCCGAAAAGCCCGGGTAAACACTTTTTTCTTTCCCTTCTCTCTCGGTAGCTCCCCTTAACCGACACACAGATTTTTCAAGAACGCTTTTGAATAGCCGAGAGATCAAGTTTATGAGAAGAAAGTGTTAGCCGAACCTTTTTTAGTACGACATCCCCTCCGCGGAAACACCCCGGATAAACCTCAAGATTTCAAACAAGAAAAAAGTACTGGTTTGAAGAGCTTCCAACGAAAACTTCCTTAAAGAGAAGTATCTATATAGGAGGGGGGAAGTATAACGGAGGGGACGTAAAACGTAGTGGGAAGTATATGGGAGGGGAAGTATAACGGAGGGGGAAGTATATGGGAGGGGGAAGTATAACGGAGGGGAAAGTATAACGGAGTAGGAAGTATAACAGAGGGAGAAGTATAATGGAGGGGGAAGTATAAAGGAAGGGGATTTAGTAGGGAGGGAAAGTATAAAGGACAATTTTGCAAGTTTTTTTTTTTGAAAAATTTTCCAAGTTCTTTTTTTCAAAAAATTTTCGAAGTTTTAACTTTTTTTTTCGAAAAATTTTCTAAGTTTTTTGTCCAAAAAAAAATTTTTTTTTCAAAAAATTTTCAAAATTTTTTTTGAAAAATTTTCCGGGTTTTCCTTTCCTTTTTTTTTTTTTTTTTCTTTTTTTCGAAAAATTTTCCAAGTTCTTTTTTTCGAAAAATTTTCTAAGTTTTTTTGTCAAAAAAAATTTTTTTTTTCGAAAAAATTTCCGGGTTTTTCTTTCTTTTTCTTTCTTCTTCTTTTTTTTTTTTTTTCGAAAAATTTTCTAAGTTTTTTTTTTGAAAAATTTTTAAGTCTCAAGGTAGAAATAATGGGCTCTTTGGCCTAGGGATGTGCCTCTCGTAAAGGGTAGAAGTACGAAATTTCTCCCTACTAAAAAAAATTAATGATTAAAAAGTGGCAATTTTTTTGCACCAAAAATTCTTAAAAAATATAAGGAGTAATTGGTGAAAATTTGGTGAAAATCGGATTAACGGTTCGGCCGCAGCGAATTTTTTAAAATTTCAAACAGACACATCTCCGCCATTTTTTCGAAATTCAAAAATCGCCCTCGTTACATTCTTCTTCACCGGCTAAAGAAATTTGTGTGAAAATTTGGTGAAAATCGGATGAAAACTGTGGCCGTAAAGTGTTCCGGAAAAAAATGCTACGGAGTGCCGGACGGCCGGAACCACAGACAAAGTTGAGATCGGTAAAGATCAATATTCGATTTTACCCTCCGGGGTCTGGAAGACCCTTCCCCAAAAACCCGACGTCGAGGGTATCGCAATAACTTCTTTAAGGAAGTTAAAAACGATTTACAAACTTTAAAACGCGAAATTTTCATTCTCCTAGAGGAGAAACGCTTAAACCGCAAATAAGGTCATGAGGAGCAATTACCACGACTGTTACGAGCGAGCACAATTCTATCAAACTGCGTGATTCAAGTGTTATTCTATTAGAAGAACACATGCACATGCATGTCTTGATCTAGATGTCAATCCTCGTTTAGCCCCCCCCCCCCCCCCCCCCGAAGAATATATCACCTGACACGGTAAGGCACTGTCCAATTTCAGATACCGCCGCTTTATTGTAATGAATCTGTTGGATTAGTTGTAAAGATTTTAGAGGTTATAGTGTATCATGCGATCCACACGACTTTTCTTTTTTGGGAAGGCGTAAAGAATGGCTGGATTAGAAACACGTATATCAAGAAGGCTCATGGCATAAAGAGTTAAGAGTCTTTAGCTCTCGGTAGGGTAACTGCAGAATGACTGCTGCCAACTGCCCTTTAGTGGCTCTATGAAGATGATAGAAGGTGGGGGCAGACGATGGTGTAGTAACCCTTTGACTCTAGAATGATTGCTGTCAACTGCCCTTTATTGACCCTATGATGATGACAGTAGGATGGGGGTCATTTTTTGGGGGGTGTATTTTTAGCTCTCCCGCATTTTTTACTAGTTTGAATTTAGGCAAATCAAAAATATGAATTTTTGAAAAAACGCGGGAGAGCTAAAAATACACGAAAGCCCGCGCATGCGCGTTGTTCTGGTACCGTAAACTCACAAGTACCCGATCGGTTAAACAACTGAAAAAAAATTTTGTGCAATCAGCGCCGAAAAAACAAGGTGAACGACCAAAAATTTGGTAGAAGTTAGTTTTTCTGCCTAAAAACTGAAGCTCTTTAAAAATCGTAAGGTTCTCTAGGCAGAAAAGTCGAGAGAAACATAAGAAAAACTTGATAAAATTGGGATTTTTAGTCAAGTGAAAAAATATGGTGGATCAGCATGGAGTCCTAAAAATTCGATGTATTTATTAACTTTGTTCCAACCGCAGTAAACCTTGTTCCAACCGTAAACTCACAAGTACCCGATCGGTTAAACAACTGAAAAAAAAATTTTGTGCAATCAGCGCCGAAAAAACTAGGTGAACGACCAAAAATTTGGTAAAAGTTAGTTTTTCTGCCTAAAAACTGAAGCTCTTTAAAAATCGTAAGGTTCTCTAGGCAGAAAAGTCGAGAGAAACATCAGAAAAAATTGATAAAATTGGGATTTTTAGTCAAGTGAAAAAATATGGCGGATCAGGATAGAGTCCTAAAAATTCGATGTATTTATTAGCTTTGTTCCTACCGCAGTTTGAAACTGATTTGAAACTCCTGGAGCATGCGCAGAAGGATTATTTGACATCGTTCAAATAGTTTGTCCGTCAAATCGGAAGTCATCTGAAGTCGTTCAAATCGTTTGTCCATCAATTCTGAAGTCATCTGACGTGCAGATTCTTCTGCGCATGCTACTGGAGTTTCAAATCAGACTGCGGTTGGAAGAAAGCTATCATTAGAACTATCAGATTTTTGAATATGACCGCGTAAGTACGATCTCTGGTTATTCCGGAGGGTTTTCGTTTCTAAATTAGTTTCTCGAAATCCAATCAATAAAACCCCTTTCGGCCTCTCATAAATCCCGAACCCGCCCCGGACATTTACTCCAGGAAATTAATTTAGTTCCACGACATTTCCAGTCCAGTTAAACAAAGGAAATACACAACGAAGTCGAGAAGAGAGAATCGGACGGACCCGCGCGGGGGGGGGGGGGATTAGCCGGGTGCCAAATGGCCCGCGAGAGCGTCCGGAACGTAAAAAGTTTAATATCGTTTTAATTTCCTCCTCCGCGTGGTTTTTTTGTAACGGTTTTTTTTTTTTTCGGATTCAGATCTTTATCGAGATATATTTATGGGGACGAAAAATAAAAACCGGAGAGAACAAAGAGTCATCAAACGTTCGGGAAAATAAGTAAATAAAAAAAAAGTACAAGTCCCGAACAAATAAAGCATGAATATTCAAAAGGTTTATACCGCTCGAGAATATATTGTCACGACCCTTAAACAATGCGACATTTCATAATGGCATCTACCCTTTTCTGATTTACAACGAGGACTTATCACTCCCATCTATATTTGCATAACTTCCAACGTATAAACCTCAAGATTTTTTCAATCTTTTCATCCTAAAAGCCAATTTAAAAAAATTATTTAATTAAAAATAAATATTTACACGAAAGAGGGGGAGAAAAAAGACTTTCATTAAGACCCTGAGACAATCTTCTTGGGAAAAAAAAAATTTTTTTTTTATGAAATTAATTTCTGCACTCCCCCAAGCCCACTAAACAAGGATAATGGCCTCCCCATACAAGATAATAGCACAATCTATTATGAAGCAGACAATGCCTGATTCTTTGGGAGGTTATAAGGATGAGGGAGGTAAAGACTTTTGAAGAAGAGAAGAGGAGAAAAAAAAGTCTTAAAACAACCCTGGGACAAAGGGGAGGAAATTGCTTCTGGTGGAGTAGAAAAAAAAGGAAAATTTTTTATCCAGTTAAGATGTTGCAGGATTTCTTCTGTTTAAAATCACAGAAGTCTTCACCGTCTTTAAATGGTGTATTCACGGGAGGAAACGATCAAATTATGAAGCTCAGGCTCATCTTCATTCATCTTCATCTTCATTTTAGGACGGTTTTTTGTTTTGTTGTCCAAGTGCAAGTTACAAGACGATTTCTGGTCGTTTTTCTCCATTTTTTAACCAATAGAAACCCGCATTTCAAGGGTTTTAATAATTTTTTTGCAGTTTTTTTATGCAGAAAAACTAACTTTTTAACAGATTTTCGGACGTTTTCTTCGGTCTTCTTGTCAAAAAACGCCTTTTCTTACCAAATTGGTCGTTCACCTCGTTTTTTCGGAGCTGATTTCACCAAAATGTTTTTCAGTTTTACCGAAAAAAGGTACTTGTGAGTTTACGGAAGCAGAATAACGCGCATGCGCGGGCTTTCATAGGTTTTTAATTCCCGCGTTTTTTCAAAAATTCATAATTGAGATTTGCCGAAATTCAAACTAGTTTGATAACACCAGGGGGTTAATTTTTTTTCCTCTCGCAAGAAAAGCTCGTGTGGAGGAAAAAATCAAACGAGCTCTCCTTGCGAGAGGAAAAAAATTAACCCCTCATCTTATCAAACGAGCTATCAACTAGTTTGAATTTAGGCAAATCTCAAATATGAATTTTTGAAGAAGAAAAAAAAACCCAGAAACTAAAAACCCCAATTTTAACAGGTTTTCGTAAAGGGAACCTTTTGTCCCGATTTCAAATAATTTTCTTCAGTTTTAGGCAGAAAAGCTATCTTCTTAACAGATTTTCGGACGTTTTCTTCGATCTTCTTGTCAAAAAAACGCCTTTTTTTCCAAATTTTTGGTCGTTCACCTCGTTTTTTCGGCGCTAATTTCACAAAATGTTTTTCAGTTTTTTAACCGATCAGGTACTTGTGAATTAACGGTACCAGAACAACGCGCATGCGCGGGCTTTCGTGTGTTTTTGTTTCCCACGTTTTTCAAAAATTCATGTTTGAGATTTGCCGAAATTCAAACTAGTTTGATAACATGAGGGGGTTAATTTTTTTCCTCTCGCAAGAAAAGCTTTTGTGGAAAGGAAAGAAAATCAAGCAAGCTCTCCATATCAAACTAGTTTGAATTAAGGCAAATCTTAAATATGAATTTTTGAAAAAAACGCGGGAACTAAAAATACACGCATGCGCGTCACCTTGTTGGCTCGCACCTGCGCGATGTACTGGTATCGTAACTCAGAAGTACTAGAAAAAAAATTTTTTCACTTCAGATTTTTGTGAATTTACAACTTGACATCAAGGATCACAACTTTTGCTTTTGGAACTCCAGCGAGCGCAAGACTACATGAGCTTCCGTTCGCCCATCATCGCACACTTTTTTGGAGCTTATCCTTACCCGGAGGTTCATCTTCTGCTGCTCCTGAGAGTTCAATAACCCCCCATGTTGCTAGCTTTTACCATCTTGAGCTAAAAGAAGTTCTTGTACTCTCCGGAAGGTCTTGCACCTTTGCAAGAAGAAGACATCAAGCAAAAGAACATCAAGGATCACAACTTTTGCTTCTGGAACTCCAGAGAGCTAAAGACTACTCGACTTCCTTTGTATGCTATGTTGCTTAGCCATAACATGTTGCTAGCTTTTACCATCGTCTTGAGCTAATAGAAGGTCTTGTACTCTCTGGAAGGTCTTGCACCTTAGCAAGAGGAAGACATCAAGCAAAAGACATCAAGGATCACAACTTTGCTTCAGGAACTCCAAAGAGCTCAAGACTATTCGACTTCCTTTGTCTCAAAACATTCAAAAACGAGCTTCCTGTTGCCCTCTTTGGACTTTCATAACTATAATGCTTAACGAAACACAGAGAATTCGCCTAGAAGTTTGTTAAAGTTTTAAAATGCTAAGAGTATTTTCATAATTCCGTATTCTATCTGTGGTGAGACGAGTTCTGGTTCTCAAAACGCTTATTATTAAACAAGAAGGTAACCACGATAAAGGACTTAACGAAAAAAGGGGTTTGAAGAGAGAAAGAAAACAAAAAAAAAAGTAAATGAGCGTGGGAAGGGAGGACGAATTAGAACGTCACGTAGGAATTACGTGATGGCGAGCATGGGAGAAAGTGTACGTTATGACGGATCACTCCGGAACGGCTATATCGGGGGAGGGGTCCAGATAATCGAATAGTCCGAATACTCCGGGATCGTTTTAATTCAAATTTGGAAACAAGGGGATCTTCTTTTCTCGGGGATGCAAACGAAGCAAAGGGCAAAAGGAAGAGGGAGGAAGCCAATTACGATCCGAGGGTGGGTAATGACTGCTCAGACATGCAAAAGGCATTCTTTTTCTTACAATCCCGAATCCTCTCCCTCTTAGCCACGCTTCACGGCCCATTCTAATGAGTTTCGTTTCCAATCTAGCCGAATTAAATGAGAAATCTGAATTTTTACAAAAAGGACACTGTTCATCAACTTCTTAAGAGTTAAACGGTTACCGAACAAACGACTTCCGCCGGTTGACAAATTGTTACTGGTTAACCTTTTGGGGTCCGATTCAGAAAACAACTGTTGACACATGATAAAAATCTTAAGCAGGTGAGGAGGAAGCGGACGTTTAGTCGCCGGAAGCGATAATTATCAAAGACTTCACCTATTTGATAGTCGGAAAGTGTCGAAAGGTAACGAAGTGTGTCAACCCTTTCCTCGTTATTCCGTTTTAACGTGGGGGAGAGGATTTTCCGTAAGGCATACCGAAAATTTCTTTTCCCTCGGGTATTCAGAGAGTTGCGGCACGCCGTTTTCCGCTCTGGAAGGCACTGCTGACTGGAAAGAGAAATTTTTTCAGAAATGGGAGAGGGTCGGAGGAAAAAAGGGGATTAATTGGAAGGGTCGAAGATGGGTTTTGAATCGCAATTATTATTCATACCCTGAGGCCTGATTTTCTACCCTCTCGCGGGTCAGTCTAATTACACACAGACGTGACTTTATCATGATCCATTAGCGAAACCCCTTTCATTCACTGGCGTCAATCTGTTCATTCGTAGGGGTGGGGTCCTCAGAAAAAACCTTACGCATAACAATTTTTCCCTCCAAAATGCCCAAAAACCCGGCAAAACCTCTGTTTCTCACCAGAACTAGAGCATCTCCGCAAAAAAAAATTATTAAAACCCTTTAAATGCGGGTTTCTATTGGTTAAAAAATGGAGAAAAACGACCAGAAATCGTACTTGGCAAAAAAAAAAAAAAAAAAAAAAATCGTCCTAAAAACTAGAAAAATGGACGATTTTTCAAAGGAAGAAATCCAGTTGAATGTGTTTCTCGATCAAAAAACACAAAAATGAAGTAATTTACGTGAAAAAATCGCTTGATGTTATCCTTTGGAGGATCTCCTTTCCCACAGGTGCAAGACCTTCCGGAGTTTTCCATCCTCAAGACGATGGCAAAAGCTTGCAACATGGGGGGAGCGGAGCGCAAGAGATGGGTTATTGAGCCCTCAGGAGTTCGAGAAGCAAAAGTTGTGATCCTTGATGTCTTAAGCTTTCATCCTTTGGAGCTTCTCCTTTCCCACAGGTGCAGGACCTTCCGGAGAGTACAAGACCTTCTATTAGCTCAAGACGATGGTAAAAGCTAGCAACATGGGGGGCTAAGGGTTATTGAACTCTCAGGAGCAGCAGAAGATCATGAACCTCCGTGTAAACCTGTGAAGAGACATATTACTCCAAAAAAGCGTGCGATGATGGGCGAACGGAAGCTCATGTAGTCTTGAGCTCTCAGGAGTTCCAGAAGCAAAAGTTGATGTCTTAAGCTTGATGTGATCCTTTGGAGGTTCTCCTTTCCCACAGGTGCAAGACCTTCCGGAGATTTCCATCCTTATGACGATTTTAAAAGCTTACAACATGGGGAGGGGAGCGCAAGAGATGGGTTATTGAGCTCTCAGGAGTTCCAGAAGCAAAAGTTGTGATCCTTGATGTCTTCTTCTTCCAAAGGTGCAAGACCTTCTGGAGAGTACAAGACCTTCTATTAGCTCAAGACGATGGTAAAAGCTAGCAACATGGGAGGCAAAGGGTTATTGAAATCTCAGGGGCAGCAGAAGATCATGAACTTCCGGGTAAGGAGAAGCTCCAAAAGTGCGATGGTGGGCGAACGGAAACTCATGTAGTCTTGAGCTCTCAGGAGTTCCAGAAGCAAAGGTTGATGTCTTAAGCTTGATGTCATCCTTTGGAGCTTCTCCTTTCCCACAGGTGCACGACCTTCCGGAGATTTCCATCCTCAAGACGATGGTAAAAGCTAGCAACATTGGGTTCATTGAGCACTCCGGAGTTTCACTGGATCTTCGGGGAAAAAAAGACGAAGCTTAAGACAATCAATAAAGGATCTTCGATCATTACGGTGAATCCCTAGTGACATATTGGATACTAAGCGAAAAAGTTGTAATAGCTGCATGATTAATACTACGATTTATAGGATCTTTTTGTTTTAATAATATCAAGAGTGAAGAATTTCGTTCAATTTTTATTGAAGTGGGATTGGAGGGTGAAGCGGTTTGAATCCCAAAGTGATATATTAGAAACTTTTCTTCTCACTGGAAGGAAGATTGCTTTAGAAAAGAAGACGACTGTGAAAGACAGTTGTATTGAACCAAAGGCGACACTGGAGGTTTTTTTTCTTTCTTTTTTCGATTAATGCCTTATCTCCCCTTGGAAAAAGAGAACCCATCCACTTAAAACAATCCTTCATTGATCCCTCGATATATCTGGTTCCTTTGCATGTGAGAGAGGAGATCGGTAGGCGGGCGGGCGGGGGTTCATCCCCTTTTGCCATATGAGTTAGGAGGGGAAGCAATCTCGCAACGTCCTCGCTCCTTTTCCCATTTCATTATTCCGCCTTTGGAAGCCTTCGAGACGTTTGTCAAACTACACCGGTGTTAATCTCGATCCCTTTTGTCCGACGGACTTTTTCTTCCCTCACCCGCCAACCTTTTACTTCATCTCCCTAATGGCTTCCTTATCATTAAAAACGCCCTTTTTTTTCGCCCTTCCGAGCAGAAAAAGAAAAATCATAATTACCCAGACTTAAAATGGTTAAAGCGGTGGGTAGAGGATAAGGACTTCGTACGAGGGATGTCCAAAAATTAAAGACCGTTTGTATTTTGACGCCGTACGGGCGAAGTATTCTGCCAGATGGTAGCACTAGCTTGTAGCGGGAAGTTCCCCCTCCACATCGCAACTGGTCTCATCTCTCTATCTTATCCAGCGTTGCTACGGCAGCCGTTCGCGATTGAGGTCCCGGTGCCGAGTCCCGCCGGTTGTGAAGTTCGCTCCGTCATCCGTTTCCTAAACGCGGAGAAACTTCGCCAGGTCGAAATTCATAGACGTTGGCGGCTATTTATGGCAATGTTATGAATGAGCGCCGTCAACGTCTATGAATTTCGACCTGGCGAAGTTTCTCCGCGTTTAGGAAACGGATGACGGAGCGAACTTCACAACCGGCGGACTCGGCACGTCCATCGCGAACGGCTGCCGTAGCAACACTGGATGGTATCCACGTCACAAGATCATCAACCCTCGTATTTTGGTTGATGATCTTGTGACGTTCATCGAGAACCGCTGTATGCCGTTGATGAAGATGCCGTCGTGATGGCTCAGGCGTGTTTGACATTTTTCCAAGTCTTTAAAGTGTTCGAAAAGCTCATTAACTTCCCTTATTTCCCTGTGTACACATCGCAGGTAAATATTTCCTACTTATAACTCGCCCACCCCTTTAAAACCATTCCGTGGGGAATGGCCGTGCGGTGGGGAAAGGATAAATCCGCAAATATTTACCGTAGGAGATGACACCTTGGGAAGTAGGTTTGCCCGGGCGTGTAGAAGGAGGAGTGGTGGAGCTGATTGGTTGTGCTGAAGGGAAGTCGATATACATATCCGCGGTCCCTCGTGAATTAAAGCAATTCGGGGATTCTGGATTCCATCTCCACACCTCTTCTACCCTACGAGGGAGGAGAAAAGTCATCCCTTCCTCTGAGAGAAGGGTCAATATCAAACATTCGACTCTTTATACGTAGATCGAATGGGTTTTTCCTATCAAACTTGACTTTGCCCCAAATACTCAAATCTGACAAAAGAACCCTCAATATATTATTTAGTTTTTCTTTTATTTCTCTCTCCCTTTATGAATATGAAATTGAGTTGCTCAAGTTGGAATTAGCTTCGGCAATTTCCAAATGGGAAAACGTACTCAGGACCCCCAATCATCATAAACCTATTTAGCATTCAAGAAACACACATCCTCCATATTTAACCTCGAAGTAATTCAAGTTTCGGCTTAATAATGCGAGGAAATTAAAGTGGTGAACGAGAAGTTTGATTGTTGAAGTTTCCCCCAGAAAAGCATTCCCGCGGGCCAAGAACACAAGAGCCTTGTGACGTCATTACTTTCCAATGAGGATAGCAAATCACGATGATCTAGAACAGTGGAGACATCACAAGGTTCTGGTAGGGTTATCTTTTGTGTGTCGTGACGTCACTTTCCGAGCCATTTTGAAGTCACTTATCTTCGAACTTTGCCACTCCATCGCACTCAAAAAATGGGCTTTCAGATGCGTGAGTCGTGTGGGGTGCGGCTATGGAAATAATAGATACAGAGGTTATTCTCTTTTTAGAAGTGAGTGTCAATAAAGAAGTTGAGGTAATGGCGGTAGGGCTCTAATGCGTTTTTGGTATTGAGTGGCCCGGGGGCCGGGAGGCGGCGAGGGCGGCGCATGCTTCACATCCAACCAGTCCTCCCCAATTTCGTATAATCGTTATATTTGTTGATCTTTCAGTTCCGGCCGTCTCCACACCTCTCGCTCATACACAGAATCCAGAATTCGGACATTTAAAAGAGAAGGAAAACAAAAATCGATATTCGTGATTGGCTGAATATTTTTTCTTCTGCGGGCGAGCGATTAGACGTCGGAGTATCCGGGGGATAACGTATTCACGGCACGATCGGGCCCAGGGCTTTCCAATGTGACACAAACAAATGCGAGCCGTGCCCGCCCCCGTGTGTGCGCCCAATTGAGAACAAACCCTCCCCCCCTCCTACCTTCCGATATATATCTTTTCGAAACTCCCTTCATTTTTCGCTCGAGAAGCCTTACTTTTCAAGAGTTCACCTATGCCAGGAATGAAAAACATAAAACTATAGCGCATTTCTCGATTTTTGGCAGAAAGACCGGGCGGTATCCATTCTGATCATCAATCGCTATAAGGTCATTAGCAGAAAATGAACCTTCTTATAACCTAATTGAGCATGCCCAGTCGAGTTCTCTACTTTTCCGCTTATGGAGCTTCTTTTGGGCACTCTTATTTAGATCCATAGAACCATAGCACATTTCTCGATTTCTGTCTAAAAGACCGGGAGGTGTCCATTCTGATCATCAATCGCTATAAGGTCATTAGCAGAAAAAGACCCTTTTTACAACCTGATTGCGCATGCCCTGTCGAGTTCCCTGCTTTTCCGCTTAGGGAGCATCTTATGGACACTTACTGAGCATCAATCGCTATATGAAGTAGCAGAAAATGACCCTTTTTACAACCTGATTGCGCATGCCCAGTCGAGTTCTCTACTTTTCCGCTTAAGGAGCTTCTTTTGGACACTCTTACTGAGCATCAATCGCTATATGGTGTAGCAGAAAATGAACCTTATTACAACCTAATTGCGCATGCACAGTCGAGCTGCTTTTCCGCTAATAAAGCTTCGTTTGGGCACTCTTATTATAGATCTATAGCACTATAGCGCATTTCTCGATATCTGGCAAAAGACCGCGAGGTGTCCATTCTGATCATCAATCGCTATAAGGTCATTAGCAGAAAAAGACCCTCCTTTACAACCTGATTGCGCATGCCCAGTCGAGTTCCCTACTTTTCCGCTTATGGAGCTTCTTTTGGACACTCTTACTGAGCATCAATCGCTATATGGAGTAGCAGAAAATGACCCTTCTTACAACCTAATTGCGCATGCCCAGTCGAGTTGCTTTTCCGCTCATAAAGCTTCGTTTGGACTCTCTCATTTTAGATCTATAGCGCATTTCTCGATGCTGGCAAAAGACCGGGAGGTGTCCATTCTGTGCATCAATAAGGTCATTAGCAGAAAAAGACCCTTTTTACAACCTGATTGCGCATGCCCGGTCGAGTTTCTACTTTTCCGCTTATGTAGCTTCTTTTGGACACTCTTACTGAGCATCAATCGCTATATGGAGTAGCAGAAAATGAACCTTCTTACAACCTAATTGCGCATGCCCAGTCGAGTTCCCTGCTTTTCCGCTTATGTAGCTTCTTTGGACACTCTTATTGTGCATCAATCGCCATATGGAGTAGAAGAAAATGTACCTTCTTACAACCTAATTGCGCATGCCCTGTCGAGTTCCCTGCTTTTCCGTTTATGGAGCTTCTTTTGGACACTCTTACTAAGCATCATTCGCTATATGGAGTAGCAGAAAATGAACCTTCTTACAACCTAATTGCGCATGCCCAGTCGAGCGGCTTTTCCGCTTATAAAGCTTCGTTTGGACTCTTATTTTAGATCCATAGCACTATAGCGCATTTCTCGATGTCTGGCAAAAGACAGGGAGGTGTCCATTCTGTGCATCAATAAGGTCATTAGCAGAAAAAGACCCTTCAAGCTGATTGCCATGCCCAGTCGAGTTCCCTGCTTTTCCGCTTATGTAGCTTCTTTTGGACACTCTTATTGTGCATCAATCGCCATATGGAGTAGAAGAAAATGTACCTTCTTACAACCTAATTGCGCATGCCCTGTCGAGTTCCCTGCTTTTCCGCTTATGGAGCTTCTTTTGGACACTCTTACTGAGCATCAATCGCTATATGGAGTAGCAGAAAATGACCCTTCTTACAACCTAATTGCGCATGCCCAGTCGAGCTGCTTTTTCGCTTATAAAGCTTCGTTTGGACTCTCTTATTTTAGATCTATAGCACTATAGCGCATTTCTCGATATCCGGCAAAAGACCGCGAGGTGTCCATTCTGTGCATCAATAAGGTCAATGACCCTTTTTACAACCTGATTGCGCATGCCCAGTCGAGTTCTCTACTTTTCCGCTTATGTAGCTTCTTTTGGACACTCTTACTGAGCATCAATCGCTATATGGAGTAGCAGAAAGTGACCCTTCTTACAACCTAATTGCGCATGCCCAGTCGAGCTGCTTTTCCGCTTATAAAGCTTCGTTTGGCCACTCTTACTGAGCATCAATCGCTACATGAAGTAGCAGAAAATGACCCTTCTTACAACCTGATTGCGCATGCCCAGTCGAGTTCCCTGCTTTTCCGCTTATGGAGCTTCTTTCTTAGTTTAGATCATTTTTTTGAAGTTTTAAGTCGAAAAGATGAGACATAACCATAAAAAATAGTGTAGTCTTACCCCTCTTTCTCCCTACATAAACATAAGGATTTAAAAAAAACTACAAAGAAATAAAATTCAGTTTATTTGCTCATATTTCATTCCATCCTTCAGCGTTTCCTGAAAAAAATAAAAATAAATCATTAAAAACTTAATAAAAATGACAGTTTACATAATAAATAAATAAATTTTGGAATAAAATAAATTTTAAAATGAAAAAGCTGCAACCTGTTTGGGCCCAGCGTTAATGGAGAGGTCAAATAAACGACAGACCAAAAAAAAAAGAAAAAGTGACCAAAACAAATGTTTTTTTTTTCTGCCATTAAAGAGGGGGTTTCTCCTCGTGTAAACTTTGTTTTAAAACTTCAACGCTCTCCCTCCCCCGCTCTTTTTTTCTCGAATCCCCCTTAGAAAATTCGTACAAAAGGTAATTTAGACAAATTGATCATTACTCCGCAAATAACGAGGGTGATTAAAGAATCATCAATAACACTTAACTTTTTTCCTGATTGGAAACGACTGAAAGAAAGAGTAATTCCAATCTAAATTCTGCAGTTTTAAAATATACAGTTTGAGGAATACTCGGATGATGACGTCATATTTTCTTAATGACCTAACTAAAATAACCTTCTAATATAACCTTAAATAACCGCTATTTACCTATATTAGGTTATTTACCTTAAATAAACTAAAATAAAATAACCTTAAAAACTAAAATAACCTTCTAATATATAACCTTAAATAGTGGTTATAAAATAACCTTAATTAAAATAACCTTCTAAATAACCTTAAATAACCGCTATTTAAGGTTATATTAGAAGGTTATTTTAGTTTTTAAGGTTATTTTAGTTTATTTAAGGTAAATAACCTAATAAAGGTAAATAGCGGTTTTGAACGGTTTTTAGCGGTTTTAGCGGTTTTAAACCTTAAATAACCGTTATTTAAGGTTATATTAGAAGGTTATTTTAGTTTTTAAGGTTATTTTATTTTAGTTTATTTAAGGTAAATAACCTAATATAGGTAAATAGCGGTTATTTAAGGTATATTAGAAGGTTATTTAGTTTAGGTTATTTTAGTCTAATATATAACCTTAAATAGTGGTTATTTAAGGTTATATTAGAAGGTTATTTTAGTTTAGGTTATTTTAGTCTAATATATAACCTTAAATAGTGGTTATTTAAGGTTATTAGAAGGTTATTTTAGTTTTTAAGGTTAGGTTATTTAAGGTTGTATTAGAAGGTTATTTTAGTTTTTAAGGTTATTTTATTTTAGTTTATTTAAGGTAAATAACCTAATAAAGGTAAATAGCGGTTTTTAACGGTTTTTAGCGGTTTTAGCGGTTTTTAAACCTTAAATAACCGTTATTTAAGGATATATAAGAAGGTTATTTTAGTTTTTAAGGTTATTTTATTTTAGTTTATTTAAGGTAAATAACCTAATATAGGTAAATAGCGGTTATTAAGGTTATATTAGAAGGTTATTTTAGTTTTTAAGGTTATTTTATTTTAGTTTATTTAAGGTAAATAACCTAATATAGGTAAATAGCGGTTATTTAAGGTTATATTAGAAGGTTATTTTAGTTTAGGTTATTTTAGTCTAATATATAACCTTAAATAGTGGTATTTAAGGTTTATTAGAAGGTTTTAGTTTTTAAGGTTAGGTTATTTAAGGTTGTATTAGAAGGTTATTTTAGTTTTTAAGGTTATTTTATTTTAGTTTATTTAAGGTAAATAACCTAATAAAGGTAAATAGCGGTTTTTAACGGTTTTTAGCGGTTTTAGCGGTTTTTAAACCTTAAATAACCGTTATTTAAGGATATATTAGAAGGTTATTTTAGTTTTTAAGGTTATTTATTTTAGTTTATTTAAGGTAAATAACCAATATAGGTAAATAGCGGTTATTTAAGGTTATATTAGAAGGTTATTTTAGTTTAGGTTATTTTAGTCTATATATAACCTTAAATAGTGGTTATTTATGGTTATATTAGAAGGTTATTTTAGTTTTTAAGGTTAGGTTATTTAAGGTTGTATTAGAAGGTTATTTTAGTTTTAAGGTTATTTATTTTAGTTTATTTAAGGTAAATAACCTAATAAAGGTAAATAGCGGTTTTTAACGGTTTTTAGCGGTTTTAGCGGTTTTTAAACCTTAAATAACCGTTATTTAAGGATATATTAGAAGGTTATTTTAGTTTTTAAGGTTATTTTATTTTAGTTTATTTAAGGTAATAACCTAATATAGGTAAATAGCGGTTATTTAAGGTTATATTAGAAGGTTTTTAGTTTAGGTTATTTTAGTAATATATAACCTTAAATAGTGGTTATTTAAGGTTATATTAGAAGGTTATTTTAGTTTTAAGGTTAGGTTATTTAAGGTTGTATTAGAAGGTTATTTAGTTTTTAAGGTTATTTTTATTTTATTTAAGGTAAATAACCTAATAAAGGTAAATAGCGGTTTTTAACGGTTTTTAGCGGTTTTAGCGGTTTTTAAACCTTAAATAACCGTTATTTAAGGATATATTAGAAGGTTATTTTAGTTTTTAAGGTTATTTTATTTTAGTTTATTTAAGGTAAATAACCTAATATAGGTAAATAGCGGTTATTTAAGGTTATATTAGAACGTTATTTTAGTTTAGGTTATTTTAGTCTAATATATAACCTTAAATAGTGGTTATTTAAGGTTATATTAGAAGGTTATTTAGTTTTAAGGTTAGGTTATTAAGGTTGTATTAGAAGGTTATTTAGTTTTTAAGGTTATTTTATTTTAGTTATTTAAGGTAAATAACCTAATAAGGTAATAGCGGTTTTTAACGGTTTTTAGCGGTTTTAGCGGTTTTTAAACCTTAAATAACCGTTATTAAGGATATATTAGAAGGTTATTTAGTTTTTAAGGTTATTTATTTTAGTTTATTAAGGTAAATAACCTAATATAGGTAAATAGCGGTTATTTAAGGTTATATTAGAACGTTATTTTAGTTTAGGTTATTTTAGTCTAATATATAACCTTAAATAGTGGTTATTTAAGGTTATATTAGAAGGTTATTTTAGTTTTAAGGTTATTTAGTTTAGGTATTTGTACACGGTGTACAACAAAAACTTTGAGCCAAAAGTCCCATCTGTTCGATTCCGTATCGTTGAACTAAGTACGGTAATTAGTAATTACAAAGATCACTTTTTTTAGTTAAAAACTCTTTTTTCCCCGATAACACCAACTGTTATATAAAAAATGAACAGATGTCTCGGAGAAAAGAAAGGGGGAAAAAAAGAAAGAAAGGACACGAAGACACGTGAGATACCGGGACGATCATATCTAGATGAGGACAAAACCTGCCTTCGATAAATAAAAGGCTCCCCATTGTTTTTATACCCAGTGATAAGTAATGAACGCTTTTTGCGGATAGGCGTCTTTGATAAGAGATTTACAATTGAGCAAGAGAGCATAAACAATTAAAATCAGTTACTCCGGACAAAAACCGGCCTTAAAAAAGAAAAAGAAAAAAATTTTGCACAAATCTCACTGAAAGTACTAGTTTGAGAAGCTTCCAACGAAAACTTCCTTAAAGAAAAGTAAAAATATAGGAGGGGGAAGTACTAAAGAGGGGAAGTATAACGGAGGGGGATGTATAAAGGAGGGGAAGTATAACGGAGGGGAAGTACAACGGAGGGGGAAGTATAAAGGAGGGGAATTATAACGGAGAGGGATGTTTTTTGTTGTTGTTTTTGAAAAATTTTCCGAGTTTTTTTGGCCGAAAAATTTTCTAAGTTTTTTAATTAAACGTTTTTGTCAAAGTTTTGTTTTTTGAAAATTTTCCGAGTTTTTTTTTTTCGAAAAATTTTCAAGTTTTTTTAAGTTTCCGATGGGTTTTTTTTTTTCGAAAAATTTACAATTTTTTTTCTCGAAAAATTTTGCAACTTTTTGCGAAAATTTTGTTAAGTGTCAATAAGTGGAAATATGAAATTTCTCCCTACTTAAAAAAAAATAATTAAAAAAGTGACAATTTTTTTACACCGAAAATTCGCGAAAATATAAGGAGTCTTTGGTGAAATTTGGTGAAAATCGGGCCGCAGCGAATTTTTTGAAATTTCAAACAGACATATCTCCGCCATTTTTTTCGAAATTCAAAAATCGCCCTCGTTACATTCTTCTTCACCGGCTAAAGAAAATTTGTGAAAATCGGTTGAAAACTGTGGCCGTAAAGTGTTCCGGAAAAAATGCTACGGCCGGCCGGTACCACAGACAAAGTTGAGATCGGTAAAGATATTCGATTAGACCCTCGGTGATCTGAAAGACCCTCCCCCAAAAACCCTTCGTGGAGGGTATCACAATAACTTCTTTAAGGAAGTTAAAATCAGAAGTTTACGTTCTCCTCCATTTTTTTTTTTCCCCCATCAAAATGCCATTTTTAGGTTATTTGATATTTTAGGTCACAACTGGCATTTGCCGAACAAGAATTAACCAGTTGCCTGTCGTCTCATCTTCACTACAAAATCTGACGTCACTATCCGAGTGATCTATCCAAAAATGTCACAAGTATTTTTCCCCATATTCAAGCGGATATTATATACCTATATTATTCTAAGGCGTCTTTCGCTTTCTCATGCTTCAATATTCCCTTCAAGGGATCTTCCTGCGACAAAAAATGCCAATGTTTTCCCTAGAAATAGTCAATAGTTTTGTTCCAACCGCAGTTTGAAACTCCTGGAGCATGCGCAGAAGGAAGAGGACGTAAAATTAGACTTCGTTTAAATCGTTTGTCCGTCAAATCTGAAGTCATCTGAAGTCATATTTGATGTCCAAATCCTTCAGCGCATCTCAGGAGTTTCAACTACGGTTGGAACAAAGCTATTATGTATAAAGTTTGATTTTTGGCCTTTTTTGTATAAAAGCACCCCAAAAAAAAAAATCTATTTGGTACATTCAATATTTTAATTTTTTTCGAAGGTTTTCAAGAAGGGATTTTCCTACGACAAAAAAGGCAATGTTTTTCTCAGAATAGTCAATGGTTTTGTTCCAACCGCAGTTTGAAAATGGTTTGAAACTCCTGGAGCATGCGCAGAAGGATGAGGACGTCAAATTTGACTTCGTTTAATCGTTTTTCCGTCAAGTCTGATGTCATCTGACGTCATATTTGACGTCCAAATCCTTCTGCGCATGCTCCTGGAGTTTCAAACTACGGTTGAAACAAAGCTATATGTATAAAGTTGATTTCTTGGCCTTTATTGAATAAAAAGCACCCCAACAACAACCAAAATCTTTTTTCGAAGATAATATTTCAATTTTTCGAAGGATTTCAAGAAGGGATCTTCCTACGACAAAAAAAAAGGCAATGTTTTCCCCAGAAATAGTCAATAGTTGTTCCAACCGCAGTTTGAAACTCCTGGAGCATGCGCAGAAGGATGAGGACGTAAAATTTGACTTCGTTTAAATCGTTTTTCCGTCAAATCTGAAAGTCTGACGTCATATTTGACGTCCAAGTCCTTCTGCGCATACTCCAGGAGTTTCAAACTACGGTTGGAACAAAGCTATTATCACGAAATCCCCCCCCCCCTCGAGAGGGAGAAATTGGCTGATCATGCGTTCCGAGAGGCTGGCTAGGCGAAGGTTTAAATATGAATTTGAAATACCATTATAAAATATATTTGATAAAAATGTTTAAAAAATGAGAAAAAAACAATAAAGAGCCGCTTTTTGTGGGGAATGGATGTAGATTAAATACGTGGTAGTTCTCGCTCCCCTTTTATTCCTGCAGAGGCTTTTTCTCCACTTGAAGGCCTCCTCCGCTCGCCGCCCCCCTCTTGCGTTTCAGAATCCCTCTTTCCGTTAATATATAAGGACCTTTTGGAAATAGGAGGGCGGGAAGGGTCTGGCTTTTTTAGCGAGGCTTTTAGCTCCGGCCTCTTTTTCGTATATGCTGTGGAAGTCCTTCGTTTGTGAGTTGGGAAGGGTGGGTAAAGAAAAAAAGATGGGTCGATACTCATACCCGGGGCTAATTGATTAAAGGCTCTCAAGGAAAAAAAATCTCGTACGTTTCCGTTCTTACATACTGAAAAGAGCCACTCGACTAAAAAAAAATTTTTTTCTCTCTCTCGTTAAATCATAAAATTTTTACCCCTTTGTCGCACCTGATAGAATGCCCAGGTAGGAAGCAAACGCACAGAAAGAATATCTAGTTATCCTTAAATCGATCAAAAAATTGCATAAATCTTGTGAAACGTTTCATGAAATCTCATTATTATGTGAACTTTAAGGAATCACTCGGATGGTGACGTCAGATTTTTGTGATGATGAGACGACAAGGCAACTGGTTAATTCTTGTTCGGCAAATGCCAGTTGTGACCAGAAAAATATCAAATAACCTAAAAATGACATTTTTGATTGGGGGGAAAAAATAAATGGAGGAGCAACGTAAACTTCTGCATGCACAGAAGGATTTGGACGTCAAATGTGACTTCGCTCCGTTTGTCCGTCAAATCTGACGTGAAGATCCTTCTGCGCACCAGGAGTCAAATCCGTTTCAAACTTCGGTTGGAACAAACCTATTATATTATTATTAACTTATATGAAGTATTTAATTTTCTATTATCTTATTGTGGTAACATTTGTCAGAAAACGTTAAATGAAGCGAAAAACGACATTGAAAAAAAAAATTCTTTTTTTTCCCTTAAAAGTCTTGTTCTTACAAATGTGTAATTAAGACAGATGTAAACAAGAGGTTCAATCAAGTATGACGCAGGTGGGGCCCTTTTTTTTTTCTTTTCCCTCAAAAAGCCCCCCACATGCGGTAACATTGTTTTCCCTTTTGTCTTCTAATCCATTAATGACCTCAATAAAAATCGAAAAAAGGTTGAAAAAAAGGAATTTTGACGCGATAGAGGAAGTCATGTAGAAGTGAAAATGTAGCCCAGGTATTCGCCGATAAAATCTTCTTTTCGTGTTGTAAATCAAGAAAGATACACGTGTTAAGGGTGGAGAGAGAAAAAAAATGTTTCGGAATTAACATATAAAAATTTTAATCTTGTATATCAAAAAAAAAGGAAATTAATAGGTCAACAGGTTGACTATAATGATTATTGCCCAGTTGTCTCTTGAGGGTTTTACCCTTTAAATCAAAACCGTATAATTATACCATTAAGTCGTTTTTCGACTGTCTCCCCCACGTATTAGCATAGGAATGTATCGAAAAATGTACGCGGGAGGTATAAAAAAAAATCTAAAACTCTTTAAGATTTATGTAGTTTATGTAATGCCGTAATTTATGTTCGGAGGTTTTCTGAAAACGGGTGTGCCGGCACGGGACTCGGCTTTTTTTTTATAAATTCTCAAAGAAGGGTTTTTTTCGGTCTCATTCTTTATTTAAATTGTTATAATTTTTTAATATTATTGCGTTTAACGGTGGTATAAATTTCAAAAGCGCCCGGATTTGAAAGAAAAGGGTGTGTAAGCAGGAAGAATATTTATTTTAAAATATCCAGTAGAAAAAGATTCGAAAATAAGAAAAACTTCCTAAAAGAGAATAAGAATATAGGGGGGAAGTATAACGGAGGGGGACGCAAACGGAGGGGGAAGTATAACGGAGGGGACGTAAAACGGAGGGGGAAGTATGTGGGAGGGGAAGTATAACAGAATAGTCACAGTATAAAGTATAACAGAGGGGGAAGTATAACGGGAGGGGCGTATAAGGAAGGGGATGTATATAAAAGGAAAAGTATAAGGGAGGGGGAAGTTTTTTTCTTTTCCAAGTTTTCTTCTTTTTTTTCCGAAAATGTGGTGAAAAACGGTTGAAAATTGTGGCCGTAAAGTGTTCCGGAAAAAATGCCACGGACGGACGGCCGAACGGCCGGCCGGCACCACAGACAAAGTTGAGATCAGTAAAGATCAATTTTCGATTTGACCCTCCGGGGTCTGGAAGACCCTTCCCCAAAAACCGAGGGTATCACAATAACTTCTTTAAGGAAGTTAAAAAAATTTTAGGGATGGTCACTTATCTACAGGGTGACCAACTATTGTGGACCAGCATTTAGTCCTACAAAAAAAAAGTTAAATGTAAACCCCCCTTATTTTTGGACGGGAAATCGACTCCAATTGGTGGATTTTGGTTTTGGTATACAGGGTGTCCCAGAGCGACCAAACCTTTATTTTAATGGAACCCTATGTTTTTATGCTTTTAATCGATTCTACGTTCAATTTTAAGCAACTTTTACTTAGGCCATTTTTTCGATTGGACTTTTTTTTAAATGAAATTTTGTCCCATCTAGATGGACCGCTATTTGGCGGAAAAGAGACCGTGGGTCAGTATTTCGGAGGGAAACTGCCATTAGGTCGATATTTTGGCTACAACAGCCATTAGGCCGATATTTTGGCGGGAAAAGAGCCTGTAGGTCGGTATTTGGCGGGGAAAAATAGCCCGTAGGTCGGATTTTGGCGGAAAATAGCCCGAGTCGGTATTTTGGCGGGAAAATAGCCCGTAGGTCGGTATTTTGGAGGGAAACTGCCATTAAGTCGATATTTTGGCTACAAAACAGCCATTAGGCCGATATTTTGGCGGGAAAATAGCCCGTAGGTCAGTATTTGGCGGGAAAATAGCCCGTAGGTCGGTATTTGGCGGAAAAAGCCCGTAGGTCGGTATTTTGGCGGGAAAATAGCCCGTAGGTCGGTATTTTGGAGGGAAAACTGCCATTAAGTCAATATTTTGGCAAAACAGCCATTGGGATATTTGGCGGGAAAAGAGCCCGTAGGTAAGTATTTTGGAGGGAAAACTGCCATTATGTCGATTTTGGCTACAAAAACAGCCATTAGGCCGATATTTTGGCGGGAAAAGAGCCCGCAGTCAGTATTTCGTAGGGGAAAACTGCCATAGGTCGATATTTTGGCTACAAAACGCCATTTGGCCGATATTTTGGCGGGAAATGAGCCCGTAGGTCGGTTATTTGGAGGAAAAAACTGCCATTAGGTCGATCCTACGTTCAATTTTAAGCAACTTTTTTAAGGTCACTTTTCCGATTGGAGCACTCCTTTTTTTGGTATGAATTTCAGATCCTTAAAAGCGATTCAAACGCCGTAAAAATGCTGGTCTACTTGTAACACCCTGTATATCTACATCTAAACCATATTTGGGTAGCTTCATACTGGAATAATTTGATTTAAAAACGCTGAAGGTTATAAAATAAAAATAGATATAAATTATATTTGGCAATTATATGAGATTCGTCATCATTACGTGCCTCGTAATAATTTCAAAAGGTAAAAAAAAAAAAAAAGAAGAAAATTCAAGTAGTATCAATTTATACAGAGTATCTATTGGTCCAGTGAGTGAGGCTGCGTGACTAATTAAAATGGGGTTGGTCTTAAATGGATGCGAGGGGGGTGGTCGCCCAATGAGGGAAAGGAAGGATTGTCTCTGTCCGGCCACGCCCAATTCCTCGGGGTGGAAAAAGTTTCGCCGCCCGCCCCGTCTCCTTTTCTTGTCCTCCTTAATTAACCGTATTTCGTCTAATTGGAAGCTCGGTGGAGGAGGCACTCACCGGCGGGCGATCCCTCGAACTTAACGAAGGGGTCTCCGGGGCGGGGGGAGCCGTACGGGGGGCGGCGGAGGCGGGGGGGTAATTGAATATTGATTCGTCGGAGGGTGCCCCTCCTCAGCATCAGCCACCCCGCCACCCTTATTTTACTTAAATCCTCAAAATCATGCTCTTTTTTTTTTATTAATAACTTTCAATCGATCGAGTACTTCCGTCTAAAAACTCTCGTCATAATTTCAACATACATATTTATCTTTAGTATTTACATCTCTCTTGCTCGTCTGCTTGTTCTTGATTGCTTTGGATTGCTTGAAAAAATCCATCTCTTTTCTTCTTTTAACACGTTGAAATTATGGCAAAACTTTTTATGACGAAAGGTATAATCTTTCTGAATAGCAATATTGGGTATATAATTATGAAAAATGACAGAAAGCTTAAAAAACCGTCTTTCTAGGTATCGCATAACAACTGTCTTTTTGGTTAAAAAAATTAGTTTGTTGGCTATACTGTTGTTGCTACGTGTTCATATGAGGCTCCGGGTACGAAGGGCGAACTCAACAAAACGTAGTTTCGAGATATTCGCATTTTAAAGTTTTATGTTACGGGCGAACTCAACAGAAAAGTCATGCCCTGGAATGGGAAAAGGAGTGGGGGTTGTGGACTAGGGTGGAGTTCGCCTTTCGTACCGCTCGGATATCGCAGTTAGAGCTTGCCGCATATCGGTTTTTACGTATTTAAAGGGGAAAAAAGGGCGAACTCAATAAAAATTATATGTGTATTCACCAAGAGGTCTAGAATCTGAAAATTGAAAAAAAAAAAATGTCCGATGTTGAGTTCGCCCTTCGTACCCGGAGCGCCTCATATTTACCCCCAATTTTTCATATTTATCAAAAACAGATAATTTTGGAAGACTGGTATTACTGTGTTTTCAGTTAATGAAAATTAAGTAGAAGACTTCGTCCTTAAGGGTCTTACAATGCCTTTTCAGTTAATAAAAAATGAAAACAAGTTGGCAAGACTGTTATTTTCAAGCTGATACTTGGCGGTCATTACTGTACTTTTCATTTTTATCCCTAAGTTATTGTTTTTAACCCTCCACGTCAGGTTTTTGGGGAAGATCAATTCGAATCCTATACGATCTCAACTTTGTCTGTTGTTCCGGCCGGCCGTAGCATTTTTCCGGAACACTTCACGGTGGCCGTGAAAACTGTCTCAGTTTTCAATCAGTTTTCACACAATTTTCTTTGGTCGGTGAACACGAAAAACGAGGGCGATTTTTAAAATTTCAAAAAATGGCGGAGATATGTCTGTTTGAAATTTTAAAAATTGGTCCGATTTCACCAAATTTTTACCCAATGCTCCTTATACGAATTTTTGGTGTAAAAAAATTTTAGTAGGGAGAAATTTCAAATTTCCACCCCTTGCAAGAGGGACATCCCTTAGGCAAAAAGCCCATCATTTCTACCTTGATTTTAGATTAAAGGATTTATCCAGACATACATATTAGAGATAAAAAATAATTTTTTTAAATAAATTTTCTTAATGAATTATAATTAATAATGAATAATTATTATTAATAAATTATAACGGAATTGGAAAGTGCTTCGGAGTGAGATTTACCTAAGACGCAGATGTAGTTATTCTATTGATCCTTGTTTGTGGGGGTGGAATGAGGGCGGCTGGAAAGGGGGCGCATGCGCACTTTTCTCCTGAGTCCCCGCCGTTAATTACGAACTAATTGATACATTTTATCTACGCAGTGAGGGCAACTTAAATTTAAATTTTCCCAGGTGGGGGGGGGGAATGATGAGGGAAAGGGATATTGAATTTAACCTTTAGTTAAATTCAACTCTTTTCTCAGTCCCGCCGTTAATTACGAACTAATTGATACATTTATCTACGCAGTGAGGCCAACTTAAAATTTAAATTTTCCCAGGGGGGGGGGGGAATGATGAGGAAAGGGATATTGAATTTAACCTTTAGTTAAATTCAACTCTTTTCTCTGAGTCCCCGCCGTTAATTACGAACTAATTGATACATTTATCTACGCAGTGAGGCCAACTTAAAATTTAAATTTTCCCAGGTGGGGGGGGGGGGGGGAATGATGAGGGAAAGGGATATTGAATTTAACCTTTAGTTAAATTCAACTCTTTTCTCCTGAGTCCCCGCCGTTAATTACGAACTAATTGATACATTTATCTACGCAGTGAGGCCAACTTAAAATTTAAATTTTCCCAGGTGGGGGGGGAATGATGAGGGAAAGGATATTGAATTTAACCTTTAGTTAAATTCAACTCTTTTCTCCTGAGTCCCCGCCGTTAATTACGAACTAATTGATACATTTATCTACGCAGTGAGGCCAACTTAAAATTTAAATTTTCCCAGGTGGGGGGGGGGGAATGATGAGGGAAAGGATATTGAATTTAACCTTTAGTTAAATTCAACTCTTTTCTCCTGAGTCCCCGCCGTTAATTACGAACTAATTGATACATTTATCTACGCAGTGAGGCCAACTTAAAATTTAAATTTTCCCGGGGGGGGGGGGAATGATGAGGGAAAGGGATATTGAATTTAACCTTTAGTTAAATTCAACTCTTTTCTCTGAGTCCCCGCCGTTAATTACGAACTAACGATCTACGCAGGAGGGCAACTTAAAATTTAAATTTTCCCAGGTGGGGGGGGGGGAATGATGAGGGAAAGGATATTGAATTTAACCTTTAGTTAAATTCAACTCTTTTCTAGTCCCCGCCGTTAATTACGAACTAATTGATACATTTATCTACGCAGTGAGGCCAACTTAAAATTTAAATTTTCCCAGGTGGGGGGGGGGACAATGAGGAGGGATATTGATTTAACCTTTAGTTTGACAGTTTCTGTGTTCGTGGAGCACCCTAATTTTTTTTTCTTTCTCCTCCACTTCGCACGTCTCCTAAAGGCTTTTTCCAAACTCTGCGCACGACGGGAAGAGAAAATATAAGAAATTAAATTAGAGGCCGACGCCTACCCTCCTATAACATCCCTTTAGTCCAACGTATTAGAAGCACATAGAAAAGAGAAGAAGGTAATCAAGTTAGAGAAAACCGTGACCGGTGTCGTTGATTTTGATGGAAGAAAAATTTTTTGTCAAAGAATCTCTGAATAAAATAGTGTAAAAGTAGTGAAGTTCTTGTGATTTCAGAAGTCGCCACTGGTAAAAAGAGAGAGTAAATAAATTTAAAAGAGAACCCCCACTTGGTCTTTTCGCCGCAGAAACTCCTATTGTGTGTTAATCCTCCGCCTACTTAACACTCAACTAAAATAAACTAAAGGCAAAACCGTCTACCAGGATCGGCCTATAATTGGGTCCGGATCTTCGAAAAATGCCCTTTTTTTTTGCTCTCTCTCTTTTTTTTTTCCCTTCCTTTGAAAATTAAATCGACCTCTCTCCCCTCACCTTATGCGGATAACTAATTCTGGTTTTTCATACCCTATCCTTGAGAAAGAGAACCATTAATTTACGACTGGCTTAGATTGATTGTGAGGCGAAATTCTCTCAATCTCAACCCGCGAGGTTCGAGTCCTCCCCGCCCGTCTCGTCAACGTCCCTTCTCGCCCAAAGACATGAGAGGGCTGTTACCTGCTCCGCTTCAATAATTACTCAATCGTTTCTGTTTTTAAACCTTTTTTTTTTCACCCCCCCCCCCCCATTTTTTTTAATTGGCTATGAGATTCATAACAATGCATTTCCATGATATGACATTTTCTATAAATTTTTTTTCTTCATCCCAAGACACCCAAGAAGGATTTTTTAATCATCGAAAAAAACTCTCGTTTTCCTTAAAAATACCTTTTCATTAATTTTGTTGATACTAAAGCTCAAAGGGAGTTCAAAGTTAAGACGAACATTTTCCGGGCTTAAAGCTTTTGGGACGCTTAAAACAAAAAGTACTAGTTTGAAGGGCTACCACGAGAAACTTCCTAAAGAGAAGTATTAGGTGTACAAAATGAAACTCGGCTAAAATCTACAAAATTCAAATTTACCCTGTGGCTGAGTTTCATTTTGTACTTTCTCTAAATTTGCACTTAATTATTTTTTTCTAGGATGCACCATTTTCGGAAAATAATTTTTTTTAAAATAAATTTATCTTGAAAACAGTGCGTCCTAGAGAAAAAATAGAATAAAAATTAAAGAGAATTAAATTTCCAACATTTTATTTAGTGCATTTTTCAATATCTGTAACGGTTTACGATTTACAAGCCTTTAAAAATTAACCTTCTTATGGTTATCCTTCATAACCTTCTTACACGGAGAAGGTCAACTTTTGATGGACTTTAACGCCTAAAATGTTCAAAATTTTGAAAAAATGAACTACTAGGTGTACAAAATGAAACTCGGCTAAAATCTACAAAATTCAAAACCCTGTGGCTGAGTTTCATTTGTACCTAATATAAGAGAGGGAAAGTATAACAGGGGAAGTAACGGAGGGGGAAGTATACGGGGAAGTACGTATAAAGAAAGGAATTTTTTTTCGAAAATTTTTATAAGTATCAAGGTAAAATAATGGGATTTTCGCGTTTTTCGATTTTCGGGGGGGAAGAGGGGGGGGGGAAATAAGGGGGGGGGGTATTTCGAAAAAATTGCTTCTTTTCAAAAAATATTTGAGGGTATAACAATAACTTCTTTAAGGAAGTTAAAATGGATGGTTCTAAGGCAAAGCGCGATAAAACGGGGGGGGGGGGGTAATTGATGACCGCTGGAGGAAACTGAGGGTTATAGCATTTTAATTTTTTTTTCTTCCAAAAATTGGTTATCCCACTTCTGATATCAGTCATCACGCTTTTAATACCGTTCTACAGTTGCGTTGTACTCAATTTGCGGGCATTTTTCCTCAAATCTTTGTAAAAATTACAACGAAACTATTCATCGGATTTTCTTATATAATATATTTTTGAAAAGAGCACGTCAAAGCCTACAAAATGGCCAGCGGTTTTTTGGAAAAAACGTTTTAGTCGAAAAGTAAGCTTTCCATTTTCCAAAGGAAAACTTTTTCGGAAAAACTGCTCCCAAGACCGTATAGATATTTCCAAACTAACGAGAAATCGCTTTTGTAAAAAATTTTCCGATGATTTTTAGTGCTCAAATATAGGAAAGAAATTTTAGGTCCCTTCTTTTGTTGAATTTTGAGTCGGATCCGAATTAAAGTGTAGGAAATTTAAAAAATAAAATTGAAATGAAGAAATTACTGAGGAAAAGGCATGCATGAAGCCTTTAAAAGCAATTTCGTTGAAAGCCCTTGATAGAATTATTAACAAACCACTTTCCCATTACAAGATGAGAAAGTAAAAGGTTTAGTTGAAAGTCGTAAAACGATGTATAAAGGGAGGTTGTAGAGTGTAGTATGAAAAAAAGGGTGGGGAGGGGAGCTGAAGGAGTCTGGAGAGTAGGGAAAAAAGGGAACCTAAGAAATTTGTTGTCAAGGGAAAGGATATTAAAACTAAGGAGAGCCGCGTGTGCGAGTGTGCGGAGTGGAGAATGGTATATTGATCAGAAGAAGTTGTCGAGATAGAAAGGGAGGGGGGGGGTGTTTTGGAGAGGGAGGTAAGGCTTCCTTTCCTTTATCCTTCATATGTGCCACCCCCCTTTTCCTTCTCGCCTCGGGGGACGATTGGATTTTTTAAAGGCTGAGAGAGAGAATTTCTCGAGATCGTCTCTCCGTTTTTTTTTTTTTTTTTTTCCCTCGCGCGAGGGTGTCGGATCGCCTTCGGCTTTGATCTCGATGGGAAATGGCGTATTTCCGAATAGAGACGTTGAGTAGTCGGGGAATAAAATATCCAATGGATGTTTTCCCCCTTCTGGAAAAAAAATTTCCATCTCTCAAAAAATCGTTATAAACACCAACCTACACGGAAACTAGTTAGTAGAAAACCCCGGAAAACCTTAAAATTTCACTGTTTTTTAAAAGACTTATGAATTTTCAAAACTTTTTTAAGAATTAGATAGCAAAACTTGGGTTTTTAATGAGTTCGACATAATGCGGTTCGCCATAATGTGACCATAAAATAGCAGAAATCGCGAGTTCACCATATGCAACTCAACATAAGGAAAATGGTCGAAAATGTTCACCGTAATGCATTTGAACATAATACATCTCACCATAAAGAAGAGATTTAACACTTGTCGTTTTGACATAATATTTGTCGTTTTAACATAACACAGTTGAACATAAAGGAAACTTTCATTTTAAAAGTCGTTTCGCCATAAAACGGTTTTCTGTCGTTTGGGCATAATAGATATCACCATAAACTAGGGCAAAGAGCAAGCCTATTTTTGCCGTTTAAAACGCGATTATGAAACGAAAAACCTTAAAATTGACAGTTCACCATAATCCGCACATCATCGCGAGAGGAAAAAAATTAACCCCCTTGTGTCATAAAAAGCTGATCCCATTGGCTGTGCTTGCTTTTCTAGTTTATACTGAGATGCTGTATGTTGAATTGCATTATGGTGAACTGAGTTTTAAGGTTTTTATCGCCATAATCACGTTTTAAACGGCGAAAATAGGCTTCCTCTTTCGCTGTCAGTTTAGCCCAAACGACAGAAACAGTTTTATGGCGAAACAAGTTTAAAGAGAGGCTTTTATGGTGATTTGCACTTTTTTTATGTTGACTTTCATTTATTGAAAAATTCAACGCTTTATGTTGAAATGCATTGTGTTCAAAATTTTTGAACTTTTGAAAACTTTATATTCAATTGCGTTATGCCAAAACGCATTATGGTGAACTACAGATTTTATGTCGAAATGCAGATTTTTTTATGCTCAGCTGCTTTAGGGTGAAATGCGTTGTGTTGAACGGTGTTTTTCCGCGGCTGGAGAGGGGAAGAGGAGTAAATATTCAAGTTCTTTTTTTTTAATTTTCTTCGGTTTTTTTTACCTTTTAAGTTAAAAAACGGATGTTTTCGACTTAAAAACTAGGAAAACGACAAAAATTCTATGAAAATGGTGTTTCTTGGAAATTCCCCAAAATGGTATTTCTTTTACAATTGCTTCGTTCAAACCGTAGTTTGAAACTGGTTTGAAACACCTGGAGCATGCGCAGAAGGATTTTAAATCGTTTATCCGTCAAATCTCAAGTCATGTGACATCAAATTTGACGTCCAAATCCGCGCATGCTCCAGGTCTTTCAAACTGCGGTTGGAACAAAGCTAATGTGAAAAACGCCGAAATCGCTGTTTGTCTGGAGATAGAGGAAAACGCCAGAAAATCGATAAAAAATGTATTTCTTGGGGTCCTATTCTACTCATTGATTTTTTAGAGTTTGTTTTCGAGATAGAACTCGCAGAGAAATTCGATATTCATGAAAATCGGGGGGGGGGGGGGGGGGTATAAAAATTAAAATTTTTCTTACTAATTACTCGGTAACATCATTCATTTCTGACTGATTAGACCAAATTCATTAAATTTTATGATGGATATCAAATTATAATAATAAAATATAATTAATGAGAATAATGACGTGCTTTTGGGTTTAATAAACGGTTTGTTGGTGTTTGAGGTTTAAGAGTCGTCCAGTAGATGTCAGGAGCGGACGGTGAGCAGAGTTTGAAGAGGGGATATGACGGGCGGGGGTGGCCGAAGGGCGTAGGCGGAGCCAAATGCAGCTCCACCTTTAACAACCACGCCTACAGTTTGTCTAATTTCTAAGTAAGGGAAAGAGGTGGAGGGAGGTTTGGAAAAGGAACGAGTCTAACGGGTAAAGAAAGGGGGCGGGGGGGGGGGGGGGGGAGAGAAAGGGGGGCTTTTTACATGTCTTGGTATTTTAATATAGACGTGTGTGCGTGTGTGGAAAGGTTGCGCGTGTGTGTTTTCTCTCTTTCCCCACCTCCTTTCGCTATTCTTTCTTATTCAAGATGAGGGGTGGAGCTCCAGAGTTGGAGAAGAGAGGAAAAAAAAAAACGAAAATTATTGCCTTAATTCAAGGAGTTCTTCCCTTCTTTCTCCCTCTTTTTACCCCCTTCGAGATATAAAATTGGGAAGGGAGGCAACGGCTAAATTAAAGTTGAAGAAAAAGAACTAATGAGAATAAAATTTTTATTATTAAATACTGCACAAAATAGAAAGCAATCATAATTTTAACTTCCTTAAAGAAGTTATTTATTTAAAAATATGGTTAGTTCTAGACAATTCGTATTAATTCTCGGCAGTTACGCCAAGCCGAGTTTAAGCTTTGTTTCAACCGCAGTTTGAAACTGGAGCATGCGCAGATTTGGACGTCAAATTTGACGTCGTTCAAATCGTTTGTCCGTCAAATCTGAAGTCATCTGACGTCAAAATAGGCGTGTAGATCCTTCAGCGCATGCTCCAGAAGTTTCAAATCAGGTCCGAGCGGACTGTGACGTCACTATGTCAGTTGTCCCCAGTAGTGCTCCAAGCGGCCCAGTTCATAACTTCTAGAGCCCCGCCAAGCTTTGAAAAAAAAATTAATAGTGAAATTTCGTATAATAAATTGTAGCCAACATCAAAAAAATTATAATGATTTGTCTATGCCGAGCGGACTGTGACGTCACTATGTCAGTTGTCCCCAGTAGTGCTCCAAGTGGCCCAATTCATAACTTCCAGAGCCCCCCCCCCCCCAAGCTTTGAAGAAAAATTTAGTAGTGAAATGTCGTATAATAAATTGTAGCCAACATCAAAAAATTATAATGATTTGTCTATACCGAGCGGACTGTGACGTCACTATGTCAGTTGTCCCCATTAGTGCTCCAAGCGGCCCAATTCATAACTTCTAGATCCCCGCCAAGCTTTGAAAAAATTAATAGTGAAATTTCGAATAATAAATTGTAGCCAACATCAAAAAATTATAATGATTTGTCTATGCCGAGCGGACTGTGACGTCACTATGTCAGTTATCCCCAGTAGTGCTCCAAGCGGCCCAATTCATAACTTCTAGATCCCCGCCAAGTTTTGAAAAAAAATTTAATAGTGAAATTTCGTATAATAAATTGTAGCCAACATTAAAATGACAGTGTGTACGATGATATTTCCAATCATTGTCTTCACCATGTTTCTGTGAATGAACCTCAAAACGAATTCGGTATTTAAGACGCTCACGACGATCAAATTCCCTGCGATGAAAATGGCGAAAACTGTACAGCGAAGTTTAATCGGCGAATAATCAACGACGAACTTGAAAAAGGAGACATGGGCGAACCGTGCGCCAAACTCAAAAGAAGCAACTGCGGTAAAAGATAGATAAACGTTATCGTCAATGGACCTTCCAACCACATCATTTTCCCGTCGATATGTCCTTTCGCGTTTTTATAAATAAACATGGCGTAAAGCGCTTCATTCTTTAAATACGCATATCTCGTTCTCCTCATTTTTGTCTTGTTGTCTTTTTTAAATGTTATATTATAAGTTCCGGGGCGGATTTTGAAATATTTTTTTGACGAGTTTTTCCCTACTGGGACGCTCATTTCGAAGTCTGATGATGAGAGAGTGAAGAAGACGTTTTTAGTACGGAGGGATGTCACTTTATAAAAAACGGCGTGGTAAGCGTTATCTTCTATTTCGAATAGAGACGGGTCGTTTTTTGTATTTTTGAAAAGACCTTCGCCGACGACATAACTCGTAGTGTAACGTCGAAACAAATCGAAATCGCACAAACAACTATTCTTTGAAATCACTTCCATTTTTAGTTTCTGCTCATCTATATCTCTTATCATTTTAAAATGATAAGGAGCTACTCTGACAAATTTTTCTTCTCTTTTTATAAAAATCGATTCATTATTCGCGTTGAAAAGTCTCAGCTGTGAAGTAAAAGGCTTCGGGACATAAACGACATCCAGACTTATATACAAATAAGTGGCCAATGCGCAAACGCATGAAATAATCAACACGAAATATCCTATCAGAAAATAATAAATTTCACGATTTATCTTTTTTGAGAATAAAGGTATCAACAAATGTTCCACCATAGGATACGAAACTGTTTGAAAAAGTATAAAAAATGTATAAACGTTGATTTTGTCCAAAATTTCAAGGTCGCTTTTCGTGGTCAACTTCTCCTGTTCGCTTGCTGCCATAAAGACGAAATAGCTCAAATTGGTGAAGGCGATAGAAGAAAAAATAAATGGTAAAATATTAAGAAAGAGAATCGATTGAAAAATGACGTATTCAGACGATTTAGGACGAGCGCGACATACCCAATGAGAATCGGTGACGACAAAATTTTTATCCTTATAGACACATTCTTCTTGTATTGCTGGAAGTACAGAAAAAATAATTTTTTCAATTTTTTTCTTATTTCTAGAACTCCGAAGAACCAAAGTTCCTTTACTGCCATCCATTTGTGCATTTTCTAAATTTCTTGTGGAAGCGAGTATGTAGCATTTGAGACATTTGAATGAAATGAGAAGATAAAATGGTTGAAGATGGAGTAAAGATTTGAGGAAACATGTAAACATGAAGTAATAGATAAGGTTGAAAAAAAGACCGCAGACGATATAGAGGTGGTTCATGTCATCTTCGAAGGGTATGAGTCTGACGAGGATTCGTAAATAGAAAAGTGTAAAAATGAGCATTCTAAAGTCTTTGTGGTAGCTGAATTCTTCTAAAATGATGATATTTCGGATATGCGAGGTCGATGTGTACACCAATAAGAAGTAATTCGAATATGGAAATTTGATCCCAAATGTGCATATGATGTTCGTTAAAAAGGCGACTATGATGAACAGAAGTCCGGTTGTTGCTACGAAATATTTGCCTGTCAGGTTGTCCGCGAGGGTGGAGAAGATGATGGAAAGGGCTGCCAGGAGAAGGGAGGTGAAGATGTCGAAGTCGCTTGTTCCAAGGTCGAATGAGAGTTCCTGGCTTAACTCGCTAGGCTTCGTCGCCGTCACTTTGAGCAAATAGACAAAAAATGAAAAAATCGCGTCCATAACCAACAAAGAAGCTTTTACGTCGAACTTCATTTTTTTCGAACATCAATTTCGACTTTTTCTTATCACATGATGCTTATTTAAATTGACTTTTATTATAGTGATAAGCGTACTACGTCATGAATATCCCCCCTCCCCGCGAAAATACGAAAAAGTATAGTGCATTCCTGGCTAGAAATACGAGAAAATAAGAGCTTTGTTACAACCGCAGTTTGATACTGGTTTGAAACTTCTGGAGCATGCGCAAAAGGATCTGCACGTCAAATTTGACGTCGGATGTCCTCAGATCTGACGGACGAACGATTTGAACGACGTCTAATTTGACTCCCAACCATCAATTTCGACATTTTCTTATCACATGATGCTTATTTACATTGACTTTTATAGTAGTGATAAAGCGTACTACGTCATGAATATCCCCCCTCCCCGCGAAAATACGAAAAAGTATAGTGCATTCCTGTATAGAAATACGAGAAAATAAGAGCTTTGTTCCAACCGCAGTTTGATACTGATTTGAAACTTCTGGAGCATGCGCTGAAGGATCTACACGCCTATTTTGACGTCAGATGACTTCAGATTTGACGGGCGAATGATTTGAACGACGTCTAATTTGACATCCAAATCCTCCTGCGCATGCTCCAGGGGTTTCAAACTGCAGTTGGAACAATGCTATTGTAAATAAGGTGGCGTCAAGGATGAAAATTCGAGAATATAATCCAAAAACCGAATTAAAAAATTAGTTATATTTTTGTTCCATTCGAAAACTTGGTAAAAATGGCGTTTCTCTGCTGAAAAATCTGTAATAATCCAGTATAACGGAGATTTTTTGGCCAAATGCAGAAAAAAACTTCAGAAAAACGACCAAAAATCTGATAATGGGGGTTCCAGGAGAAGAAAAAAGAAAGAAAATTTAGAAAATTTGGTGAAAATCTAGTGAAAATCGGTTGAAAATTGTGGCCGTAAAGTGTTTTGGAAAAAAATACTACGGAAGGACGGCCGGCCGGCACCACATACAAAGTTGAGATCGGTAAAGATCAATATTCGATTTGACCTTCCGGGGTCTGGAAGACCTTTCCCAAAAACCCGACGTCGTGGGTATCACAATAACTTCTTTAAGGAAGTTAAAAGTTTAAAACGTCAGAAAAACTCACTTTTTCAAATCGGTTTTCTCAAATATTCCCTCCTAACATTAGCTTTGTTCCAACCGCAGTTTGAAACTGCATAGACAAATCATTATAATTTTTAACTTTTATTTACAACTTAATATGAATATAAAAATGATATCAGTAAATATAAGGTAGAAAGTAAAAGGGGAAAAAATCGATTCAAAGAATTCTCATTACCTACTCAATACCCTCTTCCAAATTTTGCGATTTTTTTTTTCATAAAAGAAAAAAAGAAAGGGAAAAAAACTCTTGAAAAGAAAAGCCCCTCCAATTAAATTGTGTACTTTGATATAATATATTATTATGTCTTAACAATTGCTCGAATCTTTTTTAACAAACGAGTTTTCTTGTTAGGGAAAAGTTGAAGAAAAGGTTTCCGATGGGGGGAAAAAAAATTAATATATTTTTGTTTTGTAAAAGTGTCTGAGAGGGAGGAAAAGAGGTTTTTCCGAATTCTTGATTCCTCTCCGTTGTGTTTATCCAGAAAATACCGTCCTCACACCCTAAATGCCGTATCCAATCCATACTTCAATCTCCCCCCTCCAGCCCTTCTTGTCTATCCGATCCTTTAGATATGAATCAGCCACAAATGAGAATCAGATCTTCTTTTCCGTAGAAAATTGAACAGGGCTTTCCTTGGAATTTCTGAGAAAAAGACAGGTCGAAAACTTTTCGCTCATCCGAAATAGATGGACGGTGATTAGGACAATGCGCAGTGTTGCCACAACACTCTGGCTTTCCCTCATCGGTTGTTCGGTTGGCTCTAGTGATTTATGAAAACGACTGACATAGTGACGTCACGACAGGGGACAGTCCGGCGTTACAGACTGATAATAAGAGAATACGTAGTGCCTTCAATGAGGTTGCATGAGTGAGGTTATGGAAGAGTAGCCGTTGTAATTATGAATTGGGCCGCTCATGGGAAATAGATGGACGGTGATTTGGACAATGCGTAGTGTTGCCACAACACGCTGCTTTCCCTCATCGGTTGTTCGGTTGGCTCTAGTGATTGATGGGAACAACTGACATAGTGACGTCACAACAAGGGACAGTCCGGCGCTACAGACTGATAATAAGGGAATACGAAGTACCTTCAATGAGGTTGCATGAGTGAGGTTATGGAAGAAGTAGCCGTTGTAATTATGAATTAGGCCGCTCATGGGAAAAAGATGGACGGTGATTAGGACAATGCGTAGTGTTGCCACAACATGCTGATTTTCCCTCATTGGTTGTTTGGTTTAGTGATTGATGGGAACAACTGACACAGTGACGTCACGACAGGGGACAGTCCGGCGCTACAGACAGATAATTAGGGAATACGTAGTGCCTTCAATGAGGTTACATGAGAGAGGTTATGGAAGAAGTAGCCATTGTAATTTGAATTAGGCCGCTCATGGGAAATAGATGGACGGTGATTAGGACAATGCGCAGAGTTGCCACAACACGCTGACTTTCCCTCATCGGTTGTTCGGTTGGCTCTAGTGATTGATGGGAACAACTGACATAGTGACGTCACGACAGGGGACAGTCCGGCGCTACAGACTGATAATAAGGAATAGGTAGTGCCTTCAATGAGGTTGCATGAGTGAGGTTATGGAAGAAGTGGCCGTTGTAATTATGAATTAGGCCGCTCATGGGAAATAGATAAACGGTGATTAGGACAATGCGTAGTGTTGCCACAACACGATGACTTTCCCTCATCGGTTGTTCGGTTGGCTCTAGTGATTTATGGGAACGACTGACATAGTGACGTCACAACAAGGGACAGTCCGAGGTTGTATGAGTGAGGTTATGGAAGAAGTGGCCGTTGTAATTATGAATTAGGCCGCTCGAAGCACTAGTGATCCTTCTCCATTTTTCGGGCAAAGAAGGGAGGATAATACATCAGCGGCGGACATTAGAGTTAGTTAAAAAAGACCAAAATTTTAAGGAATAAATTTGCTGCGCCACCTACTTAGCTCATTAAAAACGATATTTGACTATGGGGACAATCGATAAATTGTTTTTTTTTTTCAATAATTTTTTCGTTTCAAATATCATGGTGACCACGAAAAAATCAAAACAGACCCTTCTACTCTTAAGCTCTTCCGACATTTTCGCGTTTAGTTTCTCGATCAATTTTTATTTAAAAAACCCTGATTAGTTTTTACATATTAGCTTTGTTCCAACCGCAGTTTGAAACTCCTGGAGCATGCGCAGAAGTATTTTGACGTCAAATTCGACTTCGTTCAAATCGTTGATCCGTCGAATCTGAAGTCTTCTGACGTCAAATTTGACGTGTAAATCCTTCTGCGCGTGCTCCAGGAGTTTCAAACTGCGGTAGGGACAATACATGATAGAATTATGGTATAGAACGTTCGAGAGTTTTGAAAGTCGGAGGAAGGATTTAGTGGCTTAGCCTTATATTTACCGTGTCCCTACATCCTCGTTTTTCCCACTTGTCCTTTCACCCCCTTCACCCACCCTAAAAAAGTCGGAGTCTCTATAAAATCAATACCAATTACAACCAAGATTATTCAGTCCCATCGTAACCCTCGCCGTCCCTTACCACCCCCGTCCCGCCGCCCCTCCCGCCGTTCTAAACCCGACGGTAAACAGAAACAAAATGGCGTCCCCTTATCTCAGAGTGTGTTCTTCCTTCCAGACCATTAACTATTTAGCGTGTGTGCGTGTGTGTGTTTGGGGTGGAGGACAAATTGCGAGGAGGCTTGTCTTAAAAGAACCCATGGGGCGATTCATTGCGCCGCCCCCCTTCCACCGTCCTCAACGTCTAAAACAATAAAAACGAGCATACCCCCTGATATACAATTCAAATGACCCTTTCCTTTTTTTCTCCACTTTTTAAACTTTTTTTTTTTTTCAAAAAATAACTCAAGTTGAACAAAACCTTCAAGACGTTCACGCCATGCAAAACTGTATAATCTATTAGCTTTGCTCCAAACGCAGTTTAGAACTCCTGGAGCATGCGCAGAAGGATTTGCACGTCATATTTAACGTCAGTTGACGCAGTTTTGAAGGACAAACCTTGGCCTTTGACATCCAAACCCTTCTGCGCATGCTCCAGCAGTTTCAAACTGCAGTTGGAACAATGCTATTGTATATAAGGTGGCTCAAAATGAAAAATAGAGAATATAATCCAAAAACCGAATTAAAAAATTATTAGGTGTACAAAATGGAACTCAGCCACAGGGTAAATTTGAATTTTGTAGATTTTAGCCGAGTTTCGTTTTGTACACCTAGTAGTTCATTTTTTCAAAATTTTAAACATTTTAGGCGTTAAAGTCCATCAAAAGTTGACCTTCTCCGTGTAAGAAGGTTATTGAAGTATAACCATTAAGAAGGTTAATTTTTAAAGGCTTGTAAATCGTGAACCGTTACAGATATTGAAAAAATACACTAAGTAAAATCTGTTGGAAATTTAATTCCCTTTAATTTTTATTCTATTCATTTTTTCTCTAGGACGCACTGTTTTCAAGATAAATTTATTTTTAAAAAAATTATTTTCCGAAAATGGTGCATCCTAGAAAAAAATAATTAAGTGAAAATTTATATGTAGATTACTTCAGATTTGACGGAAAAACGATTTGAACGACGTTAAATTTTCATGCCAAACGACGTCAAGCTTCATGGCAAAAAAATTATAATAACCGAACAATAGTGTGTTTTCAAATTAAAAAAAAATTCTTTAGTCTATTCATGTTTTTAAGCCACAAGGTAGCATTTAAAAAAAAATGTTACTGCGTTTTTATTCGGATTTTACAAGGGGATTAGAAATTCCCTTTTCTTTTGTGTAAAGGGTCGTGTTTAATTAGCATGTCTTCTTTTTTTTCGGGGGCGGTGAAAGAGATAGCTTTCGTTGGGGTGGGCAATTACAAACAAGATTATGCCAACAAGAAGGGGCGAAAGGCCTTTTTTGCAATTAAAACTTCCTGCGGCCTCTTCAGAGGTTAATTCTTCTAATTGCCCTCTTTCCCCCATCGCTTTTTTTTTTGTACGAAACCAAAGGGAATTTACAAAATTAACCCCTCATCAAAGAAAAAAAAATCAAACAAAAATAAGTGAATTGCCCGGAATACATTAACAATAATAAAATTATGTAAATGGGATTGGGGGTTTTAAAAATGAGGCGCTCCGGGTACGAAGGGCGAACTCAACAAAACGTAGTTTCGAGATATTCGCATTTTAAAGTTTTATGTTACGGGCGAACTCAACAGAAAAGTGATGCCCGGGAATAGGAAAAGGAGTGGGGGTTGTGGAGTTCGCCCTTTGTTGCTCGGATATCGCAGTTAGAGCTTTGCCGCATATTGGTTTTAACGTATTTAAATGGGAAAAAAGGGCGAACTCAACATAAAAATTATATGGGTGTATTCACCAAGAGGTCTAGAATCTGAAAATGAAAAAAAAAAAATTTGTCCGATGTTGAGTTCGCCCTTCGTACCCGGAGCGCCTCAAATCCTCCGTTGAGATATTTAAAATAGTTAACCGGAAAATTTTCGGCCAAAAATCAGCCGTAAAAATGCTAGAAAATCCGGTAAAACGGCGGCAAAAACCACTAAAAACGCCAGAAAATTTATTAAAAAAGGGATTTGTAGGACCTTCAATAAATGGAAATGCTAGTGTACCTTATATGCAAGAGATTTCTCGGAAAAATGTGTGGTTTCTAAGGCGAGCAACCGAGAAAAGTGAACGGAAATCCTGTAAAATGAATGTTTCCCTCTCCACTCCTTCAGTTATACAGGGTGTTCCAACAACAGTGGACCAGCAGTTTTACGGCAAAGCATTTAGTCCAACAAAAAAAAATTTAATGTAAAACCCCCTTGTTTTTTGACGAAGAATTTATTGCTATAAACGAATTTTGATTTTGGTGTACAGGGTGTCCCGGAGGGACACCAACTTTGTTATTTTAAATGAGAACCCCTATTTTTTATTTCAGTTTCGTAATTTACGCCAAATTTTAACATTCATATGACCTCTTTGGACAATTTTAAAAAATGGCAAATTTAGCGGATTTCATACTAAAAAGTTAAAAACCCTTTAAAATGCCAAAATCTACCAAATGGAGTATGTACCAAGTTCCGCGTCCATAAATAAGGGGGGTTTTTTAACTTTTTTTTGTAAATCTAAATGCTTTGCCGTTGAGGGTCCACTTTAGTTGGAACACCCTGTATTTTATAAAAGATAGGCTGTTTTATCTTCCAATGCTCTCTCACGCCATAATAATTTAGTTACTCTTCCATAAATAATTTTGAATTATGTTAATTTATATGTTTTTGGCTTCTTTTGTCGATTGATTTGCGTTGGGGGCTTTTAATAATCCTTGAAAGTTTCTTCCGCGTCCGTTGATTTTAATTAAAATCTGACCCTTTGGAAGGGAAGAAAGGGCCCTTTAAACTATTCTCTGATTAGGGTCGAGGGTTTTCCCTTATTATTACATACTTGCACTTCCCGAGGAATCCCTTTTATCATTCTCGCCCTGACCGCTAATCTGCCCTCCTTCCCGAAAAAGGTCCTTCAGAGTACGAATTGTTCGAAGTTTTCGGTATTTCCCCGATATTATTGAAAGGGAAAGGGCAGGGGGGACGTCTTTACTGGAACACAGGCTCATTTCGTTTTTTTTTTTCCTTCCTCGAGGGTGGTTTGCTCCATTAGCTGGGCCTCTCTTCCACAGTTCCCCACGTGGAAGGGGGGGGGGGGGTCGAAAGGGGGGCGAAGGGGGGCCCGGACCATTTCTCCCGATTATAAATAGAGTCCAAGGGACCAAGGAAAGTAATACCCCTCCTTCCGTCGTCTCTCCCGGAAACTTTCTCAGTAAAAAAACCCTTTTATCACACGCTTCTAAATGGAAAATGAAAGGTGACCCCCTTTTAATAAGAACAATGAAATATATTTTTTTTAAAAATAACCTTCACTTCATTTTTGTTTATGTCGGATTTGTCGGCCTAGAAACCCAATTTTATTTTTCTTTTTTTTTCTTCTTCTTTTATATCAAACTACAAACCTCCTTTTAACCCGGTATTAGTTGTCTGTGGTGCCGGCCGGCCGTAGCATTTTTTCCGGAACATTTTACGGCCACAGTTTCCAACCGATTTTCACCAAATTTTCACACAACCTTCCTGAATAGTTGAACAAAAAATTATCGTCTGCGATTTTTGAATTTCGAAAAAATGGCGGAGATATGAACGTTTGAAATTTTAAAAACTGCGCTGCGGCCGAACCGTTGTTCCGATTGTCACCAAATTCTCACCCAACACTCCTTATATTTTTAAAAACTTTTGGTGTAAAAAAAATTATCATCTTTCTACATTAACTATCATATTAGTAGGGAGAAATTTCATACGTCCACCCGTTACGAAAAGGGACCACCCTTGGGCGAAAATGCCATTATTTCTACCTTGATACTTCGAAAAATTTTAGAAAAAAAATTCCCTTCTTTATACGAGTACTTCCCCATCCGTTATACTTCCCCCTCCGTTATACTTCCCCCTACGTAATACTTCCCCTCCTTTATACTTCCCTCTCCTATATTTTTACTTCTCTTTAAGGAAGTTTTCGTCGGAAGCTCTTCAAACTACATAGTACTTTATTTCAGATTCGTAATCCACGCAAAATTTCAAGTTGATTTGACTATGACCTCTTTGGACAACTTTAAAAAATGCCAAAATTGGGGGTTTTTAGTCTGAAATCCGCTTTTTTCAAGTTTCCTAAGAGGTCATAGTCAAATCAACTTGAAATTTTGCGTAGATAACGAAACTGAAATTTAAAAAATCTACCTAAAATAGAGTTTCTCATTTAAAAGTTGGTGTCGCTCTGGGACACCCTGTACACCAAAATCAAAATTCGTTAATTGCAATTAATTCTTAGTCAAAAAACAGGAGGGGACATATAACTTTTTTGGACTAAATGCTTTGCCGTAGAGTTACAGTAGCTTAGGAGATATCTCGGATTAAGTGAAGGCGTAATTCCAAACTTTTGCTCGCGAGTATAGTTGGAACACCCTGCATATTGCTCCTCAGAAACCAGTGTTGCCACCTAATCCCCAATTAACGCGTACCACAAATTTTTTAACGTATCGATTTCTAGGATTTGACCACTTATTTCGCCCCCTTGTTTTTTTGGCCCTTTTTCTTCTTTTTTTTTCTCTCTCCCTCGCCCTCGTGTCGCCTTAATAAGCCGTGACAGAAATTAATGGCTAAGACTAAGCTAAGCTCTCGGAAAAGGAAAGTACTTTGTCAATATTATAGTTAAAGGTACTTTATTTTTCTTTTATAAACAGGAAAAAAAATTAATACGTGAAAAAAAAAATCTGTCAAAATATAAACAAAAATCTAAGTTTTTAAACTTTTTTTTTCCCCCCCTTTAATAAGCCAAGACAGAAATTAATGGCTTAACTTGTCCCTAAAGCCGCCTTAACGCCCGGCCTCTCTTCTTTTAAGCTCTCGAGATTAAAAAGTTCAAAAGTACATTTTAAGCATCTCAAAAGACTTGAGAGGAAAAAAAAAAAAGGAGAAATTTTCGTTAGGGAGGGGGAGGTCTTTAAAAGAGATTAGAGTTTGAGAAAGAGCGGCCATATTTTGCACCGACCCTTTTTTTTTCATGACCTCTTTTTTTAGAATTTTCATAATAAATTTTTAAGAAATTTACCTTAAAAAAATTTTTTTTCTGTATTTTTATTTCTTGAGAAACAACCCTCTTTTTTTTAACCTTCCACCCCCCACCCCTTATGTCCACATGTGTGGAAGGGAAAAAGGAATGGACGCGGATTGACCAATTACAAAGGGTGGCAGATATAATGGGGGGTGGGATATGACAACATGGCGCCCAGCATCCACCCTCCTCTTCTTCCCATTCCAAACCCACGGTTCGATAACCGCATATTCCACCCCTATAATTACAAAAAAAAAAGTAGGGGGGAATTTTTCAAGAGGCCAAAACAGTTCAAGAAACTCAAGAATTTTTTTTACCTATTTTATAATCGGTTAAAAATTAACTTACTTATGTACAGAGTTAGGCAATAATTAATTTAATAAATGAATGGTGACAGAAATGAGAGCATATTCAAAAATATGAATATACTATTAAATTCAACGAGCAAAAACTATAAATGTGAATACAATTTTATTAGTATTAGCTTTGTTCCAACCGCAGATTGAAACTGGTTCGACAAGAAGGACTTGGACGTCAAATTTGACGTCGTTCAAACCGTTTTTCCGTCAAATCTGAAGTCACCTGATGTCAAAGTTCAGGGGCAGATCCTTCTGCGCATGCTCCAGGAGTTTCAAACCAGTTTCAAACTGCGGTTGGAACAAAGCTTAGTAATACATAAGTACCCATATTATTTAGAAATTCGAACTTTTTTTTAATGAATTTTTGAAAATATATATGTATTATATTTGATGAACATTCCACCCCATAATTAAAAAAGGAGGGGGGGGGGATTTTTCAGGATGCCAAAACAATTCAAGAAACTCAAGAATTTTTTATGATCGGTTAAAAATTAGCTTTGTTCCAACCGCAGTTTGAAACTGGTTCGAAACTTCTGGAGCATGCGCGGAAGGACTTGGACGTCAAATTTGACGTCGTTCAAACCGTTTTTCCGTCAAATCTGAAGTCACCTGATGTCAAAGTTCAGGGGCAGATCCTTCTGCGCATGCTCCAGGAGTTTCAAACCAGTTTCAAACTGCGGTTGGAACAAAGTAAGTAAGTACATATTCATATTATTTAGTAAGTAAGTATTCATATTATTTAGAAATTCGTACTTTTTTTAATGAATTTTTGAAAATATGTATTTATGTATTATTATTTGATGAACATTCCACCCCTATAATTAAAAAAAAGAGGGGGGGGGGGATTTTTCAGGATGCCAAAACAATTCAAGAAACTCAAGAATTTTTATGATCGGTTAAAAATTAGCTTTGTTCCAACCGCAGTTTGAAACTTCTGGAGCATGCGCGGAAGGACTTGGACGTCAAATTTGACGTCGTTCAAACCGTTTTTCTGTCAAATCTGAAGTCACCTGATGTCAAAGTTGAGGTGCAGATCCTTCTGCGCATGCTCCAGGAGTTTCAAACCAGTTTGAAACTGCGGTTGGAACAAAGCTACTAATACATTAATATCCATATTATTTAGAAATTCGTACTTTTTTAATGAATTTTTGAAATATATATATTATATTTGATGTACATTCCACCCCTATAATTAAAAAAGGAGGGGGGGGGATTTTCAGGATGCCAAAACAGTTCAAGAGACTCAAGAATTTTTTTTACAGGTTTTATAATCGGTTCAACATTAGCTTTGTTCCAACCTCAGTTTGAAACTGTTTTGAAACTCCTGGAGCATGCGCAAAAGGACTTTGTCAAGTTTGACGTTGTTCAAATCGTTGGTCCGTCAAATCTGAAGTCTTCGGACGTCAACTTTGACGTGCAAATCCTTGTGCGCATGCTCCAGGAGTTTCAAACAACGGTTGGAACAAAGCTAATAATTACTTATGAACAGAGTTAGGCAATAATTAATTTAATAAATGCGTGAGCGCTGGAGACAGAAAAGAGCGCATATTCATAATTCATAAATATGAATACAATATAAAAATCATGAAAAATTTTGAATGTGAATACAATTTTATAAGTATTAGCTTTGGGACCAACTGATTTGAAACTCCTGAAGTATGCGCAGAAGGATATGCATGTCAAATATGACGTCAGATGACTTCAGATTTGACGGAAAAACGATTTGAACGACGTCAAAAAGACGTCGAATTCCTTCTGCGCATGCTCCAGGGTTGCAAAATGCGGTTGGAACAAACTAAATTCGTATTCCAGAATTCGTACGTTCCTTGACTTAGGCTCGAAAATCAAGGATCAGCCAATGAGAGACCTCCTTCGAGGATTCCTTAAGGTACCTTAAAACGAAGGGAAATCGGAAGTCTTCCTTTTATTTGAAGGAAACGATCACTTTAAGGGAGGTTCATAAATACGATATAACGTCTTTTCAAGGAAATTTTGAGAAAAGGGTTCTTTAAGGACGGGCCTAATATTTTTGGAGAAACTGCATTTCGGTAAATAATTAAATTTTTTTTGCACATTTTGAGATGTAGTTCGGTAAGAATGTTATGGTAAGGGTTGGAAAATCGAGGTGAAGCCGGATAAAGTTTACACCCCAATTTCCCTCGGTGAAACCTTCCTCCCCGCCACCGGCCATTACTCCAAAGTAATGAAGTATAAATAAATAATGCCAACCAGATAGGATACTGCATTAATTTTTAAAAAACCTCATCCTCCCCCGGCACAATTAAAAAAGGCGCCCCACCCCTCATATTCTAGGGTTTCCATTTTAAACGAAGACAAAACTCGTTTTCCTCCAATTTATCAACGTCGTCGCCATCTTGGTTTTAATTAGGCGACTTGATGGATCGGGCAATCAACTCCTGTCCCAAGAGCGTCCCAAGTCAAAAAGGGGGTAAAAAAAAAACAAAATGGGACACCAAGCTTCCCTTAAAGCTTCTTATTAACTTTACACAATTTTTCTTCTTAACGTTTATTCCCATCATCCTTAATTTATTGTCAACTCCTAAAAAAAGATAATTTTTTCATCTTCCTAATGCCTTTTTCTACAAATGAGTTTTTCTTTTTTTTATAAGAAAAATATCAATGTCACTGAAAAGCCTAAAAAGTTAGAAAAACGCAGGAAAATCCGTTGAAACTGGTTTGTCTCAAAACGCCCGAAAAATGGATTTCTCGGCCAAAAAGTGGAAAAACGCCAAAAAATCGAACGAGAAGGTGTTTTTTAGGTCAAAAAACCGAAGAAAAAAAACGCAAAATATTCACTGCCAAAAACGCCCAAAAACCCGGAAACAAATAAGGTTTCTTGGGTAAAAACCGTGAAAAAAAAATTCATATTTTCTTAAGGAGGTATGATGGTTTTAAGTGAGTTGCTTTGCAAATTTTCGTTGTAACAACGGTTTTCGGTTTTTCCCTTCTATCTCGGAAACCGTCGCTTAAAACGAAAAAATGTCATAAGTAAAAGTTGTAGGTACTGAAATTTACTACATAAAATATCTTATTAGTTTTTTCCGTCAGAGCAATACTTTAGGAGATATGGAAGTATTTAAGTTGGTTGGTTTGCAAATTTTTTGTTGTTAACAACGGTTTTCGGTTTTTCCCTTCTATCTCAGAAACCGTCACTCAAAACGAAAAAAACTCCTTAAGTAAAAGTCGTAGCTACGGAAATTTCCTACAAAAAAGACCTCATTGGTTTTTTTTTGTCAGAGCAATACTTAAGGAGATATGAGGGTTCTTAAGTGAGTTGCTTTGCAAATTTTTCGTTGTGAGCAACGGTTTTCGTTTTTTCCCTTCTATCTCGGAAACCGTCGCTCAAAACGAAAAAAGTCCTAAGTAAAAGTTGTAGGTACAAAGATTTCCTACAAAAATTTTTTATTTATTATTTGCGTAAGAGCAATATTTAAGGAGTTATGAGGTTAAAACTAATAATCCTACAGAGCCTGTCTGAAAACTTAAAACCTTCATATCTCCTAAAATATTGCTCTGACGGAAAAAACCAATAAGATATTTTATGTAGTAAATTTCCGTAGCTACAACTTTTACTTAAGACATTTTTTCGTTTTGAGCGACGGTTTCCAAGATAGAAGGGAAAAACCGAAAACCGTTGCTCACAACGAAATGTGTACAAAGCAACCAACTTAAAACTCTCATATCCCCTTAAGTCTTAAAATTTTTTGAGAAAAAACTGAAATGACCTTGAGAGGATTCAACCGCTTGAAAGGGGGAATCCTTTTCTTTAGCTCCTCAGCGGGTGGGCATTTTTCCTCCAAATCTTTGTAAAAGGATTACGACGAAACTATTCATCGGATTTTTTTATACAATATTTTTGAAAAGAGCTCGTCAAAGCCTACAAAATGGCTAGCGGTTTTTTTGGAAAAGACGTTTTGGTCGAAAAGTAAGCTTTCCATTTTCCAAAGGAAAACTTTTTCGGAAAAACTGCTCCCAAGACCGTATAGACATTCCCAAAATAACAAGAAACATCTTTTGTAAAAAATTTTCTGACGACTTTTAGGGCTCAAATATAGGAAAGTAATTTTAGGTGTAACATTTGGTTGAATTTTGTGGTCGAATTCACCTTAAGTATTTGATTTTCAGAAATTTTTAGTTTCAATTTAGATTTCCGGACGTTGAATTTTTTTATTACGGCCATCTTGTGTGACATTTTACCCTTTCCCGTCGGATATTCGTCGTTTATGTTCCGTAGTCGTGCATTTCCAGAGTTCTCCGGTTACGTTTGAGGGGTTGAAAAGGGCCGGGGGAGTGGAGGCTGAGACTTTATTAGGAAAAGTTATACCGACGGCGGCGTAATCTTTTTAGTACCTCCGGCCGTTAAAGCCAGCGGGTATGAAAAGTAGCACTTTCGTCCCTGTATTGTTTCTTTTTTTAGGGTCCGGTAGGCCCTCCATGAAGAAACCTTAATTTAAATTCCAAAAAATTTGGCTTTTATGAAGTTAAAAATGTCGACTTCTGAGTGTAAAAAAATTGACAGGAAGGGTGAGAAAAAAAATGCGAGGGGTTCGAAAGTGAAATTGATGAGGGCGTTTTAAAGTCTTATTAGAGGTAAAACGGTAAAGCTCGTTTTCTAAGTAGTTCGCATTATATGACAAATAGAGGCAATATCTGTACAATATATCTGGTAAAGTGGGAACTAACTGGGCAATACTTCTTTTGGGGAAAACGTTTCTGGGGGAAGGACGCCGGGGGTTAAAAGGCGGGGGTGAAGGCGAGGGTTGTACTGAGGCAACCGACCGTACAAAACCGAGTAATGAGTTTCTTCGGCCACGCAACTATAAAAGAAAAGGGAGACTTTTCATTACCACCAGGAAAAATTTCAGTCTTTGAACAGTTGGCAACACTGCTTTTTATGTTTTTCATTTATCTGTAATCTGAGGATGAATTTCATCAATTAAACAAAAGTAGAGGGGAAATAAGAAAAGTCCCGCAAACTTCATTTTTCACCCTTGCAAACCTTTTACACCCTCCGCATAAAAGTTTTTTTTTTCCTCCCAAGATTAATTAATATTCATTAATTCAAAAGCTTCACGGCAATTAAGCCGAAAATGGCTTTTTAAGTTTTCCCCTCTTAAGGTTCGGATTTAAAGGAACACCCTTCGCTAAAATTTCCTTATTATGGTTAATGACCGGATTAAAAAATTTATGGTTTAACTTCTCTGTTCCCCTTCTTTGTAAAATGAGACATTTTTTTAACCTCAAAAAAACCACCCTCGTTTTCAACTTTTTTTTTTTTTCGTTAGCTGATCTCGATCTCAAAAAAGCGGAAACGATGACCTGTAATAAACGAGGGGGAGAGTTAATTTTCAGGACGTTTCCTAAAAATAATTTCGCCCGGAGAAAAAAAATTATAAGGAAAAGAGGAAGCACGGAAAACATCTGCCAAAAAAGTTAAGTGGCCTGACGGAACGAAAAATTTTAAAACATTCTGTTATTGACGGTTAAAAAAAATTATGGAGTCGTTCGATGATTTTGGATGATATGGGGATATTTTACGTTTAACAGCTCATGGATTTAAAGGGACAGTTTATAGCTTTGTTCCATCCGCAGTTTGAAACTCCTGGAGCATGCGCTGAAGGATTTGGAATCGTTTGTCAGTCAAATCTGAAGTCCAAATCCTTCTGCGCATGCTCCAGGAGTTTCACACCAGTTTCAAATTGCGGTTGGAACAAAGCTTATATGTAGTGGGTATGAAGTCTGGGGCTTGCGTGAATTCAAAAAGTTGGAATAAATTGGGTATAACGGGTAAATAACCGGTGGGGGAGGGGGGGAAGCCGAAAAATTCTGTAAATAAGGAGTTACTTGGTTCAAAAAAAAGGAAGTACGCAAAAAACGGCAAAAAGGGGATTTCTCCTCAAAAATTGTAGAGAAAAAGCCAGAAAATCGAGTGAAGGGTGGTTTCTCGAAACAAAGTAAAATGAAGTTTCAGTGTGCCAAAAAACCGAGAAATGTACCCAAAAACCGTTATTAAGGAGGTTTTTTTGGCAAAAAAATTGAAAAAAACAGCTCAAAATCCGGTGAAGAGTTCACAAACTGAGCTGAAGCCAAAAAATCCGCCCAAAAGTTGATTTTTTTGGCAAAAAGCAACCCCCAAAATTGCCGTGGTTTGCTGCTGATTAATTGAAACGCCAAAAAAAAATGGAAAAATTGGCCAATCCAAAAATGGGGTTCTAGGACAAAAACTGAGGAAAACGCCCTAAAAATATTCAAAAAAGAGTGTTCCACGGCCAAATTAAGTGTTTTATAATGGCTTTGTCCAACCGCAGTTTGAAACTCCTGGAGCATGCGCAGAAGGATTTAGACGTCAAATTAGACGTCGAATCGTTTGTTAGTCAAACCTCAAGTCATCTGACGTCAAATTTGACGTGCAAATCCTTCTGCACATGCTACGGTTTCTCGAAAGCAAAGTAAAATGAAGTTTCAGTGTGCCAAAAAACCGAGAAATTTACCCAAAAACCGTCATTAAGGAGGTTTTTTGGCCAAAAAATTGAAAAAAAACAGCTCAAAATCCGGTGAAGAGTTCACAAACCGAGCTGAAAGCCAAAAATCCGCCCAAAAGTTGATTTTTTGGCAAAAAGTCAACCCCCAAACATCAAGTGTCGTGGTTTGCTGCTGATTAATTGAAACGCCAAAAAAAAAATGGAAAAATTGGCCAATCCAAAAATGGGGTTCCTAGGACAAAAACCGAGGAAAACGCCCTAAAAATATTCTAAAAAGAGTGTTCCACGGCCAAATTAAGTGTTTTATAATAGCTTTGTTCCAACCGCAGTTTGAAACTCCTGGAGCATGCGCAGAAGGATTTAGACGTCAAATTAGACGTCGAATCGTTTGTTAGTCAAACCTCAGTCATCTGACGTCAAATTTGACGTGCAAATCCTTCTGCACATGCTACGGTTTCTCGAAAGCAAAGTAAAATGAAGTTTCAGTGTGCCAAAAAACCGAGAAATTACCCAAAAACCGTCATTAAGGAGGTTTTTTGGCCAAAAAATTGAAAAAAAACAGCTCAAAATCCGGTGAAGAGTTCACAAACGAGCTGAAAGCCAAAAAATCCGCCCAAAAGTTGATTTTTTTGGCAAAAAGTCAACCCCCAAACATCAAGTGTCGTGGTTTGCTGCTGATTAATTGAAACGCCAAAAAAAATGGAAAAATTGGCCAATCCAAAAATGGGGTAGGACAAAAACCGAGGAAAACGCCCTAAAAATATTTAAAAGAGTGTTCCACGGCCAAATTAAGTGTTTTATAATAGCTTTGTCCAACCGCAGTTTGAAACTCCTGGAGCATGCGCAGAAGGATTAGACGTCAAATTAGACGTCGAATCGTTTAGTCAAACCTCAAGTCATCTGACGTCAAATTTGACGTGCAAATCCTTCTGCACATGCTACGGTTTCTCGAAAGCAAAGTAAAATGAAGTTTCAGTGTGCCAAAAAACCGAGAAATTTACCCAAAAACCGTCATTATGGAGGTTTTTTGGCCAAAAAAAATTGAAAAAAAAGCTCAAAATCCGGTGAGAGTTCACAAACCGAGCTAAAAGCCAAAAAATCCGCCAAAAGTTGATTTTTTGGCAAAAAGTCAACCCCCAAACATCAAGTGTCGTGGTTTGCTGCTGATTAATTGAAACGCCAAAAAAAAAATGGAAAAATTGGCCAATCCAAAAATGGGGTTGGACAAAAACCGAGGAAAACGCCCTAAAAATATTCTAAAAAGAGTGTTCCACGGCCAAATTAAGTGTTTTATAATAGCTTTGTTCCAACCGCAGTTTGAAACTCCTGGAGCATGCGCAGAAGGATTTAGACGTCAAATTAGACGTCGTCTAATCGTTTGTTAGTCAAACCTCAAGTCTTCTGACGTCAATTTGACGTGCAAATCCTTCTGCACATGCTACGGTTTCTCGAAAGCAAAGTAAAATGAGTTTCAGTGTGCCAAAAAACCGAGAAATTACCCAAAAACCGTCATTAAGGAGGTTTTTTGGCCAAAAAATTGAAAAAAACAGCTCAAAATCCGGTGAAGAGTTCACAACCAAGCTGAAAGCCAAAAAATCCGCCCAAAATTTGATTTTTTTGGCAAAAAGTCAACCCCCAAACGTGTCGTGGTTTGCTGCTAATTAATTGACACGCCAAAAAAAATGGAAAAATTGGCCAATCAAAAATGGGGTTCCTAGGACAAAAACCGAGGACGCCCTAAAAATATTCTAAAAAGAGTGTTCCACGGCCAAATTAAGTGTTTTATAATAGCTTTGTTCCAACCGCAGTTTGAAACTCCTGGAGCATGCGCAGAAGGATTTAGACGTCAAATTAGACGTCGAATCGTTGTTAGTCAAACCTCAAGTCATCTGACGTCAATTTGACGTGCAAATCCTCCAAAACTGCGGTCGAAACAAAGCTAATATTTTCTTTCTGGAATTTTTTAAAATTCTGGTTTTTAAAGTGCCTTTATTTAATCTCTTAAACTAATGATAATTTTTGATAAAGAGGCAGATTAATTTGTCCGGTCGTTTCGAAAACGTTATCCGCCCATTCATTACGATATGCTTTTTTTTTCTCTTCCTCCACCCCCGCGGTAGCGTTTCAGGAAATTAATAGGAAAATTTGTTGAGGACGCCATTTTGTGGGTGTGGTAAGGCAATTAATATGTAAACATAATTAGGAAAAGAGGGACTGATAAGAGAAGAGTGTGGCGGACGGGAAGAGGAGTGGAAAGTTCGAAAGGGGTGGCTCGAGGTTCGTCCTCCCGGCGCATGCCCTTTTTAAATACAACTTTTTTTTAAATATATTTTCCACCACCTTAATTTTGAAACATAATTTATATAAAGAAAATTAATTAAAAAAAGGTCTATTAATTAATTAAATTATTTTAATTATTAATTAAAAAAAGGTCAATTTGTCTAGTTAAAGCACAATCGAAAGGTTGGTACACAACAGAAAGGATTTAAATTTAGGCCTAAAAAAATCCCTAACCAACGAAATTGTCCCAGATTTTGACCCACAAAAAATCAAACATTAGCTTTGTTCCAACCGCAGATTAAATGAAACTCCTGGAGCATGCGCAGAAGGATTTAGACGTCAAATTCGACGTCGTTCAAATCGTTTGTCCGTCAAATCTGAATTCATCTGACGTCCAACTTGACGTGTAAATCTGCGCATGATCCAGAAGTTTCAAACTGGGTTGGAACAAAGCTATTAGTCCGGTTTAAAAATAAAAAATCATGAATTACCTGGCTACCTTAGAATTAAAGGTATGTTACTCAATCAAAAAGCTTCTATTCCGTCTCGAACGGACGTCGAAGCACTACTGACATAGTGAACCCCTTGAATGGGGTCCTAAAAAAAACGGACCCCCGAAAACTAAGCTGGAGAAAAAAAACGGCCAGGGTGAGGACAATAGAGTTCTAGGGGGTAAAAAGCACGTGCCCGGGGCAGATGGCGAACATAAAAAAAATACCTGGGGTCAGGACCGAAGGGTGGAGAAAAAAAACGAGGGATTAGTAATCGATGAAATAAAAAAAAGATTTTTACAAAATTAATAGTCTGAAATATGTATTCTTCCTCGAAAATCATATTTTATAGGCGTACAAAATGAAACTCAGCCACAGGGTAAATTTGAATTTTGTAGATTTTAGCCGAGTTTCATTTTGTACACCTAGTAGTTCATTTTTTCAAAATTTTAAACATTTTAGGCGTTAAAGTCCATCAAAAGTTGACCTTCTCCTTGTAAGAAGGTTATTGAAGTATAACCATTAAGAAGGTTAATTTTTAAAGGCTTGTAAATCGTAAACCGTTACAGATATTGAAAAAAAGCACTAAATAAAATCTGTTGGAAATTTAATTCTCTTTAATTTTTATTCTATTCATTTTTTCTCTAGGGCGCACTGTTTTCAAGATAAATTTATTTTTAAAATTATTTTCCGAAAATGGTGCATCCTAGAAAAAAATAATTAAGTGCAAATTTATAGAGAATTAAATTTCCTACAATTTTATTTATTAGATGTACAAAATGAAACTCAGCCACAGGGTAATTTGAATTTTGTAGATTTTAGCCGAGTTTCATTTTGTACACCTAATAAATGTAGGAAAAAAATAACTAAAATAAAAACCATTATGATACCCGGGACAGTGGGTTTCTGTAATCTGATCTTCCAGACCCATTAGGGTCAAAATGACCTATTATTCAAATGCCTAAATGCCCCGATTTTTATCAAATGTTCACCAATAATTATCTTAAAATTTTCGATTTTTTTTTTTTCTTCAAAATGGCTTAGGTAGGTATGAATTGTGGCGATCAACAGGGTAGGGAGATTGACATGTCCGGGGGTTAAAAGGAGGACAAAAAAAGAGAGAACCTGATGGACATCCGAGGTCAATAGGCCAAGGGGTGGTCACTCTCGGACAACAGGCTCAGGGATTAAAAGGATACAAGTGTTTTCCCAACAACAAACCATAAAAAAAATGCAAGCTGGATTCAATACAACTTGTCACCGGTCAAAAAAAGACGGTCAAAAGCTAATCCGATCAATGATAAATGGTAACTGATTCTGGATCAAGAAGATCAAAGCTATCAAAACTCCGTGAAAAAACACTCCAATTCGCAAAAACCCTTCTACAGCAGCCAGAAAAAGTTAGGAAATCAACTTCCCCGCCCTCCGATGTACACTGTAGAGAAAGAGGATGAAGCGCCCGTGCTCCCGTTTTCAAAGCTCCCCTTGGCGGTGTCAGGTGTAATAATTAATATGTGACTACTGATTAGTTTAGGAGATCTGAGGCGCTCCGAATACGAAGGGCGAACTCGACAAACGTAGTTTCGAGATATTCGCATTTTAAAGTTTTCTGTTAAGGGCGAACTCGACAGAAAAGTCACTCTCTGGAATTTTCGTGGCGAGATTTTAGAATCATCATAGAATCATAGAGAAAGGGGTTTTTTAAAAATCACCAATCTCGAAAAAAAAAAAAAAAATTAAATAAAAAAGGTTGAGAGTAGAGCTTTGCCGCATATCGGTTTTTACGTATTTAAAGGGGAAAAAGAGGAAACTCAATATAAAAATTACATGGGTGTATTCTTCAAAAGGTCTAGAATCTGAAAATGAAAAAAAAAAAAATTTGTCTGATGTCGAGTTCGCCCTTCGTATTCGGAGCGCCTCATATGTTATCGAACTGTCTAAAACTACTACTGCTTTTTCTTAGGTGATCAGTCGAACATTTGGAAATTGCCCTCAACATTTATTTAGGAATGAAATATATTAATCAAGTGATTACTGTTAGCTTTAGATGCTTGTTAGTTATTGGTAGCAACGGTTAGATGCTTAAATGCTATAGATCGGTCTAAACTCCCTAAAATCCCTGAACGCTTGTTTACAGGCTCTTCGCAGGGCTTCCTATTTCAATATTCTGGTCATCTCTATAAAACGTGTTCTCCCTGATAAAAAGCATTTCGCGACGCCGCCAGGGGAGGTTTGAAAACGGGAGCAAGGGCGCTTCATCCTCTTTCTCTACAGTGTACATCGGAGGGTGGGGAAGTTGATATAACTTTTTCTGGCTGCTGTAGAAGGGTTTTTGCGAGACGGGTTGTTTTTACATGGAGTTTTTTGATAGAGATATCACATTTATTTATTTATTTATTTATTTATTTTCATTGCAATGCTTACAGCAGTATTCGCCAAATAGCACAGTCAAAATTTGATTAACATTTTTCAATTTGATTAACAATTTTTCAAAAATAAACTTAGAAAATTACACGTTATACTTCCCCCTCCGTTATACTTCCCCTCCCATTTACTTCCCCCTCCGTTATACTTCCCCTCCTATATAGATACTCTTCAAACCAGTACTTTCCCAATAGTTTAAAGTCTAGATCCGGGAAAACGTGAATTCCCTTCATCCAACTTTGGTTGCTCCCGAGCTTAAGATCTTAAGATTAAGGTCGAGTGTAAACTCTGGAAAACTATTTAGCGTTTATAGCGCATTTGGATGTGTTGATAAGACTGTGGGGCGGGGGATCGAAATTTATGTCGGCTCGTGAAGCACCTTGCGATATCGTGACCGAGACAAATACACGTTCCGGAATACAAACTGAATCCCCTTTTTGTTTTTTCCTTTTTTTTTTGGTCCCCTCTTTCCGACTTCGATAACCCCCGCAACCGCTAACGCCCACTCCAGCTAAGATGTTCATCGTCCAAGACTTTTCAATTGATCAATTTTTATTTTTGATGTTAGGATTTGAATAGTCGTTGTAAGGGGTGGCAGTGACCTTGGATCGATCCGGGACCCCCAGAGGATCTCATCCCCAGGCTTTTTATATGCATCCCCACCCACAGAAAGGGGGGAACTCCCATTAAAAAAAATCTATAACGTCCTCAGGACCCTTTTTCCAAAGTTTCGATGAGTCATTTCTTAAACATTAAAAAAAATCAAGATTGGTCATTTTCTTCAATTTCATTTTTCTCCCCCGCGACTTCACGCTTTTTTTCTTTCTCGCTAAAAATTAAGTTTCTCTGAGAAAAAAATGAGTTTTGCATGAAGTTTAAATTTTAGCTGAAGAAAAAAAATGGACGAGTTACCTATGTTTTCTCTCCAAAAATCATGCATTCATTTTTATTTTTTTATTTTTCTAAAATCTAGATGTAGTTGCAATTCTAGAACTGACAGAAGAAATATGAATTTTGATAAGTTAGGCCGTTTTACCTTTTGGACCAGATGAGGAAAAAAAAACATCCCCTAATCCTTCACCCTACACATAGGAAGATTAAAAAACGAAGGACGAAGGGCGGGGGGCCCTTTGGGTACAGCTGTGTCCCCCCAACGGTGCCTGCCACCCCCCGGTTATAGATTTTTTTTTTACCATGAGGGTTCTTTTTTTAACCCTTTTTTCAGGAGCTGTATAAAAACGATAGCGAACGTCCCTAGGGGTGGTTTCCTCGCCTAAAAACATAATCATAATGACTGATCAATATTCCAACCCCTCGGGTTTTTTAGTTATGGCTCTCCCTTCGACTTTGTTTTCCTTCATACGATTTCCGTTTATCCAAAACTATCATCCTAGAAAGGAATTTTTTTTTAAATAATTTTTGTACGGAAAAAGCCAATGCCACCTAGATTGGTGGAAGTAAACGATACGGTGTTTTCTCGTCGGAAAGACCAAAGAAAAACGACTGAAAATCCGGTAAAAAGGGTGCGATTTTCTGAGAAAAACCCGAATAAATTACCCATATAGGAACGCGCAAAACCCGACCGAAAGTGCAAAAGTTTGTTTACAGAACGTCACGTTTTGGTTTTTCGGGATCGCACCTGGATTTTATACGGGTTTTCTCTGATTCGATATGAGTAAATTCTGAAAATTTCAAGTCTATCGGTATATAGGGTGCCGAGGAATACAACTCTGAAAACCGGTTTTTCGCCTTTGGCGTGTTCTTCTTCTTCCCGTTCAGTTAGCCAGGGCTACAGCCTCTCCTAGTGCACCGATTGACTTGAATTTGTGCACTGAGCTTCCTTTTAACTTTCGCCAGTGCCTTTTGAAAAATTTTACCCATTAACCGCCCCTCCCCCCCCCCCTCCCCAAAAAAAGTTAGGAACAAAACTGAAATTTTAGGGAAGTTTTGCCGCACTAAAGGGTCCCTAGCTTGGAGGACTAAACTTTAAATTTCGTACTTTATTTATAATGTGTTTATATTATGAGTTTATGACCTTTTAAAGTCAACATGAGTTCTCGAGATATTTAGGTTTTTCTATAAAAGGATAAACCCGTTTTTCTCGAAAACCGTTCGGTTTTTTGATCTGAAATTTATGTTAGTTCTTATTCACATAAAGAGGAATCTTTTAGAATTTTTTCCACCAAATCGGAGTAAGGGCCGTTTTGCCCCCCTATCCCGCTATAGCCTTTAAGGAAGGGAATTTAAAGGAGGAGATGTATAAATTTAAGTATTTGAGATTTTAAAAAATTTCCTCTTTTTTTAAAAAAAATCTTATGTTTTTTCGTTTTTTGAAAATTTTCCAACTACTTTTCCCCTCGATTTTCAGTTTTTTCTTCTTTTCGAAAATTTTTTGAATTATCAAGGTAGAAATAATGTGCGTTTTGGCCATGGGATGTCCCTCTCACAAAGGTTGGAAATATGAAATTACTCCCTACTAAAAAAATTTGTTTACACCAAATAAATCTGCCTAATATAAGGAGTATTTGGTGAAAATTTGGTAAAAATCGGACCAACGGTTCGGCCGCAGCGAATTTTTTAAAATTTCAAACAGTCATATCTCCGCCATTTTTTTCGAAATTCAAAAATCGCCCTCGTTACTTTTTTAGACTAAAGAAAAGGTGAAAATCGGCTGAAAACTGTGGCCGTAAAGCGTTCCGGAAAAAAAAATGATACGGCCGGCCGGCACCACTGACAAAGTTGAGATAGGTAAAGATCAATAATCGATTTGACCCTCCGGGGTCTGGAAGACCCCAAAAATCAGACGTCGAGGGTATCACAATAACTCCTTTAAGGAAGTCAAAAGTATAGTGGAAAAAAAAGTAGTAAAAAGAAAAAAAAAAGAAAAGTATCGTTTTTTTTTTCAACGGAGTGTGAAGTATAAGGGAGGGGGAAGTATAAGGGAGGGGAAGTATAAGGGAGGTGGGAGGAGAAGTATAACGGAGGGGGAAGTATAAAGGAGGGAAGTATAACAAAGAATAGTTGTCCAACCCATCAGACAAGTTATTATTTCCTCCCGGAATCCCACCTGAAAAAAATATCATTTTGTTTTCACCCCTTATCATAAATCCCCCCCCCCCTCCAAAAGTACGAAGGAGCAAACTGAAAAGTACCATCTAAAACATGGTTAGTTTGTTGCAGTAGTAAAACGACCAATTCTTCTCGCATTTGTTGATAATCAAGTATTGGCCCAGTTGGATACAATAATTTTAGTGTTCATTGGCCCAGTTAGATACTTATGATTTTGATACAATGGCCGAGTTAGATACGTCCATCGGCGACATTTTTATTAGGTAGAAAGGATTGGCCCAGTTGCAACTCCCTTAAAAATCGCTAATTTTTCTACAAGATTTTCGGGGGGGGGGGGGTGAGAGGACAATAGGCTTTTATGTTTTGTTAAATCGTACAGGACCTCGGGCACTACCCATCAGATCCATACAAAGAGTTCTTTCATCTTTTTTTTCTTCCCTCCCAACTTTCCACCCATCAAGAAAAATAATCATCCTCCAACACCTACGTTTTTTTTTATCTCAAAGGAATGACAAAGGAAAAAACCTTGTTATTTAGGAAGGCGTGCAATTATGTTAGAAGTGTGAAGGGAAAAGAGAAAATGTGGTCGGGAAGGTGACGGCGGGAGGGGGAGGCTGGAAAAGTTCCCTTCTCCTAATTCCACGCCCTTAGTTTATCTTTCTTCTTTTACGGAAGACTTTAAAAAGAGAGGACACGATAAACTTTTTTTCCCTTTTAGTCGGAAACGTTCACACATTTCGACCTTTTTCTGTTTACCGAAAACCCACACACGAAAAAAATGAACAAATTAATTACCTGTTTGCTTTTGGGAGTTCCAAAAATGCAAGAGTTCCTTTCGAATCCGAGAAAACTGAAAAGACCAATAGAAGAAATTTCCGCCAAAAATCACATCAGGTCCACCAACTGAAATCATTGATGATAATTGATAAGTTGATAACAAATGGTTCCGCCAAAAATCACATCAGGTCCACCAACTGAAATCATTGATGATAATTGATAAGTTGATAACAAATGGTATAAATTTGTGATTCGTGAAGGCATTTAATTTTTCGAGGGATCAGATTTCCTCAGCTTTTTTGTCCGAAAAACCGGATTTTTGAATGATTTTCTCTGATATTTGCAGAACTGAGTGATGAATTCCCTCTAAAATCAAATCAGTTCCACCAACTTCAAGTCCAATTTTGTGATTGTGCTGGCCCGTTAAGAATACGGGAGACCACCGGGTTTCCCTTGTTTTTTCAACTGAGTCGTTTGATTTCCTCTATTGAGGTTGGCACAACTGATCCCTCGAAACCGACAAAACTGAAAAGACCGATAGAAGAAAACTTCCGCCAAAAATCACATCAGGTCCACCAACTGAAATCATTGATGATAACAAATGGTAAAAATTTGATTCGTGAAGACATTTAATTTCTCGAGGGGTCAGTTTTCCTCATCTTTTGGTCCAAAAAACCGGATTTTTGAACGATTTTCCTCTGATATTTGCAGAACTGAGTGATGAATTCCCTCTAAAATCAAATCAGTTCCACCAACTTAAATAGTCCAATTTTGTGATTCGCGGGCCCGTTAAGAATACGACCACCGGTTTCCCTTGTTTTTCCACGAAACCCCTTATTCAACTGAGTCGTTTGATTTCCTCTATTGAGGTTGGCAAACTGATCCCTCGAAACCGACAAAACTGAAAAGACCGATAGAAGAAAACTTCCGCCAAAAATCACATCAGGTCCACCAACTGAAATCATTGTGATAACAAATGGTAAAAATTTGTGATTCGTGAAGGCATTTAATTTTCGAGGGATCAGTTTTCCTCGCTTTTTTGTCCAAAAAACCGGATTTTTGAACGATTTTCCTTGATATTTGCAGAACTGAGTGATGATTCCCTCTAAAATCAAATCAGTTCCACCAACTTAAATAGTCCAATTTTGTGATTCGCTGGCCCGTTAAGAATACGGGAGACCACCGGGTTTCCCTTGTTTTTCAACGAGTCGTTTGATTTCCTCTATTGAGGTTGGCACAACTGATCCCTCGAAACCGACAAAACTGAAAACCGATAGAAGAAAACTTCCGCCAAAAATCACATCAGGTCCACCAACTGAAATTGATAATTGATAACAAATTGTGATTCGTGAAGACATTTAATTTTCGAGGGATCAGTTTTCCTCATCTTTTGGTCCGAAAAACCGGATTTTTGAACGATTTTTCCTCTGATATTTGCAGAACTGAGTGATGAATTCCCTCTAAAATCAAATCAGTTCCACCAACTTAAATAGTCCAATTTTGTGATTCGTGCTGGCCCGTTAAGAATACGGGAGAGACCACCGGGTTTCCCTTGTTTTTAACTATCCACGAAACCCCCTTATTCAACTGAGTCGTTTGATTTCCTCTATTGAGGTTGGCACTGATCCCTCGAAACCGACAAAACTGAAAAGACCGATAGAAGAAAACTTCCGCCAAAAATCACATCAGGTCCACCAACTGAAATTGATAATTGATAACAAATTGTGATTCGTGAAGACATTTAATTTCTCGAGGGATCAGTTTTCCTCAGCTTTTTGTCCGAAAAACCGGATTTTTGAACGATTTTCCTCTGATATTGCAGAACTGAGTGATGAATTCCCTCTAAAATCAAATCAGTTCCACCAACTTAAATAGTCCAATTTTGTGATTCGTGCTGGCCCGTTAAGAATACGGGAGACCACCGGGTTGTTCTTCTTTTTAACACGAAACCCCCCTATTCAACTGAGTCGTTGATTTCCTCTATTGAGGTTGGCACAACTGATCCCTCGAAACCGACAAAACTGAAAAGACCGATAGAAGAAAAACTTCCGCCAAAAATCACATCAGGTCCACCAACTGAAATCATTTATGATAATTGATAACAAATGGTAAAATTTGTGATTCGTGAAGCATTTAATTTTCGAGGGATCAGTTTTCCTATCTTTTGGTCCGAAAACCGGATTTTTGAACGATTTTCCTCTGATATTTGCAGAACTGAGTGATGAATTCCCTCTAAAATCAAATCAGTTCCACCAACTTAAATAGTCCAATTTTGTGATTCGTGCTGGCCCGTTAAGAATACGGGAGACCACCGGGTTTCCCTTGTTTTTAACTATCCACGAAACCCCCTTATTCAACTGAGTCGTTTGATTTCCTCTATTGAGGTTGGCAAATGATCCCTCGAAACCGACAAAAGTGAAAAGACCGATAGAAGAAAACTTCCGCCAAAAATCACATCAGGTCCACCAACTGAAATCATTGATGATAACAAATGGTAAAAATTTGTGATTCGTGAAGACATTTAATTTCTCGAGGGGTCAGTTTTCCTCATCTTTTGGTCCAAAAAACCGGATTTTTGAACGATTTTCCTCTGATATTTGCAGAACTGAGTGATGAATTCCCTCTAAAATCAAATCAGTCCCACCAACTTAATCGTGCACTTTTGTGATTCGTCGAGGCCTGTAAAGAATAAGTACCACCGAGTTTCCCTTGTTTTTTATCCAAGAAACCCTATCAACTCAGTCGTTCTTTTTCCTCTTTTGAGGTTGGCAAAACTGATTCCTTATCCATTTTTTTCACCTTTAAAAAACCGACTCAAAAATTAACGTACCAACGACAACACTGTTTCAGAAAAAAAGATCCGAAAAAGTAAACTTAGTTCACTTCGTTTTTAGAGAAAATAAAGGGGATTTGATTAAAAACGTAACTTGGGATGTAGTTTATCACTTGGGAGTGCAATCAAATGCTAACGGTTTGTTGATCACAAAAAAAAAATCCCGGAGGCCATTAATCTCCAGGGCAAGTGTCATTAATTATTGTTCCACCACGTCTCCCCTTCCAATACAAAAAAATATTACTTAAAACAACTTTTATATAATTTTCCATTGTTTTGTGTTGGGTAATAATTAAATAATGTTTAATAGAAAAATTTTATTACATACAAGTATTTTCAATATTTAATAAGAAAAATTCCATCACAAAATAAAAAATTGATTAAGAAATGAAAATTTTTATCTAGGTTGATTTTGGAATGGGCCTCGGTTGAAACTGTGGAAGGGCGGGTTTTGTCCGCGCCTCTTCTTGTTCTGGGTCCTCCGCGAGGTTGGACGTCCATGAGGTTACCGCTTGAACCGACGCCTCTTCCCATCATGCTGCGATTTTGGTTACGGTTTTGGTTGAAATAAAATTCCCTCAATGGAGCGACGTGTTGGTCGGATTCCCAAACTATCGGAGTCGGCGGGTTAGCGCGTGCTGTACGAGGTTGTTGGCGTCGCCGTTGCATAGGGTGCTGTTGATGAGTCGGCCTTAACGTCGTTTGAATTGTGTTCGTTCTAGCAGTCGGGCTCGCTTCGGCTTCTCCTTCTTCTTCTTCAGGAGCAGAAGGCGGTGCGTTTTGTCGTCTTCTCCGTTTCACTACTTACTTCTCCATTATCATCATTGTTTGCATCATCTTGCTGTTCTAAATTTGCATCCGGTTCAGGGTTTTCGTTCGGCATTGACAAATCCTGAGCGGAACTCTGTCCAATCTCGCACGGATTCGGCTCGTGAGGAGACGGCGAAACATGCGATGGCGTCGTCGGTACACTTCGCCCAGTACCTTCGTCCAACTGAGACAAATCCATCCTTGTATCATCCATACCTTCCGATGCCACCTGCGCCACACCTGCAACTAATTCATCAATTTAAATTTTTATCCTAACCATTTTTTTATTACCAGGAGACCGAGTTGAATTTGACGTCCCAGATTCATTGAAAGTGAATCGTGCAGTCGGTACATGAGGTGAAGAAACAGCTTCACCAAAACTATCAGTACGTCTTGGAACAAACAATGTAGGAGTTGATGCACAATTGAATCATCACCTGGATCTTCGTAGCTCTTCAAAAAATAATTAGAAATTAAAAAATCTTTTATTTGAAGACTTACCAAAATCATGTGATGGCGGACAGGAACGCTGGGTGGTCTCCTTTGATATTGGCTGCTGGTAGTAGATCCTAAAGAGCTAGTAGCTTCACCACCAGTGGTGGCGACGCCTTCCATAACTCCTCCACTACCTTCTGAACTTGTGCCTGCTCGGCTGCTTGGAACTTCATCACTGTCGATTTCGACTTCGTTATCTTCGGTGGTCGATCCTTCATCAATGTCAGGACCGTCGTTTTCTTCAAGCTTGTCATAGCCATGTCTTGTCCGTCACGACCGTATGCTTCGATTGCATACCTAGATTCTTCTTCATGTTCTTCTTCAAATTCTTGCCCATCTTCCATGACCATCATCAGGCATGTCGTCTTCATCGCTTATTACAAGCACGTCATCTTCTTGAACTTGTTGTGAACTTGTCGGAACTTGATATTCTACCTCAAGGCCATCTGAGCGCAAAAGCATCTCTCCACTGCCCTCGGCAGCAGTCAACATTCGATTTCTTTTAATCTAAAAATAAAAAATAAATAAAATACAAAAACTATAATATTTACAGGAGGAAGATGCTTAGAATCAGCGTCGTCTTGGCTGGTCATCGGACGTTTAAGAGCAGGGGCAACAGACGTAGTGACTGATGTTGTGCTACTTGCAGCTTGTTGGCTACTTACTCCTACGCTACTTCCAGCCATAGAACCTTCTTGACTAGAAGCAACAGGGCCAGATTCATCCGGCCTATAATAAGTAGGGCCAAACAACGGAAGTACCATGATTTGACGCAGATACTGATTGTTCAGAAACTTGCTCCTCATTTGATGCAGATACAACGCCGCTGATTTCAGCAGAAGCTTCAGCTTGGGCTTGATCTTGTTGCTGAGGTGTCGGTTGGGGGTAAACATGAGCAATCGACATTAGGATCGGTTGATGGTGAGTAGGAACTTCATCTATTTCAGCATCCATATGTTGTCCAATTATAACAGAATGTTGTTGTGGATGAAGAATATGAACGGCAGAGCTTGTAGCAGGCATGCAATCGATATGAGATGAGGTTGGAGATGAACTAAGACCTTCGTTACTACTATGAACAACTTGCTGCGGAGCGACCAAAATCGGCTGACTAGACGAAGACTGACTTGTTGGAAGTACAACGACAGTTCTTGATGGTTGCGTTTCTGGTTTCTTCCAGCTGTCTTCTTAAAACTTCAATTTCGGCTTCCATTGTTACTTTTTCTGATTTAAGAGCATCAGCTTGAGCGACAGCGGTACTTTTTTCTTTCCTCAAAAATCTCATGACTTCCAGCATTTTGTCCGACTCACGGTACGACTCTCCAGTCAAACTTTGTTCCAGGAGGTCATCGATGCCTAAATTTTTGGACGAATCTAAAACTGAAACTTTAAGTCCTAATTCTTGAAGTTGATCTTGAAGGAGGTCATTGATTTTGGTAAGTTCGACAATCTTTTCATCGCTTTCTTGCAATTTGGATTCCAAATGTTGTATTTTTTCATTCAAAGATTGTTTTTCAGAAAGCGCTATTTCGACTGAGCGTTCTTTTTCGTTTGTGGGTGATTTCAGTTGTCCTCGAAGGTCGGAGATTTCGCTTTGAAGTCGGTCGATATCAAGGCGAAGTCCATCATTTACGGCGATCTGGGCAGAAGCTTTTTCTTGAGCATCGCTCGCTCGTCGTGTCGCCTCTTGACCTTCTTTTTCATCGAAGTCAAACTGGATTTGGCAACTTCAAGTTCTTTAGTCAACGTCTCGACTTTACTTCGCAGACTCGTAAGCTCAGCCTCGCGTTGAATCCTGCTTTCGGTCTCTGCAGCATTCGATGTCTTCAACTTCACTTCCAAATTATGCACAGTTGCTTTCAACTCCTCATTCGCAGCCGTCAACTCAGATATTCTAAAATTTAAATTATTTTTAAAACTAAATAAAAAATTTAATTACGTTTTTTCAGCTTCCTCTTTATGTTGTTCCAACTGCTCAGTAACATCCGTCAACTGCTTTTCGATTCCTTGAGATACTTCTGAAAACTCTTGCTGGCATTTTTTGGCTATTTCAATTTGCTCGTTAAGCCCTTGGATAGTTGAATCTTTCAAGCTTAACTGAGATTCCAATTCTTTGATTTTGGTCTCTAAAAATCGTTAAGATTAATGGTGGCACTCTTGGTTTTTTAAGGGAATATGATGGTTTTAAGTTGGTTGCTTTGTACATTTTTCGTTGTGAGCAACGGTTTTCGGTTTTTCCCTTCTATCTTGGAAACCGTCGCTCAAAACGAAAAAATGTTATAAGTAAAGTTGTAGCTACAAAAATTTACTACATAAATATGTTATTAGTTTTTTCCGTCAGAGCATATTTTAGGAGATATGAAGGTTTTAAGTTTTCAGACAGGCTCTGTAGGATTATTAGTTTTAACCTCATAACTCCTTAAATATTGCTCTCACGCAAATATGAATAAAAAAATTTTTTTTAGGAAATATTTGTACCTACAACTTTTACTTAGGACATTTTTCGTTTTGAGCGACGGTTTCCGATAGAAGGGAAAAACCGAAAACCGTTGCTCACAACGAAAAATTTGCAAGCAACTCACTTAAAACCCTCATATCTCCTTGAGTATTGCTCTGACAAAAAAACCAATGAGGTATTTTTTGTAGGAAATTTCCGTAGCTACGACTTTAACTTAGACGTTTTTTCGTTTTGAGCGACGGTTTCCGAGATAAAAGGGAAAAACCGAAAACAGTTGTTAACAACGAAAAATTTGCAAAGCAACCAACTTAAATACTTCCATATCTCCTAAGTATTGCTCTGACGGAAAAAACTAATAAGATATTTTATGTAGTAAATTTCAGTACCTACAACTTTTACTTATGACATTTTTTCGTTTTGAGCGACGGTTTCCGAGATAAAGGGAAAAACCGAAAACCGTTGTTAACAACAAAAATTTGCAAAGCACTCACTTAAAACCATCATACCTCCTTAAGAAGTGCAATATTTACCTCTTTCCATTACTGGTTGAGAACGATTAATAGCGTAAGACATTGATTGGACATTCTTCCACTTTGTTTTCACGTTCGATGACTTCTTGTCGAGCTTGGTTGAGCTGCTCAGATAAAGATTCTTTCTGCAGTCTTTCCTCTTCAAGACGTCCTTTAACAGTCGAATTCTGCTCTTCCAAAAGCTCGATGCGCCTCATGAGTCTATCTTGTTCTTCTTTAAGTCTGCGACGAAGTGCAGAACATTCAGAGTTCGCATCATCAAGACTTTTTCTAATCTCATCCTTGATTCAGCTTCGGAACTTTCGAATTTCGCTTTAAGAGCTTCTAAATTGGCCAAAAGAAGTTCCTGGCCATGTTTCTCTTTGCGGTTAGTTATCCTTTCTAACTGCATACGACGCTCGTTGTCTCTCAAAGTTGATTTTCTGCTGAAGATTCGTCAGTTGGACTTCGACATTTGATAGTTTACTCATTGCATTCATCGCTTCCTACAAAATAAATTAGAACAAAAACATTTTCATCATTAAGGGGATATGAGGGTTTTAAGTTGGTTGCTTGGTACATATTTCGTTGTGAGCAACGGTTTTCGGTTTTTCCCTTCTATCTTGGAAACCGTCGCTCAAAACGAAAAATTGTCCTAAGTAAAAGTTGTAGCTACGGAAATTTACTACATAAAATATCTTATTGGTTTTTTTCCGTCAGAGCAATATTTTAGGATTGAAGGTTTTAAGTTTTCAGACAGGCTCTGTAGGATTATTAGTTTTAACCTCATAACTCCTTAAATACTGCTCTTACGCAAATAATAAATAAAGAAATTTTGTAAAATCTTTGTACCTACAACTTTTACTTAGGACATTTTTTCGTTTTGAGCGACGGTTTCCGAGATAGAAGGGAAAAACCGAAAACCGTTGCTCACAACGAAAATTTGCAAAGCAACTCACTTAAGAACCCTCATATCTCCTTAAGTATTGCTCTGACAAAAAACCAATGAGGGCTTTTTTGTAGGAAATTTCCGTAGCTACGACTTTTACTTAGGACGTTTTTTCGTTTTGAGCGACGGTTTTCCGAGATAGAAGGGAAAAACCGAAAACCGTTGTTAACAACGAAAAATTTGCAAAGCAACCAACTTAATACTTCCATATCTCCTAAGTATTGCTCTGACGGAAACCATAAATATTTTATGTAGTAAATTTCCGTAGCTACAACTTTTACTTAAGACATTTTTTCGTTTTGAGCGACGGTTTTCAAGATAGAAGGAAAAACTGAAAACCGTTGCTCACAACGAAAAATGTACAAAGCAACCAACTTAAAACCCTCATATCCCCTTAAGCTTACGGTTCGTGTATGCTGAAGGTTGGTTTCTAGTTTCCTATAGTAGAGATATATTGGTGCAACGTTTTTTTCTGCGGCTTCATATTCAACAGTGAGCGACTGTACACGTTTTGCCAAAGCTTACATTTCTCAGTCATGTAATCGGAGTTGGCTTTCACTTCAGACGAGAGGCGACGTGTTCGCTCAGCTCATCTCTCGACTTTCTGAAGCGAATCGTTAAGCCGTTTTTCATTGGCGTTGCGCTCTTGGCGATAAAGTTGATTCTCTTTTTTCATTTCTTCTATAATATTTTTAAGATTCTTCACATCATCTGTGTCGACACTAGCTGGAGGTTTTTGCTCATCCTTTTTCTGTTCACCTTCCTGCAAAAAAAAATTAAGAAATTCTGAAACCTGTGATTACAGTAACGCTTAAAACTTACAGCAGAGTCTCCTTTTTTCTGCTGTTTGAAAAGCCGCTGGTAGACATCTCGTTGACTTTTTAGGACCTCAAGTTCTTTTCGAGAAACTTCTCCCTCGCTAGAGCTGCTCTATTTTCCCTTGGGAACGTTCGACCGCCTTTAAGCTCGCCACCTGTTCACTCTTTGCTTTCTTCCACTTTTTCTTTATCGGAGCTCAACTCGCGGAGAGAAAGGATTTCTGGTTGTTCAATTCAAGCTCTTGTATATCTTTGAACGTCACAAGATGTTTCGATATGACGTCCGAAGTCGTCAAAACTTCCGCTTGGCTTCTTTCGGGGCGATTCGTGAAGCGGAATGTAGTTCCCACGAGCAGCCTCAACTTCTCTCAACAAATACAAACTTGTCTACTCAAATCCGATGCTTGAATTCAATCTTTGATTTTCACGTACCAAATAAGCAGCGGTTGCTTCCGCTTCGTTTTTATCTGTACACAATTTCGCACTTTCGCTCTCAAACGCTTCGACTTTTTTCGACAAAACTTCCATCGATTCAACAGCATAATTATATTCTTCTTCTTGCTTTTTAAGAATTCAGTTTTCTCTTGAACTTCTTCGCAGATTCTTGTCAACGTTTCTTTTAACTGTTCGTTTTCATTTTTGAAACAGCATAATTCTTGAACGACTTCAGCATACTTGGTGTAAAGTTGAGTTAAAGTGAGGCCTGATTTAAGAAGTTTACTCGCAGAAGCGGCCATCGGGGAAAGCCTGCTAACGGCTGCTTCAGACTCTTGCTTGACAGCTTCCAAAAGAATATTGGCATGTCTTAACTCTTCTTTTAAAGCACTAATAGCATCTTCTTTAGACTTCATATTGACCTCATAATCATGCTCATTTTGGGCGAATTTAGTCTCAAGGACGCCATAGCGGTCGATCGCTTCTTGAAGAAGACGTTGAAGATCTTTAACTGCACCTGAAAGTTCCACTGATTGGTTCTCAGCTTGTTCAAAACGCTCACGATACAATCTGTGAGTTTTGTCTGACTTTTGATTTCGCCTTCAAAATTCATTACCATGACATCTTCTTTTTCAACGACAGCCTTTAATTTGTTGTTGAGATTTTCAACTTTTTCTTCTAGTTCTTTATTTAAATCTTGAATCTTTGATATTTTTTCATTTGCTATTTAAGCTCTTCGTCTTTTTCGGTTATTTTCGTCTGAAGATTATGTTTGTTGTGGTAGATTCGCGTCTTTGTTTCATTAGCTCTTCGTTGACTCGGGTTAATCAGTCGTTAATTCGATAACTTGTTGTTTTAATAAAGTTTGTTCAGATTCAAAGCGTTTTTCTTTGAATTCGAGTTCCATCTGTTTAGCTTGTACGTCTTCGACGAGCGAAACGGCTTCACAGCGAGCGGAAACGGCATTGCGAAGGTCAGCGTTTAGTGAAGCGACGTCATTTTAAGACGATCTATTTCAATCTCGCGTCTTTCCAAAGCGTTGGTCGCAATTTTTTTTCGTCGACGGCGTCATCTCGCTCCCTTCGGACTGTCTCGAGCGTTTTCTCGAGACGTCGGACGTCCTCACGAAGTCTGTTAAGCTGAGAGTTGGCAACCGTGAGGCGCTTGTTTGTCTCATCATATTGTGAAGAAAGTGCATCAGATTTAATTTTATAATCATCCCTTTCAAGTTTAACGCTTCTATACTGTTCATCGAGTTCTTTAATACGAGCATCTAAAAAAAAATAATAATAAAAATAATAACTTAAACAATTCAAACCTTGGTTTTCTTATTAGTTTCAAACTGAGCTTTGGCCGTAAGATAATTCTCGATGTGACCATCCAAAGCAGCTTCTATCTTTTCCCTGAGAGGTTCTTCGATTTTCTCATATTCCTCCTGAGGGACGGTCTTCAGTAAAAGAGCTTTCGCTCCTTCCATTTTCTTAATATTTAATCACGTCAATATTAAAATTTTTGTCAATATTTAATTAAAAAGGAACACAATATTGTATCGGTGGTCGGTACCCATCGACGAACGACTGAACGAGCACTAATCAGGCTGGCCAACCTAAAACAAAAATTATTACAATTTATTCTTCACAAATATTTACGTACCTAAACTCTTTTCTGGCAATAAAATGATTTAAAGACGTAGTTTTAAACAAAAAAACGTTTGTTCCGTGGTCATAGAAAAAAATTGAAATCTCGGAGGAGCAACCAAACGTACTGCATCAAAATCACGGAGGGGTCACCAAACGAGTATGTACATACATACATAAAAAAGCGGGATAGGAGGGTTTAAGTTGGTTGCTTTGTACATATTTCGTTGTGAGCAACGGTTTTCGGTTTTTCCCTTCTATCTTGGAAACCGTCGCTCAAAACGAAAAAATGTCATAAGTAAAAGTTGTAGGTACTGAAATTTACTACATAAAATATCTTATTATTTTTTCCGTCAGAGCATACTTTAGGAGATATGGAAGTATTTAAGTTGGTTGCTTTGCAAATTTTTCGTTGTTAACAACGGTTTTCGGTTTTTCCCTTCTATCTCGGAAACCGTCGCTCAAAACGAAAAAATGTCCTAAGTAAAAGTCGTAGCTACGGAAATTTACTACATAAAATATCATATTAGTTTTTTCCGTCAGAGCAATATTTTAGGAGATATGAAGGTTTTAAGTTTTCAGACAGGCTCTGTAGGATTACTAGTTTTAACCTCATAACTCCTTAAATATTGCTCCTACGCAAATAATAAATAAAAAAATTTTGTAGGAAATCTTGGTACCTACAACTTTTACTTATGACATTTTTTCGTTTTGAGCGACGGTTTCCGAGATAGAAGGGAAAACCGAAAACCGTTGCTCTCAACGAAAAATTTGCAAAGCAACTCACTTACGAACCCTCATATCTCCTTAAGTATTGCTCTGACAAAAAAACCAATGGAGTCTTTATTGTAGGAAATTTCCGTAGCTACGACTTTTACTTAGGACGTTTTTTTTTCGTTTTGAGCACTGGTTTCCGAGATAGAAGGGAAAAACCGAAAACCGTTGTTAACAACGAAAAATTTGCAAAGCAACCAACTTAAAACCTTCATATCTCCTAAAGTATTGCTCTGACGGAAAAAACTAATAAGATATTTTATGTAGTAATTTCAGTACCTACAACTTTTACTTATGACATTTTTTCGTTTTGAGCGACGGTTTCCGAGATAGAAGGGAAAAACCGAAAACCGTTGCTCTCAACGAAAAATTTGCAAAGCAACTCACTTACGAACCCTCATATCTCCTTAAGTATTGCTCTGACAAAAAACCAATGAAGTCTTTTTTGTAGGAAATTTCCGTAGCTACGACTTTTACTTAGGACGTTTTTTCGTTTTGAGCACTGGTTTCCGAGATAGAAGGGAAAAACCGAAAACCGTTGTTAACAACGAAAAATTTGCAAAGCAACCAACTTAAAACCTTCATATCTCCTAAAGTATTGCTCTGACGGAAAAACTAATAAATATTTTATGTAGTAAATTTCAGTACCTACAACTTTTACTTATGACATTTTTTCGTTTTGAGCGACGGTTTCCGAGATAGAAGGGAAAACCGAAAACCGTTGCTCTCAACGAAAAATTTGCAAAGCAACTCACTTACGAACCCTCATATCTCCTTAAGTATTGCTCTGACAAAAAAACCAATGAAGTCTTTTTTGTAGGAAATTTCCGTAGCTACGACTTTTACTTAGGACGTTTTTTTCGTTTTGAGCACTGGTTTCCGAGATAGAAGGGAAAAACCGAAAACCGTTGTTAACAACGAAAAATTTGCAAAGCAACCAACTTAAAACCTTCATATCTCCTAAAGTATTGCTCTGACGGAAAAAACTAATAAGATATTTATGTAGTAAATTTCAGTACCTACAACTTTTACTTATGACATTTTTTTCGTTTTGAGCGACGGTTTCCGAGATAGAAGGGAAAAACCGAAAACCGTTGCTCACGACGAAATATGTACAAAGCAACCAACTTAAAACCCTCATATCCCCTTAAAACCACCAAGATCTAGTAGAGAAAGCACCTTGCTACAAAGAAAAACTGGTTCATCGCAATTCATAGACTTTTAAAACGCTTTATTTAATATTATAAAAATCGAGGAGGGGTACCTCTTTCAGTCTAGGTGAATACACATTATGTTAATTAAAATCTATAGCACCTAGCTGGTTACAAGATTTGTGGTACTGTGTGGCAAAGTGGGTTGAATTTATCTACATATTTTAAATAGTTGAAAACATGTACTCAAATGGTTTGAGTGTACAGTACAACATATTGTCCATGATGTTCTAAATATTTCCATAAAAACAGTCCATTTAGCGAGTACTTAGTACTCTGAAACTAATACTACAATAAAGTTTGGGTTTGAGCGGAAACAAGGCCGGAGTCTTCCAGCGGTAAACTGGCCCACGCGGTTTGAGTCTCGATGTCGGATAACTCGACGAAATCTTGAAGGAAGAAATCTTGAGTTTGAGTGTAGTTGTGGCTGTAGTCATCCAAATCCATCGTTTGCGTATGCGTGTCTGAAAGTATAATGGGAGAGTCGTCATCTAAAATTAAATCTTGGGTCTGCGTATGGTTATGGTGCTGATCGATAAGCATGTTCAAATCGATCATCAAATCGTTAGTTTGTGTCGAAGATGAAAATTGGTTCAACGGGAAATCTAATAAGTCTGGGTTTTCCGTTTGGGTCGATGAACTATTAGCGCCTTTCTGCGTCTGAGTCTTTTTATTGCTCTTAACCCTCCGTCTTCTACAAGACCTATGATCCGTCTGAACAGAAGCATCCACACTTTTCTTCACCACAACTTTCCACGAAAGTTCACTCAAAGCAACCGCAGCAATATCTTCCATTTGAACACTCACTTGACCTTTAGGAACTATATTTTGATTCCTCTGCATAACTTTAGTCTTCGGTACAACCGAGAAAACATGATTATTTCGTTTACAGTGAGTCATCAAAGCGATTTTGGTCGTATAACTTTTGGTACATGTCAAACAAGCGAAATTGACATCACATTCTTTTTCTATGTGATCCATTCTAAGCTTTTCAGTTATGAAATACTTCTTGCATTTCTCACACATAAAGTTTTTCTCCAGATGCACTTTCTGGTAATGCTGAAACATCAAAATTAGTTTTTAGTCAGACGTTAAGGGGATATAAGGGTTTTAAGTTGGTTGCTTAGTACATTTTTCGTTGTGATCAACAGTTTTCGGTTTTTCCCTTCTATCTTGGAAACCGTCGCTCAGAACGAAAAAATGTCTTAATTAAAAGTTGTAGCTACGGAAATTTACTACAAGAAATATTTATTGGTTTTTCCGTCAGAGCAATATTTTAGGAGATATGAAGGTTTTAAGTTTTCAGACAGGCTCTGTAGGATTATTACTTTTAACCTCATAACTCCTTAAATATTGCTCTTACGCAAATAATGAATAAAAAATTTTTTTAGGATATCTTTGTACCTACAACTTTTACTTAGGACATTTTTTCGTTTTGAGCGACGGTTTCCGAGATAGAAGGGAAAAACCGAAAACCGTTGCTCACAACGAAAAATTTGCAAAGCAACTCACTTAAGAACCCTCATATCTCCTTAAGTATTGCTCTGACAAAAAAAACCAATGAGGTCTTTTTTGTAGGAAATTTCCGTAGCTACGACCGTTACTTAAGACGTTTTTTTTCGTTTTAAGCGACGGTTTCCAAGATAGAAGGAAAAACCGAAAACCGTTGCTCACAACGAAATACATATGTACAAAGCAACCAACTTAAAACCCTCATATCCCCTTAAAGTAGCTCACCTGCTTTAGATATTTCATCTTGGTAAGAACCTCATTGAATTCGCCTCACGTCCCAAAGAATATTTGCACGTTTTTTCCGGGCAGTGGAAATGGCGGACTCCGACGTTTTTGTCGATTTCGCCCATTTTATGCGAGCGGACTAGATGCATTTTGAGTCTAGAACTGGAGCCGAAGATGCTCTTGCAGTAAGGGCAGACTACGTGGTTCTCGTTTGTACTTAATTCTTCTGGTCTAGGGCAAACTTCGATGATTTCTGTCATTTTTGAATGGGAGCTTATAATTTTTGTTTTCAATTTTTGACTGTTATATTCTGAGAAGGTATATATGCAGCTTGACCAATGAAAACGAAGTTGTCATCAGTGTGTTCCCTCTCTCCCCCTTCATATTTTAAAATAATTTGAAACTTTTCGCAACAGGAGCCTAAAATAAACTGTCAAAAAATTCGTATCATGATTTATGAGTATAGGGCGAATCTGTATTTCAAGAAATTGATTAATCTTTTAGTTTTAACGCATTTTTTGCAATCTTTGCCCTTAATTTTAGCGTTATCTTCAGTCATTCCGCCCAGAAAAATCTATTTCCAGAATTTCTGGTTTTTTGGCCAATCACAATTTTCTTTAATCTTTGGCTATCAAGTGGATAGACATTTTTTTTATATTAAATTAAATTTTTAGACTACCCTGTTTATGGTGGGATTAAGGGGATATGAGGGTTTTAAATTGGTTGCTTTATACATATTTCGTTGTGAGCAACGGTTTTCGGTTTTTCCCTTTTATCTTGGAAACCGTCGCTCAAAACGAAAAAAATGTCCTAAGTAAAAGTTGTAGCTACGAAAATTTACTACATAAAATATTTTATTAGTTTTTTCCGTCAGAGCAATATTTTAGGAGATATGAAGGTTTTAAGTTTTCAGACAGGCTCTGTAGGATTATTAGTTTTAACCTCATAACTCCTTAAATATTGCTCTTACACAAATAATAAATAAAGAAATTTTTGTAGGAAATCTTTGTACCTACAACTTTTACTTAGGACATTTTTTCGTTTTGAGCGACTGTTTCCGAGATAGAAGGGAAAAACCGAAAACCGTTGCTCACAACGAAAAATTTGCCAAGCAACTCACTTAAGAACCCTCATATCTCCTTAAGTATTGCTCTGACAAAAAAAATCAATGAGGTCTTTTGTGTAGGAAATTTCCGTAGCTACGACTTTTACTTAGGACGTTTTTTTCGTTTTGAGCGACGGTTTCCGAGATAGAAGGGAAAAACCGAAAACCGTTGTTAACAACGAAAAATTTGCAAAGCAACCAACTTAAAAACCATCATACCTCCTTAAAAGGATAAATAATTAAATTCATGAAAGAGTTTATAATAAATATAAAAACAATAACAAAGGAAAAATACACCATTCACCATTTGATATTTCCTTATTTTGGTGATGAGTTCACCAACAAGGAACTAATATAATATCTACATTAAATTTTTTTATTGCTTAATTATTGTCGATAATATTGCTCAGTTTCTGGGAATTTACAGTCTTGAAGGCATACCGCCAGACATAATTAAAGTTTCGCCGGTTATGTAAGAAGCGTCGTCCGAAACGAGAAAAGCGACCGCACCAGCGACTTCCGACGGTTTCCCCAACCGTTTCATCGCAATAGTCGATAGAGCAGCTTCATTAGCTGCTTCCGATTCATGAAGCTGTAAAAAGAAACAACTAAAAACGAAAAATCCCTAATAAATACAGTGTTGGGCGTAATCGTAATTGCAATTACGATTACAATTGTAATCGCAAGTTTCTTAATTACGATTACAATTGTAATAGCAAGTTTCTTAATTACGATTACGATTGTAATTGCAAGTTTCTTTATTACTATTACAATTATAATCGTAATCGTAATTCCGATTACGATAACAATCTCATTCGTATTTGTTTCTGCAATTACGATTGAAATAGCATTTTTTTACGATTACAACCGTAATCGTATTTTTTTTCTGCGATTACAATCGTAATTGTATTTTTTTTTTTTCTGTGATTACCATTATAATCGTATTTTTTTCTGCGATTACAGTTGTAATCATATTTTTTTCTGCAATAATTGCATTTTTTTCAGCGATTACGGGCGTAATCGTATTTTCGTTAGCGTTTACGGCTCGTATATGACATTTTTACTGAGATTACTTGATGTCATATACGAGCCTTTAACGCTAACGAAAATACGATTACGCCCGCAATCCCTGAAAAAAAAAATGCGATTACGATTGTAATCGCAGAAAAAAAAACGATTATAATGGTAATCGTAGAAAAAAAAATTACAATTACGATTGTAATCGCAGAAAAAAAAATACGATTACGGTTGTAATCGTCAAAAAAATGCGATTACAACCGTAATCGCAGAAAAAAATACGAATATGTAATTAAGAAACTTGCGATTACAATCATAATCGTAATTGCGACTACGATTACGCCCAACACTGATAAAATGGTTACCGCGGAAGAAAACTTCGTTTTTATGATTCCAGGCGCAACGCAGTTCACCCGAATATTTTCAGTCGCTAAATCCGTCGATGCTGCTTTCGTCAGTCCCAAAAGCGCTGTCTTACTTACAGAATATGCACCTAAAAGCTTTAAAAAGCGTTAAGATTTGGAATTTATTTAGAATATTTACGCTAAAAGGTTGATAGCCCGAGATGGATGCCACATATACGATCGATCCTCCTCCACGTTTACGTAAATACGGCAACGCTTCTTGAGAAAGCATAAAAGCGCTTTTGACGTTTATGTCGAATATTTTATCCCAAACATCTTCTGGGCACTAAAATAATTAAATGTTTTGTAGAACATTTCAGAAGGTCGGTGGTCAAGGACTCTGATTTAAAACAGATGAAAGAGGGTTTCTCTTACTTCTAAAACTGACCCAACAGCAGGATTTACAGCGGCATTAGAAACAAGAATGTCGATCCCTCCAAATTTCTCTTCCGCCTAAAAATAAAACATAGAATACCAAAATGATCAAAATAAAAAATTACATGTTTAAACAGGTTCAAACGGTCTTGTTTATTGCCGACATGGCATACGACTCCTGATATATCATTGAGTCCGCACTTTCCAAGCTGCTCTACAGCGGCCAAGACATTTTTCTCTTTCCGACTGCTCAAAACAACTTTCGCTCCTTCTTCCGCAAGACGCTGAACAATCGCAAACCCTATTCTGATCAAAAAAATTCATTTTTTTCTTCTCTACAAACTAAAAAAAGTTACCCATCAGTCGATGCTGTGACCACAGCGACTTTCCCTTGAAGGCGGTTTAAACTCGACATATTTCTAGTATATGAAAATTGAACTGCTCTTCTCAGCATGATTAATGATTTTTTAATCTAACTAAAGAGATTCTGAAGAGTTTTATCAGTAAAAGGTCAATGATAGGCCAAACTGGACGACAACCTGTGATAATCAGTAACCTTCTTCATCACGCTGTAATTTTAATTTATTTAAAACACTTTTTAAGATGCTTTAAAGTTTTTATTCTTTATTTTAAAGCGGTCTTTTGTGCCTTATAATCATGAAAATATTAAACACTCTTAGGCAAAGTTGTACGTTGACTAGTAAGTTTATGTTGAAATAGTTAAAATTATAATTTTGATCAAAATGGTAGAAATTCTATTTGAATCTCTGTTTTCATTTTTATAGTATTTTTTCCATTCAGATAAGATCTTTCTGCACTCTTGAAGAAAGGCTCTGATAAGCGCTTTCTTCTAGCATGTCTATATCTTCCTACTCGTAACTTCCTGCCTGTCCAGTCTTAGGTCATTCCTTCTATCTTCTTGCCAGTCTAGGTCATTCCGTCTATCTTCCTGCCAGTCTAGGTCATTCCTTCTATCTTCCTGCCAGTCTAGGTCATTCCGTCTATCTTCCTGCCAGTCTAGGTCATTCCTTCTATCTTCCTGCCAGTCTAGGTCATTCCTTCTATCTTCCTGCCAGTCTAGGTCATTCCTTCTATCTTCCTGCCAGTCTAGGTCATTCCTTCTATCTTCTTGCCAGTCTAGGTCCTTCCTTCTATCTTCCTGCCAGTCTAGGTCATTCCTTCTATCTTCCTGACAGTCTTAGTTCATTCCTTCTATCTTCCTGCCAGTCTTAGGTCATTCCTTCTATCTTCCTACCTGTCCAATCTTTGTTGTAGCCTTTTATCTTACTGCTCATTAGATCATGTCTTCATTTTATAAATTTTGGATCTTTTTTAGAAAGGTTCGTAAATACAGTATCGCCGTCGGTGCGCAGACAAAATGAGTTATTCAACAGTGAAGCGGCTCGGCAGAAGAACGACGTCGGCCGTATCGAGAAAATCGAAGTCATCTACGAAGGCCTTCCCAAAAAAGGAATTTTTCAACTTAACCGAAACATATCGACACCACATGACGCCGCAATGCGTAATATTCCGTTGATTATTGAATTTTTAACGTTTTTTTCGTAGACATTTCGCAATTTGTGAGCGAGCGGAGCGCATTGGCTTTGGTGGACGGGCGAATTCCTTGGGACATGCATCGCCCTTTTGAAGACTCGTGTCATTTAAACTTCATCGCATTTAATGACCCAGATCCTTATTTGGCGAACAAAGCATTCTGGAAATCGTGTTCTTTCTTACTCGGATCTGTCATAAACTCTGCATTTTCAGACAAAATACAAGTTAAACTTCACAGCTTCCCTTCACCACAAAGTAAACATTTTCCTCTCCAAAATTTTTAATCTCCATTTAAGTTGCCAGCGGCAGTTTTTTGTACGACGCTAGTCTTTCTTTAGACGACTGGAAACCGAATCCAAACGAACTAAGAATCCTTTCTTCAGAAATGGTCAAAATCGCAAACGAGAATTTACCGTTCGAGCGACTCTCAATAAGCGAGGAATTGGCCAAAGAGATGTTCATCGATAACGAATTCAAATTGAAACAATACCAAATATCGCCAAATCAGGTAAATGACCTTTAATATGAATACATAAATCCCACTTCTGATATCACGAATCTTGCTTTTTATATAACTTATCCCACTTCTGATATCACATATCCCACTTCCGATATCACAAATCGCACTTCTGATATCACTTATCTCTCTTCTGATATCATAAATCCCACTTCTGATATCATAAATCCCGCTTTTTATATAACTTATCCAACTTCCGATATCACTTATCCCACTTCAGATATCACTTATCCCACTTCTGATATCACATATCCCACTTCCGATATCACGAATCCCGCTTTTATATAACTTATCCCACTTCTGATATCACATATCCCACTTCCGATATCACAAATCGCACTTCTGATATCACTTATCCCACTTCTGATATCACGAATCCCGCTTTTTATATAACTTATCCCACTTCTGATATCACATATCCCACTTCTGATATCACATATCCCACTTCCGATATCACAAATCGCACTTCTGATATCACTTATCTCTCTTCTGATATCATAAATCCCACTTCTGATATCACTTATCTCTCTTCTGATATCATAAATCCCACTTCTGATATCATAAATCCCGCTTTTTATATAACTTATCCAACTTCCGATATCACTTATCCCACTTCAGATATCACTTATCCCACTTCTGATATCACATATCCCACTTCCGATATCACAAATCCCACTTCTGATATCACTTATCTCTCTTCTGATATCATAAATCCCACTTCTGATATCATAAATCCCGCTTTTTATATAACTTATCCAACTTCCGATATCACTTATCCCACTTCAGATATCACTTATCCCACTTCTGATATCACATATCCCACTTCCGATATCACAAATCCCACTTTTGATATCACAGATCCCACTTCCGATATCACAAATCTCACTTCTGATATCACTTATCTCTCTTCTGATATCATAAATCCCACTTCTGATATCATAAATCCCACTTCAGATATCACGAATCCCGCTTTTTATATAACTTATCCCACTTTTGATATCACATATCCCACTTCCGATATCACAAATCCCACTTCTGATATCACTTATCTCTCTTCTGATATCATAAATCCCACTTCTGATATCATAAATCCCGCTTTTTATATAACTTATCCAACTACCGATATCACATATCCATATTCATAATGTTTTTTAGATGGAAATTAATAGTTTATCGAGCTGGAACCCATATCGATATCAGCAAAGGTCCGCTTGTTGGCAATTCGTCGTTTATTGGAAGATGCTCAATCACCGCTGTAATTATTTTATTTTAGTCCTTTCTTTTTCAAATTTTAAATATTTTAGGTCCATAAAATTGAGTCAGATGATGGCCCTTTGTTCAGATTTCAAGGTGTCGCCCTTCCCAAAGGGCTTCTTTTAAATCATTTTGCATACAAAATTCTTGAAGAAAGAGCAGCAAAATTGGTATAACTTACTTTTTTCAATTTTTTTTGTAACTATATTTTTTACAGAATAAGTCAACATTTTTGGAAAACAAAATTGAAAATCAACTTGCCTAGTTTTAAATAGTTTATTTAATAAAAAAACTTTTTTAAAAATTTCATCCAACCATTGTTCTTTTTCGACCTCGAGCTTTAACTTCTTCATATTTTTTCAAGACTTCTTTGCTCGTTTTGTTGTGTTTTCGATACGATTTTAAAATGGTAGCGAAAACTCGGGGGATTTCATGAGTGCTTAAGATCGCCCTTTCGAGTACGTAGAGGTCGACAGCTTTGTCTTCGGCGCTTGGCGAGACGTTGGACAAGCCGAAATCTATGAGTAGATGGAATCGTTGTAAACCATATTTGATGTCGTGAGATCACCATGGATTAAATTGTTGTTGTGATTTTCCCCACACATCCTGAAAAGAACACAAAAATAGTCAAAATTGTGAAGGCCAGTGGTCAAGGACTCTAACACAAAGACAAACCTATAAGCGACGCAACATTAAGAATATCTTGCTCTGCGTTATTCTCTTTAAGGAACTTTTTAACTGTTAAACCTTGAACTTTTTGAAGAGTAATCGTTCTTTTGTCAACATCAACATTGTAGACAGTAGGGCATCTGACTCCTGAAAACCATAAGTTAGCTAAAATCAAGTAAATTCGTTTTACCCAGCGATTTTGCATCTTAAGAGCCCTCTGCTTCATTTTTAAGCCTTTCTTTGCTGAGTACTTCGTCAAGATGGGGGTTGCGATACCCACTTCGATATCATCCCCTCTACTCTTCATATCAAATCCCACTTCTGATATCATAAATCCCACTTCTGATATAAATCCCACTTCTATATCATATCAACTTATCCAACTACTGATATCACATATCCAACTATCACACCATATTCATAATGTTTTAGAGGGAATAATCGAGCTGGAACCCATATCGCAGCAAAGGTCCGCTTGTTGGCAATTCTTCGTTTATTGGAAGATGCTCAATCACCGCCGTAAATTTTATTTTAGTCCCTTCTTTTTCAAATTTTAAATATTTTAGGTCCATAAAATTGAGTCAGATGATGGCCCTTTGTTCAGATTCAAGGTGTCGCCCTTCCCAAAGGGCTTCTTTTAAATCATTTTGCATACAAAATTCTTGAAGAAAGAGCAGCAAAATGGTATAAATTACTTTTTCAATTTTTTTTGTAACATTATTTTTCAGAACAAGTCAACATTTTTGGAAAACAAAAAAAATCAACTTGCCTAGTTTTAAATAGTTATTAATAAAAAACTTTTTTAAAAATCATCCAACCATTGTTCTTTTTCGACCTCGAGCTTTAACTTCTTCATATTTTCAAGACTTCTTTGCTCGTTTTCGATACGATTTAAAATGGTAGCGAAAAACTCGGGGGTGATTTCATGAGTGCTTAAGATCGCCCTTTCGAGTACGTAGAGGTCGACAGCTTGTCTTCGGCGCTTGGCGAGACGGGACAAGCCGAAATCTATGAGGTAGATGGAATCGTTGTAAATCATATTTGATGTCGTGAGATCACCATGGATTAAATTGTTGTTGTGAATTTTCCCCACATTCTCCTGAAAACACAAATGATTGTGTGAAGGCCAGTGGTCAAGGACTCTAACACAAAGGAAACAAACCTATAAGCGATGCAACATTAAGAATATCTTGCTCTGCGTTATTCTCTTTAAGGAACTTTTTAACTGTTAAACCTTGAACTTTTTGAAGAGTAATCGTTCTTTTGTCAACATCAACATTGTAGACAGTAGGGCATCTGACTCCTGAAAACCATAAGTTAGCTAAAATCCAGTTAATTCGTATTACCAGCGATTTGCATCTTAAGAGCCCTCTGGCTTCATTTTTAAGCCTTTCTTTGCTGAGTACTTCGTCGAGATGGGGGTTGCGATATTCTTTTTTAAAACGTTCTTTAACTATGAGTTCTTTGCCAAAAGTTGCCCACAGTGAAGCCGAGCTTCAGCGCCCTGCTTCCACAATTTAAAATCATTCATGCCAACGTAAAAAGAGGGTAAAAAAAGAATTAAACAAAAAAAGAAAACAGGTTGCTGATTGCGGTGTTACTTTGTTGTTATCAGATAACCTGTCTCAGCTACTTCCTGTATCAGATAACCTGTAGTCTCAATTCTACTTATGACGTCATCATTGCTCATGCCGCTAATCTGCTTACAAACTCGCTTTTGTAGTTTGGATAGTAGAAGAAAAACAGCTAAATACACACGCAGACATCTCTTTTCAAAAATGTAAAATTATCTGTCCATCAGTTTCAAAATTCACTGGTAGTATCAGCTCCTAGGAGCGGCCGCCCCCCCACACGATGTTTAATGAAAACAATAAAATATGGCGGACCGAGGATGTCAACTGATTAAAGTCTCCCGTAAAGTGTCGGATCTTTAAACGTCTATTTGTCAAATAAGTAAATTTTTGACCTAAAACGCTTCCTTTTTAGTCATCCATAAATTAGTCATAATTTATTTTCAAACATTCACTTCTCTACTTATTCTATTTGAAGTAGATAATTTCATTTGAATGGAATTTTAACGTGCGGTAAAGAAGATAACATGGTGGCTGGTCTTCTAGTTTATCAAGTGCCATAAAAATCAGAATGTTTAAAATATATTTAATAATCGGGTTAAAGGTTTTCATGTAAATATTTAAGAATTATTATCTAATTTAGAAAAAAAAGTTAGAAAAAATTGCATGCGAGAATGAAAGGGAAGAGGAGGTCGGCCACAGGTGCGAAGACTGCGGTCGAGAGTTTAGCGTGGCGTACAATTTGAAAAAACACCGGCGTACGCATACGGGCGAAAAGCCGTACAGTTGTAAAGACTGCGGCCAATCGTACAGCCAAAGCGGCGGACTGAAGAATCACATCGTAACGTACACCGTTCCGATCAGGTTTTCAATTGTCACTATTGCGGAAAGGGCTTTCCGATAAAGGATCGCCTCAAGCTCCACTTGAGGATCCATACTGGAGAAAAGCCCTACAGGTAATTGGTGCAGGTTTATTTCTCTATCCTTTTTTTTTTTTTTCCTTTTTTTTTTAAATCTTAAGCACGACTTAAGTCTTACATTCTTACATTTTTTAATTTTATCAACATTTCTCCGGGAGACTTTAATGAACTGCTGTGATGTTAAGAATCAAATTTATACTCTTGAATTTCTGATTTTCCGATCTTTTTGACTTAATAAATACTGTTCCAACCGAAGTTTGAAACTCTTGGCGTTGCGCAGAAGGATTTGTCCATCAAATCTGAAGTCATCAGACGTCATGCTTCTGCGCATGCTCCAGGAGTTTCAAACTGTGGTTGGAACAAAGCTAGCATTTGCTTGAAAAGTCAATCGAGTTCCATTTTTTTATGGGTGTGCCTAACTGTTTGCCAGAAAACCCATTTTTGATACTCCAATGCTAGACTGCGGCCAATCGTACAATTGGACAACTAAAACATCAGTTTTTATCTGATTTATGGTCGTTTTCTTTTCTTCCGATTAGAGCTCTTTTTGGCGTTTTCCACCGGTTTCGTCCCATACTGTCAAGGGCGTTTTGTTGGTTTTAGTGCTGAAAAACACCCTTTTTTTGGAAGTTTTCGCAATCTCTTATTTCAGAAAACTTTTTAAACATATTTCTGAGCCGTTTTTTGAGGAGAAACACCTTTTTTGAGCGTTTCTCGCAGATTTCATCCCACACGGGCGTTTTCCACCGTTTCGTCCCATACTGTCAAGGGCATTTTTTGGTTTTAGTGCTAAAAACACCCTTTTTTGAAGTTTTCACAATCTCTTATTTCAGAAAACTTTTTAAACATATTTTTGAGCTGTTTTTTGACGACGAAACACCTTTTTTGGGCGTTTCTCGCTGATTTCATCCCCACGGGCGTTTTTGTTGGTTTTAGTGCTAAAAACACCTTTTTTTTTTGGAAGTTTTCACAATCTTTGATTTCAGAAAACTTTTTAAACATATTTCTGAGCCGTTTTTGACGAGAAACACCTTTTTTGGGCGTTTCTCGCTGATTTCATCCCACACGGGCGTTTTCCACCGGTTTCGTCCCATACTGTCAAGGGCGTTTTTGTTGGTTTTAGTGCTGAAAAACACCCTTTTTTTGGAAGTTTTCACATCTCTTGATTTCAGAAAACTTTTTAAACATATTTCTGAGCTTTTTTGACGACAAACACCTTTTTTGGGCGTTTCTCGCTGATTTCATCCCACACGGGCGTTTTTGGTTGGTTTTAGTGCTAAAAACACCTTTTTTTTTTTTTGGAAGTTTTCACAATCTTTGATTTCAGAAAACTTTTTAAACATATTTCTGAGCGTTTTTTGACGAGAAACACCTTTTTGGGCGTTTCTCGCTGATTTCATCCCACACGGGCGTTTTGGTTGGTTTTAGTGCTAAAAAACACCCTTTTTTTGGAAGTTTTCACAATCTCTTGACTTCAGAAAACTTTTAAACATATTTGAGCTGTTTTTTTGACGAGAAAACACCTTTTTTGGGCGTTTCTCGCTGATTGCATCCCACACGGGCGTTTTTCCTGCTCTTTATACTGAGAAGCGATCTTTTATTTGACGTTTTCTATGTTTTGTGCAAAATAATACCCTTTTTATCACATTTTAAAGCGTTTCTCACAGATTTCATCCCATATTTATGGCAGGTTTTCTTGCTCTTTCTGCTGAGAAACACCCTTTTTGAATTTTCTGAACACCTTTTTGGATGTTTATCACTGACTATGTCCTAAAACACCTTTTTTTAGTGTTTTCTACAGTTTTTCATTCAGAAACTACCTTTTTTTGTTTTCTCTACCTTAACTGACCCCAAAATGCCCCTAATCTTAGAAAACGGTCTCTTTAACTTAAGTCGTGCTTAAAATATTTTCTGCTATGCTGGGGTGTATGTTTTGTCTTTGCTTGAGTGCTTTGGTGTTTTCCCCTCTTTTGCTGGGTAAGGTGGAAGGTACTTAACAAAAAAAACCTTTTTTTACACGATTTTTGACTGCGAGTCAAATCAAAAATTTGAGATCAACGGCTTCATCATGCGGCTCCCTGTAACCCATCGTAAGTACTCAAATTATTTTCAATTTATTGAAGAAAACAGGTAGGATTTTTCGGGTTAAATAGCACTGTGTTGTGTTTATCCACGGGCGATTGTCGTTGTCTGCTTGATGTGTTTTTTTTTAAAATTTTTTTGTATTTTAATGAAAAAAATGTTTTTAGCTGCCCTCACTGTCCGAAAAAGTTCGCTCGGGGCAGCCAACTTTCGCAGCACCTTCGTACGCACACGCGTGACCGTCCGTACGTCTGCGCTCTCTGCGCCGCGAATTTCGTATGCCGTACTAACCTACTGAACCACATTAAGCGCCACCAAGGAGAAAGAAACTACACGTGCCATAAATGTGGTAAAGGGTTCATCCGCCGCGACGGATTGCAGAAACATCTTATGTGGTATCATGCAAACTTTAAAGCGTTTGAATGTAAAATATGCAACAAAAAGTACAAAGGTCATTTACTACAGCATATGCGTATTCATATGGCTGAGAAGCCTCACGCCTGCTCACACTGCGACATGAAGTAATAATTAAACATTAAACAACAATTTTGTTAATTTCTTTTTAGGTTTGTTCAAAGATCGCAGTTGACTGTCCACGAAAGAACTCATTCCGGTATCCGACCTTACAGATGCGCCGTTTGCCATATGGCGTTTGCTCATTCCACAGCTTTGAAGATGCACGTCAGACGTCATACTGGCGAAAAGCCATTTAAATGTCTAATCTGTAAAGACAAAGCGTTTTCTCAGCTTCCCCATTTGAAAAAGCATATGCTCTCAATTCATAAGACGAACAAGCCTTACATCTGTACAGGCTGCCAGTCGAATTTTAAGACGAAAATCCAGCTTTTGGAGCATGAAGATAAATGCGAAAGGTGCGTTAAGAAAGAAAATTCGGAGCCAGAAAACGATGTTGGTATGCCGCTCGATAAACTTCGACTTCTTCTCGCCGTACTCCTTCAGAGGATCTCGACGCAAGAAAAACTTCAAAATTTAGGATACGGGAAACGTCTCATCGATCTCGTCCTTAAAGACTCGATTATACAATCAGGCCGCCAACCTTGCAAAGAAGACGACTTAACAGAAACCGAAGTTCTAAAGAAAAACGTCGAAATCCTCCTAGAATGGACTGTCCCTAAAGTCTATATGGAAAAATTCAAACAAGAAAAACGCTCTATGGAAGAACTTCTTGAAGAATTTACTACGTGACACCTTCAAATTATCATTTTAACTGTCAAAATCACTATTTTAAGTCAATTTTAGGGTTTTTAAAAACATCACTTTCGTTATCATTTTTTTCATACTTCTAACCTTTTGTTATCTTATTTTAAGTTTTTTATTTATTAAATTTCCTACTTCCAGTGGTGCCTAAATTTAGACCATAATAACTTCTGGAAGATTTGGCGTTATTGTCAATTTATTTAATGTTAATCATAAAAACTTCATCTTGCCAGCTTTTCCATTGACTAGTCTAATAGTGCCATGAAACCAGAGATGTATTCATAATTATGGCTACGGTTATATTCTTATTTTTTAAATATGCCCATGAGTGAATTCATATTAAATAATATATGACCATGTATTCATATTTTGTAAATATTGCTCTAATGTATTTGTAGTACAATATACGGCTACTAACGTGTTCATAATTCGTAACTTTGACTGAAAATGCATTCATATTTTGTGAATATGGCTGCCAATGTATTCTTATTTTTTGAATATGGCTACCAATGTATTCATAATTCGTAATATAAAGCTACACATTCATATTTTGTTAATACAGCCACAAATGAACTCATATTTAATAAAGATGGTATATTCGTATTAAGTAATTTTTGCTACAAATAAATGTTGTAAGATATTTTATTAGTATGATTATGAGTTCATTTTTTTAAAAATTTTAATTTTTTTATAATTTATTTAAGGAGGTATGATGGTTTTTAAGTGAGTTGCTTTGCAAATTTTTCGTTGTTAACAACGGTTTAGGTTTTTCCCTTCTATCTCGGAAACCGTCGCTCAAAACGAAAAAAACGTCCTAAGTAAAAGTCGTAGCTACAAAATTTCCTACAAAAAGACCTCATTGGTTTTTTTGTCAGAGCAATACTTAAGGAGATATGAGGGTTCTTAAGTGAGTTGCTTTGCAAATTTTTCGTTGTGAGCAACGGTTTTCGGTTTTTCCCTTCTATCTCGGAAACCGTCGCTCAAAACGAAAAAATGTCTTAAGTAAAAGTTGTAGGTACAAAGATTTCCTACAAAAATTTCTTTATTCATTATTTGCGTAGGAGCAATATTTAAGGAGTTATGAGGTTAAAAGTAATAATCCTACAGAGCCTGTCTGAAAACTTAAAACCTTCATATCTCCTAAAATATTGCTCTGACGGAAAAAACCAATAAGATATTTTATGTAGTAAATTTTCGTAACTACAACTTTTACTTAGGGCATTTTTTCGTTTTGAGCGACGGTTTCCAAGATAGAAGGGAAAAACCGAAAACCGTTGCTCACAACGAAAAATGTACAAAGCAAATTACTTAAAACCCTCATATCCCCTTAAACAAAAAAAAAAAAACTGAATTATTGATAAAATACGAATTTAGCCGTAAGTCTTCTCCTTTTGAATGTCATCTCTGCCTGAAACCTAAAATCTTGCCACTTTTGCCATAATAGACCATCCTGGGGAAAATTTTTTTTTGCTTTTCTGTATGTCCTTTTGTTTGGTCTAATTTTTCTAGTCGCCTGCATCGTGCAATAAAGAATCAACGAATTTTTTTTCTCCCTGCTCTCATTTTGTGTGTAGCTTCCTCAAATGCCAAAGAGCACAATTTAGTCTAGAAAATGTTTTTATTTAAAAAAAATTTTGTTAAGAGGTTTAAAAAAATTGGGTGTAACTGTTTTTAATAATAAAAGAATTGAAAAATTATTTACATGCGTAATTTATTCACAAGTTGTCTTTTTTAAATTTTTTTTGGTCATTGGTTTTGTTGAACGGTCGAGTCGAGAACGACGTTGGTCTGCCTTTTGAAAAGGTCGATCGTCAGGGATGAGAGAAAGAGCGGAATCGAATTGTGCTGGATGAGAATCATCTCGATTAGTTCAGAAAGCATTTTGGAAAAATCGTTTTCCAACATTTCCATCTCGCCGGAATTCGATAACTTAAAAATTAAATGGTGTTCTTGAGTTTCGGCGTAGAGGCTTGTAAGTCGGAAAACTTTATTGGGCAGCCCGTCGACTTTGTAGCCGAAAAGAGCGAAGATCGCCTCACGGAATTCCTGAAGGCTTTTCTTAAAGACTTCTTTGAGTCGCTGATTCTGCAACTCTTGACTTTTACATTTTTCTTTGACTTCTTGCAGTTCTTTAGAACGGTCGGTTCCTATCATTTCAGCGACGTTTTCTGTAATATCGGCTTCGCCATCTTTAATAAGACGGAGTCTCTCTTTCAACACCACATTTTCTTTACGCAACGTTTCAACTTCGCTTTCCTGCTTTGCTATCGCTTCCGCTACTGGATTATTTCTAAAAAATTTTTATTTTAAAAAATTATCCAAAATGAGACCTACTTGCAATGAAGAATTTTTGTCGTCATAGTATTAAAATCACCCTTGATCGCCCTGTGCGCAAGTTCATATTCAAATTGTTCAATTTTTTCTTTCAAACTTTGATTTTCAATTTTCAATTTTTCAAGTTCAGCCTTGTCTTTGGAATCCGAAGTGTCTAAAATTTTGTTAAATGATTTTTTTTTTTCTTCTCTTTCAAAACTAACCAGGTAATAAATTTGGGTTTGATTCCAATTTTTGAAATTTTGCTCTGTAACTTTCGACAAGCTTTTCTAAAACTTCGATCCTCGGGTCGCTCATCGCTGTTATTGTGACTTCTTTTTGACATGAATCGATCAAACTTCTTAAATCATTCCTTTCCTAAAAAAATAAATACACAATTTTAGCTGTATATTTTCCCTTAAATTTGTTGATTGACCCCGAGACACCACTATTTTTAACTTCCTTAACACTTCCAAGACCGCAAGCGACTATAGTTGCCATTCGCGCTTTTCGTTTGGAGACCGCAGGCGACTTTAGTTGTCCAGCGGCGCCAGCGGGAAGCCTCTCTAAAAAATTTAATATCTTCGCTTGTGGCGCTAGCGACATCACTCGTCGCTTTCTGTGCTTTGCTGGGCGCTGGGAGCGGTCGGGGAGAATTGAGGGGCAAAGAGAGGGGAAAAGTGCTGAGCCAGTAGCGCAGAGAATCCGGCGTCAGACGCGGTCTCGAAAGGGTTAAAGAAGTTATTGTGATACCCTCGACGATGGGTTTTTGGGGAAGGGTCTTCCAGATAGGGTTAATTCCAGTGTTGGGCGTAATCGTAATCGCAATCACGATACAAGTTTCTTAATTACAATTACAATCGTATTCGTATTTTTTTTCTGCGATTACAATTGTAATCGTATTTTTGTAACGATTACAACCGTAATTGTATTTTTATTCTGCGATTACAATCATAATTGTATTTTTTTTTTCTGCGATTACCATTATAATCATATTTTTTTCTGCGATAATCGCATTTTTTCAGCGATTACGGGTGAAATTGTATTTTCGTTAGTGTTTACGGCTGGTATATGACATTTATACAGAGATAACCTCATGTCATATACGAGCCGTAAACGCTAACAAAAATACGATTACGCCCGTAAAAAAAATGCTATTATCTCAGAAAAAAATACGATTACGGCTGTAATCGCAGAAAAAAATACGATTATAATGGTAATCGCAGAAAAAAATACGATAATAATGGTAATCGCAGAAAAAAAATACAATTACGATTGTAATCGCAGAAAAAAAAATACGTTTACGGTTGTAATCTTGAAAAAAAAATACGATTACGATCGTAATTGCAGAAAAAATACGAATGCGATTGTAATCGTAATCGGAATTACAATTATAATTGTAATCGTAATCAAGATACTTGCGATTACATTGTAATCGTAATTGCAGAAAAAATACGAATGCGATTGTAATCGTAATTACAATTATAATTGTAATCGTAATCAAGATACTTGCGATTACATTGTAATCGTAATTGCAGAAAAAATACGAATGCGATTGTAATCGTAATTGCGATTATGATTACGCCCAACACTGGTTGATTCGATATGGCCTTCCTTCCGATATTTTATCCGATATGATATTTTTCGTAATAATATCATATCGGATAAAATATCGGAAGGAACATATCGGATAAACCGATATATCGGAAGGAAAATATCGGTACAAATATTGCAAGTATCGGAAGGAAAATATTGATATTCCGATATATCGCGATATTTATCGCAACATTTATGGAAGTTATCACTTATCACTGATAAGTTATAAGTTATCCGTGTGTTGCCCCATTTTTCTTTCGGATTCATATCGTAAAAATATCGCGATATATCGGAAATATGGGTAGGGAAATATCGGTACAAATATCGCAAATATCGAAAGGAAAATATTGATATTCCGATATATCGAAAGTATAGCAACAACCCTACTTCCAGACCCCGGTGGGTCAAATTGAATATTGATCTTTACCGATCTCAACTTTGTCAGTGGTTCCGGACAACCGTAGCATTTCTTTTTTCCGAAACACTTTACAGAATTAAAAGACAACTTAAAAGACCTCCTTAAATTTCCCCCTCCTTTATACGTCCCTCTCCATTATACTTCCCCTCTTTTATACTTCCCCCTCTTTGGAAGCTTTTCAAACTAGTACTTTTCTTTCATTTCATTTGTATTTTGCCCGAGGATTCCAAATAAGATTCAAGCATTAAAAAATTACCATGGTAATGAACGAGTTGAGTTTTTTGAGCCGTCTTAAATTTGATTGGGCAGTTTCAAGCTCAGATTTCAAATTCGCAATATCTTTTTTCAGACTTTCAATTAGCGTACTAGAACTTTGTCCTGATTCTTCCAAATTTTTGATCCTAAGAACAAAATTAGTTTTTATAAAACTCATAAATAATACAAACCTTGATTTAAGTTGATTTATTTGATTTGATTGGACAAGATCTTCAGCTTGAAGGCGACGGATGTACGCGGAGAGGCTTTCCGCTGAAGATCCGGCACCAGAAACATCTTTACTTAATGAGTTGAAAGCCTCAAGTTGAATCTCCAAAACTCCGATTTGGCTTTTATACTGCGAAAGAAGACGTTCACGTTCGTCCATCATCTTCAACTTCGCTCGTAGCTCCTCAACGACGGATTCAAGATAAAAAGAATTCGAAGACGACTCCCTCAATTTATTATTTTGACTTATAAGCCCTTTTAGTTGACGCTCGAGTTCACCATATTTCATCAATTTCGATTGTTGGATTTTGACGACTTCAGCGTTTTCTTGATTTGAGACTAACTCGCCTTCTAATTGTTTTATTTTATACTGAGCGTTAGTCAAAGCCGCTTTATTTGATTCAAATTCTTTAACGTTCTTTCTCGCCTGAGATAACTGATTACTGACCGCTTCAAGCTGTTCCGCCGCAATTTTAAGATTCCCTTCCGACTTTTCTAATTCGACTTTAATCGTTTTTAAAGCCAAATCTGCATCATTTTTGTCTTTTTCCAACTAAAAAGAAGTTAAAAAGAAAAATTAGGAGAAAATACATACTTGGGCGACTTTATCGCGAAGGTGGGTATTCTCTTCTTGAAGTTCGGAGAGATTTTCGCGATTCGTGGTGTCTCGGGTTGAAATAATGTTGGAGAGTTCTTCTTTTAAGTTTTCTTCACGTCTTTTTAATGTTTTTACTCTTCTTTCAAGCCCCTTAACCTGAAAAAATGGATAAAAAATGGCTTAAGAATGAAAGGTGGATTACAGTCGCTCTTTCTCGCTCTAAAGAGGCTTTAAGCGACGACTTCTCGTTCTCGAAAAGGACTTCTGCTTCACGTCGTACGCCATGAAGTTGAGTTATGTTCGCCTCTAAAGTTTTTATTTCTGCCCTCGCCTGCGTAAGTTCTGACCGAAGATGCTGCGTCTCCCACGGCGTCCCGACAGAAGTCGGCTCGAAATCCGATTCGATCGAAACAGAAGACTCATCCAAAGAATTTCGACGACGCTTTTTAATTATAAAATCATTCTGGTTAAGAACCGTATCGTCAAATGGCTTCTTTGGCGTTTCCCTCAACGGAAGAGCGAATGGACTTTTGGAAGTATCACCCGCAAGACTCCTCCCTCGGTTAAAAAAACCCAAAGAACCACTCCGAAAATCACCCATAATCGTCGTAAACGTATCTTCTTTATTCATTTCAATATTCGGAGCACATAAACAAAATGTATAACAAATTCATAACCTTCGAGTTCTAAGCATCCTAATAGATCAGTTAAAAAATAGCTGTTCCTTTTTAGAAATTCCCCTCTATTATTGATTTTATTTTTGTGCCAAAAATGTCTCATGGGGAAATTTGTGTACATCACTGTCTCCCTTTTTTGGCTTTTTAAAAACAGAGGATAAGAGATAACGCGATTTAGTATCTCATCAACTCTGGAAGAAAACATAGTAGAATGAATCAAAATAAAGAAGTTCGTGTTTGGTGCGATGGGTGGTAAGTGATTTTTTTTAAATTGATGATTTTTTAAAATTTATTTTTAGCTATGATATGGTTCATTTTGGTCATGCGAACTCTCTGCGACAAGCGAAAGCTCTGGGCGACACTTTAGTCGTCGGAATCCATTCCGACGAAGAAATAGCGAAACATAAAGGTCCTCCCGTTTTTACCGAACAAGAAAGGTATTTTTCGCTGTTTAATATCCTCTTTGTATAATGGCCTTATAGATATAAAATGGTGCGAGGGATTAAATGGGTAGACGAAGTCGTAGAAGCTGTGCCTTACGTTACTACGCTGGAAACGCTCGATAAATATGGCTGCGATTTCTGCGTTCATGGCGGTAACAATTTTCTCAGTATATTATTTTATATTTAGGAAATTTCTAATTTTTTGGAATATTAGCTTTGTTCCAACCCCCGTTTGAAACTCCAGGAGCATGTGCAGAAGGATTTGGACGTCAGATGACTTCAGATTTGATGGAGAGACGGAGAACAATTTGAACGAAGTCAAATTTGACATCCAAATCCTTCCAGTTTCAAACTGCGGTTGGAACAAAGCTATTATCTCAAAAATTTATGGATAACATCCCCATTTTTTGCTATAAGTATTTTGATTTTTAAATTTTAAAATTGTTGTAAAAGAATTTTTATATCTCTAAATTCTAAGTTCTTTATAGAAAATAAATAATAGGCCCCACAATGGAGGTCAAGTTTATCTTGTCTGATCCTATCTTGTTTACGAATCATCGGATTCTTTTCACTCTCAATAAATTTTTGACCTCCCCAAACTATTTTCATTGTCATTTATTTAATTATCTTCCTTTTTCCCAGATTAATTTCGAATTTTCTCCACTTTAAAATTTCCCAAATGAATATAAAACAGTGTTGGGCGTAATCGTAATCGCAATTACGATTACGATTGTAATCGAAAGTTTCTTAATTACGATTACAATTATAATCGAAATTACGATTGTAATCGCAGAAAAAAATACGATTACGATTGTAATCGCAGAAAAAAATACGATTGTAATCGTTAAAAAATGCGATTACAATCGTAATCGCAGAAAAAAATACGATTACGATCGTAATCGTTAAAAAAAAGCGATTACAATCGTAATTGCAGAAAAAAAATACGATTACTATCGTAATCGTTAAAAAAATGCGATTACAATCGTAATCGCAGAAAAAATACGATTGTAATCTTTAAAAATGTGCGATTACAATCGTAATCGCAGAAAAAATACGATTACGATCGTAATCGTTAAAAAAATTGCGATTACGATCGTAATCGCAGAAAAAAAATACGATTACGATCGTAATCGTTAAAAAAATGCGATTACAATCGTAATTGCAGAAAAAAAAATACGATTACAATCGTAATTGCAGAAAAAAAAATACGATTACGATTGTAATCGTTAAAAAAAATGCGATTACAATCGTAATCGCAGAAAAAAATACGATTACGATCGTAATCGTTAAAAAAATTGCGATTACAATCGTAATCGCAGAAAAAAAAATACGAATACAATCGTAATCATAACACATAAAAACGATTTACAATCGTAATCGTAAACTAACGTAATTGCGATTGCAATTGTAACGTAATTGCGATTGCAATCGTAATCGTAACGTAATTGTTATTGCAATTGTAATCGTAATTGCGATTACGATTACGCCCAACACAGATATAAAATAATTGCTTTGTCAGAAATTTCTAGAATTTCGATTTTTTTCATTACATTTAAACTAAAAATTCTCAGTTTGAAATTATAATTCGGAACTAATTGTTTAAATAATTGATTAATAGCTTATAGCACAATTTAATAAATTTTGAAAAGCTCTAAATGAAAATTTAGGCTTGAAACTTATTTTTTGCTTAATAATTATTTTAAGCTGAATCTAAAAAGACGCCATTAGAACTGGTTGACCTTTGAAGTTAAAAAAACATTTTTCATTCAAACTTGTTTTTCTGATTTAATGAATCATCAATTTTTTTTCTAATTTTATTGCTATACAGATGACATAACGACGACTGCTGATGGCGTTGATACATATCATCTAGTCAAAGCCGCCGGACGTTATCGGTAAGGAGAAAAAAGATTTATGTAGGGGGTTCATTCCACGCTAATCAATAAAGGAAGATGGTTATCTGGAATAGATAAAATTATGGTTTTTTCCGTCTTTTTTTCATTTTTAAATATATAAGAAGCATATAATTTAGTTCTGTTTATCTTTGAGTCATTGAATTGAAGAGGTCATTAGTCTGAAGTGATTGCTCAAAATGATTCATTCAGAAAAAAAAAATTGACTTTGATTTTTTTGATAATGAAAAATCTTGGATTTTTAGCGAAGTTGAAAGGACGAGAGGGGTTTCAACGACAGATATTGTCGGGCGAATGCTTCTTTTGACGAGAGAACATTTTAAAAGAGGCGATCAAGAATATACAGTTAGCGAAGGTCACAGTTCGAACCTTGGCCTAGACTCTTCCGCCACAAGGCCATTCACAGCATGCAGTCAATTTTTACCTACTTCCCGAAAAATCGTTCAATTCTCAGAAGGAAAAGAGCCAAACGTAAAAAAAAAATCCTTATGCTTTTTTAAAAATTTTAAATTTTTTTTGTAGCCTGGAGATAAAGTAGTCTATGTCGCTGGGGCCTTTGATCTTTTTCATGTTGGACATTTAGACTTTTTAGAAGCAGCGAAAAAACAAGGGGACTTTTTAATCGTCGGCCTTCACACTGATCCGACCGTTAACCGTTACAAAGGTCACAATTATCCAATAATGAATCTCCATGAAAGAGTCCTTAGCGTCCTCGCTTGTAAAGTATGTTTTTTAATGACTTTTTTCATCATATTAGGTGTACAAAATGAAACTCAGCCAGTAAATTTGAATTTTGTAGATTTTAGCCGAGTTTCATTTTGTACACCTAGTAGTTCATTTTTTCAAAATTTTGAACATTTTAGGCGTTAAAGTCCATCAAACGTTACCTTCTCCGTGTAAGAAGGTTATTGAAGGATAACCATTAAGAAGGTTAATTTTTAAAAGCTTGTAAATCGTAAACAGTTACAGATATTGAAAAAATGCACTAAATAAAATCTGTTGGAAATTTAATTCTCTTTAATTTTTATTCTATTCATTTTTTCTCTAGGACGCACTGTTTTCAAGATAAATTTATTTTTAAAAAAATTATTTTCCGAAAATGGTGCATCCTAGAAAAAAATAATTAAGTACAAATTTATAGAGAATTAAATTTCCTACTATTTTTATTTATTAGGTGTACAAAATGAAACTCAGCCACAGGGTAAATTTGAATTTTGTAGATTTTAGCCGAGTTTCATTTTGTACACCTAGTAGTTCATTTTTTCAAAATTTTAAACATTTTAGGCGTTAAAGTCCATCAAAAGTTAACCTTCTCCGTGTAAGAAGGTAATTGAAGTATAACCTTTAAGAAGGTTAATTTTTAAAGGCTTGTAAATCGTAAACCGTTACAGATATTGAAAAAATGAACTAAATAAAATCTGTTGGAAATTTAATTCTCTTTAATTTTTATTCTATTCATTTTTTCCCTAGGACGCACTGTTTTCAAGATAAATTTATTTAAAAAAAATTATTTTCCGAAAATGGTGCATCCTAGGAAAAAATAATTAAGCACAAATTTATAGAGAATTAATTTTCCTACAATTTTTATTTATTAGGTGTACAAAATAAAACTCAGCCACAGGGTAAATTTGAATTTTGTGTATTTTAGCCCAGTTTCATTTTGTACACCTAGTAGTTCATTTTTCCAAAATTTTGAACATTTTAGGCGTTAAAGTCCATCAAAAGTTGACCTTCTCCGTTTAAGAAGGTTATTGAAGTATAACCATTAGGAAGGTTAATTTTTAAAGGCTTGTAAATCGTAAACCGTTACAGATATTGAAAAAATGCACTAAATAAAATCTGTTGGAAATTCAATTCTCTTTAATTTTTATTCTATTCATTTTTTCCCTAGGACGCACTGTTTTCAAGATAAATTTATTTAAAAAAAATTATTTTCCGAAAATGGTGCATCCTAGGAAAAATAATTAAGCACAAATTTATAGAGAATTAATTTTCCTACAATTTTATTTATTAGGTGTACAAAATAAAACTCAGCCACAGGGTAAATTTGAATTTTGTGTATTTTAGCCCAGTTTCATTTTGTACACCTAGTAGTTCATTTTTCCAAAATTTTGAACATTTTAGGCGTTAAAGTCCATCAAAAGTTGACCTTCTCCGTTTAAGAAGGTTATTGAAGTATAACCATTAGGAAGGTTAATTTTTAAAGGCTTGTAAATCGTAAACCGTTACAGATATTGAAAAAATGCACTAAATAAAATCTGTTGGAAATTTAATTCTCTTTAATTTTTATTCTATTCACTATTGTTGTTATTCGCTCAACTCTGATTATGATATTTTTAGTATGTTAATGAAGTCGTTATTGGTGCTCCGTACGCAGTGACTGAGGAGCTTCTTTCCCATTTTAAAGTGGACGTCGTCTGTCACGGAATGACAAAAATTGAGCCAGATGTCGATGGTTCCGACCCATACCTCATCCCAAAAAATAGAGGAATTTTCAAGCAGATTTCTTCCGGAAATAAAATGACAACGGAAAAAATCGTTGAACGAATCATCCAGCATAGGTACGTTTTGAAATATGAAAAAAGGAAGCAAAATCTTTAATTTTATTTTACTTCTTCTTTTTTTTCGATTAACAATGGTGGAGGGCTCTCATCTTTTTCCTTTTTTTCCCTCTTCCTTATCTTTTTCAGGTTAGAGTATGAAGCGAGGAATTCAAGGAAGAAAGCGATCGAAAACAATCATTGTTCGTAGCCTGATCAAGGATCGAACGTGTACAAACAGGTCTACGCATTCCACTAGCACATTGTATTTAAGTTTCACATTTTAGCGGTACTTATATTGGTGACCGAAATTTACTAATCACTTTTCTCACCAAAGATATTTAAAGTTAACTTGTATGTTGATTTTTATCTAATTATAATATTGGAAAAAATGTCGTTTTTAAGAATTTAGCTTTCCTTTGTGGTAATTTCCCAAAATCTTCAAAAAGTCAAAAGTCACATTTTAGTAAAAATAAAGTTTATTTTATAAAAAAAATTATTTTTAATAGTGGAGGACATCCTGGAAAAGTTCAGCTTTGCACTTTATATTGGCTGACAGAAACATGCGCATCAACAGATTTGTACAAAAAGTTCCAAAGACTTGGTGGTCAATTCACTGAACATGCTTTCAGCGAAGATGTTGGATGCAAGGCCAAAATGGATAAGGCTGACTCGGACGAGTGCGATAGCGCCGTTGTCGCCACCGCTCACTAAGTGAGTGCCGTCCGGTGTAAACTCAAGCGAATTTACGGTTCCGCTGTGGTGCATCAGAAGTCCACCTTCGCGCCTTTCGCGTAAATCGTAGAGATGGATATTCTCGTCGGCTCACTCCGTTTCACTCGGTGGCCGCTTAAAAACATAGATTCGCTTCGGGTGGAGCCGACGAGAATATCCATCTCTACGATTTACGCGAAAGGCGCAAAGGTGGACTTCTGATGCACCACAGCGGAACCGTAAATTTGCTTGAGTTTACACCGGACGGCTCTCACTTAATGAGCGGTGGCGACGACGGCGCCATTGCACCCGTCCGAGTCGGCCTTATCCATTTTGGCCTTATTTTGGCATTTTAATCTCCGCAACTTTACAGACACTGATGTCATCATCAAAATGGATGCAACAGTAATGCAGAATACCGTCAAGATCTTGAAGGTACATATTTGCTGACAGAAACGGATGGCCAGAGGTCGCTCAACTTCAAAATCGAACACTCAAAAACTCCTAGTTATGGTTTAAAAAAACCTGAGGAGAGATTACATCGTAAAGAATATACTATAAAGAACTTATAAAACTAAAACATCAGTCTTGTAGGTAGTTTTAACGGAGATTTTTCTTTTTCTTCTTTTGCTTGACGCTTTTGGAAGAAGAGATGGGTTTAAGGATTTCGAAGGTTTCGTCGTCATCGTCGTCTGGATTGTAGGTAGGTTCTTTTGATCCAGGCGCTTTTCGGCTTCTCGTATTCCTTTGAGGCGTAATTACGTATTCCTTAAGGCAGCTTTTTTCGAGATGTCGTCCGAAACCATCTGGACGTTGGAGTTTTTTACACGTCGGACATTCAAAAGGTTGGCGTGTGTTGGTCGTGTGGAGAAGAAACTGTTCTTTAGGCGGAATTTTCATCTTTTTCAAGCCAAGGTTATTCTCACCAAGACGACTCGCACGGTGGTACTCGCCGACCAAGTCTACAATCACTTCCTCGATCATTTTGTCGACGATCAATTCCGATTTGACGTTCGCACTCCTTTTGTCCTTCCGAATCTCATTTTTCATCGACTTCAAACAACCGTTGATGAATCTCTGTGCACTTTCTTCAAGTTCCCTTTCAGACAATGACTCCATTTCATCAACTGTACAATAAAATTTGAAATTTCTGTGTTATCAAAAACCTCTTAGCTGGCTTATCATTTATCAATCCATTCAAGACATATTGAAACATATTGAATATTGTAAACATATTGAAGGTTATTTTGTTCAAAACACACGTGCTTTCTTTGCTGTATAATGAAAAATGAAAGAAAAGAAGAAATATTTGAAGTCCTGTGTGGAACTTATGAAGAATTTTTGATTGGTTACAAGTTTTATAAAGATGAAGAGGTATGTTTGTTTGTCTGAGCTGATCAAATTACTTTTTTTCGTTGAGGATGGCTATGAGATACTATCTTTGTTCCAACCGCAGTTTGAAACTCCTGGAGCATGAAGGATTCGTACTTCAAATTTGAAGTCATATGACGTTCCTTCTGCGCATGTTCCAGAAGTTTCAAACACTGCGGTTGGAACAAAGCTATTAATTCTATTAATTTTTTCAGCCAAACGATAAGCAGGTTTCAACAAAGAACTGAAAAATCTGCTTATCGTTAGGGTTGTTGCGATACTTCCGATATATCGGAATATCGATATTTTCCTTCCGATATTTGCGATATTTGTACGGATATTTTCCTTCCGATATTTGCGATATTTGTACGGATATTTTCCTTCCGATATATCGGTTCATCCGATATTTTCCTTCCGATATATCGGTTCATCCCATATTTTCCTTCCGATATATCGGTCCATCCGATATTTTCCTTCCGATATATCGGTCCATCCGATATTTTCCTTCCGATATATCGGTCCATCCGATATTTTCCTTCCGATATATCGGTCCATCCGATATTTTCCTTCCGATATATCGGTCCATCCGATATTTTCCTTCCGATATATCGGTCCATCCGATATTTTCCTTCCGATATATCGGTCCATCCGATATTTTCCTTCCGATATTTGCGATATTTGTACAGATATTTTCCTTCCGATATTTGCGATATTTGTACGGATATTTTCCTTCCGATATATCGGTTCATCCGATATTTTCCTTCCGATATATCGGGTCATCCCATATTTTCCTTCCGATATATCGGTCCATCCGATATTTTCCTTCCGATATATCGGTCCATCCGATATTTTCCTTCCGATATATCGGTCCATCCGATATTTTCCTTCCGATATATCGGTCCATCCGATATTTTCCTTCCGATATATCGGTCCATCCGATATTTTCCTTCCGATATATCGGTCCATCCGATATTTTCCTTCCGATATTTGCGATATTTGTACGGATATTTTCCTTCCGATATTTGCGATATTTGTACGGATATTTTCCTTCCGATATATCGGTTCATCCGATATTTTCCTTCCGATATATCGGTTCATCCCATATTTTCCTTCCGATATATCGGTCCATCCGATATTTTCCTTCCGATATATCGGTCCATCCGATATTTTCCTTCCGATATATCGGTCCATCCGATATTTTCCTTCCGATATATCGGTCCATCCGATATTTTCCTTCCGATATATCGGTCCATCCGATATTTTCCTTCCGATATTTGCGATATTTGTACGGATATTTTCCTTCCGATATTTGCGATATTTGTACGGATATTTTCCTTCCGATATATCGGTTCATCCGATATTTTCCTTCCGATATATCGGTTCATCCCATATTTTCCTTCCGATATATCGGTCCATCCGATATTTTCCTTCCGATATATCGGTCCATCCGATATTTTCCTTCCGATATATCGGTCCATCCGATATTTTCCTTCCGATATATCGGTCCATCCGATATTTTCCTTCCGATATATCGGTCCATCCGATATTTTCCTTCCGATATATCGGTCCATCCGATATTTTCCTTCCGATATATCGGTCCATCCGATATTTTCCTTCCGATATTTGCGATATTTGTACGGATATTTTCCTTCCGATATTTGCGATATTTGTACGGATATTTTCCTTCCGATATATCGGTTCATCCGATATTTTCCTTCCGATATATCGGTTCATCCCATATTTTCCTTCCGATATATCGGTCCATCCGATATTTTCCTTCCGATATATCGGTCCATCCGATATTTTCCTTCCGATATATCGGTCCATCCGATATTTTCCTTCCGATATATCGGTCCATCCGATATTTTCCTTCCGATATATCGGTCCATCCGATATTTTCCTTCCGATATATCGGTCCATCCGATATTTTCCTTCCGATATATCGGTCCATCCGATATTTTCCTTCCGATATTTGCGATATTTGTACGGATATTTTCCTTCCGATATTTGCGATATTTGTACGGATATTTTCCTTCCGATATATCGGTTCATCCGATATTTTCCTTCCGATATATCGGTTCATCCCATATTTTCCTTCCGATATATCGGTCCATCCGATATTTTCCTTCCGATATATCGGTCCATCCGATATTTTCCTTCCGATATATCGGTCCATCCGATATTTTCCTTCCGATATATCGGTCCATCCGATATTTTCCTTCCGATATATCGGTCCATCCGATATTTTCCTTCCGATATTTGCGATATTTGTACGGATATTTTCCTTCCGATATTTGCGATATTTGTACGGATATTTTCCTTCCGATATATCGGTTCATCCGATATTTCCTTCCGATATATCGGTTCATCCCATATTTTCCTTCCGATATATCGGTTCATCCCATATTTTCCTTCCGATATATCGGTCCATCCGATATTTTCCTTCCGATATATCGGTCCATCCGATATTTTCCTTCCGATATATCGGTCCATCCGATATTTTCCTTCCGATATATCGGTCCATCCGATATTTTCCTTCCGATATATCGGTCCATCCGATATTTTCCTTCCGATATATCGGTCCATCCGATATTTTCCTTCCGATATTTGCGATATTTGTACGGATATTTTCCTTCCAATATTTGCGATATTTGTACGGATATTTTCCTTCCGATATATCGGTTCATCCGATATTTTCCTTCCGATATATCGGTTCATCCCATATTTTCCTTCCGATATATCGGTCCATCCGATATTTTCCTTCCGATATATCGGTCCATCCGATATTTTCCTTCCGATATATCGGTCCATCCGATATTTTCCTTCCGATATATCGGTCCATCCGATATTTTCCTTCCGATATATCGGTCCATCCGATATTTTCCTTCCGATATATCGGTCCATCCGATATTTTCCTTCCGATATATCGGTCCATCCGATATTTTCCTTCCGATATATCGGTCCATCCAATATTTTCCTTCCGATATATCGGTCCATCCGATATCCTTCCGATATTTTTGGATCGGAAGGAAGGCCATATCGAATCAACCCTACTTATCGTTTGGCTGACACCCCCCCCCCCCCCCTCGAATCCTAGAAATTAATTTTTTTTTGTTTAGAACTATGAGTTGGAGCAAAGTATTGCAGATCATTCACACAGATCGAGTATTAGATCGGTGGCCGCTTATAAACATAGATTCGCTTCGGGTGGAGCCGACGAGAATATCCATCTCTACGATTTACGCGAAAGGCGCGAAGGTGGACTTCTGATGCACCACAGCGGAACCGTAAATTCGCTTGAGTTTACACCGGACGGCACTCACTTAATGAGCGGTGGCGACGACGGCGCCATCGCACTCGTCCGAGTCGGGAATTGGGCACTCGAAAAAATCTGGACCAAAGCTCACAAAGGACTCGGTAACATCTTTCACAATAAAAGTCTCTCTTATAATTTTTTTTAGCCGTCCATGGTTTAAGTATTCATCCATCAGGTAAACTCGCACTTTCCGTCGGAGCAGATAAGACTCTCAGAACCTGGAATTTAATCAAAGGTCGCCCTGCTTACACCGTCAATTTGGCCAAGTAAATTTTTTGTAATCATAAATTTCAATTATTTTCAAAAACTAAAATTTTCAGTAAATGTATCAAGCCTGAAATCATCTCGTGGTCGAAATGTGGATCATATTTTGGTTTAATAAACGACAAAAAATTCGACGTCTATTCCGTCGAAAGCGCCGCCGTCGAAAAAGTGATAAACTCCAACGATAAAATAACATGTCTGACATTTCTTGAGGTATTAATCGAAATTTTATTATAAAATAAATTGTTTTTCATATATTAGGTGTACAAAATGAAACTCGGCTAAAGTCTACAAAATTCAAATTTACCCTGTGGCTGAGTTTCATTTTGTACACCTAATAAATAAAAATTGTAGAAAATTTAATTCTCTATAAATTTGTACTTAATTATTTTTTACTAGGATGCACCATTTTCGGAAAATAATTTTTTTTTGAAATTTTATCTTGAAAACAGTGCGTCCTAGAGAAAAAATGAATGGAATAAAAATTAAAGAGAATTAAATTTCCAACAGATTTTATTTAGTGCATTTTTTCAATATCTGTAATGGTTTACGGTTTACAAGCCTTTAAAAATTAACCTTCTTAATGGTTATACTTCAATAACCTTCTTACACGGAGAAGGTCAACTTATGATGGACTTTAACGCCTAAAATGAAAAAAATAACTTTCTTCCAGGAAAATAAGGTTTGCCTGGGCGACTGGGCTGGAAATGTGACCTGCTATCAATTTCTGACTGGAGAAAAAGAATGGAAAATCGATTCATCAGGTCCGAGAATAAAATCGGTCATCGCCCATAAAGATTGGATCATAGTTGCCAATGGAGAAGGTATTTTGTTCAATAAAACAAATTTTTAAACTAAATTTTTTATAGGAAAAATTATCATTTATGATATAAAAGATTCTCCTAAAAAAGTATGCGAAATAAACACTTCGTGCCGAATAACTTGTATGGCGGTGACGCACGTTGAGTAAGTAAAAGAGAAAAAAAAAAAAAAAAAAAATCTTTTATCTCCTTTTTTTTAGTCATGAGTCGACCGAGAAAAAGAAGAAGAAAAAGAAACTAGAAGGGAAAAAAGAAGAAAAAGAAGAAACTCAAGTCGTTTGTAGTCAAAAATGGACTGTAACGGATACTTAAATTATTTTTTATGCCTCATCAATTTTAAAACGAAAAGCGCTATTTTTTCATACGTCATAAACATAAGCGCTGTTGTCATTACTGTCTGCAGTAATTTCGCTTCCATTCCTTTATAAAGTCCCAAAACGCCTTGATTTCTAAAAAAAATTGAATAAAATGATTTTTAAACAAAAAATTTATTACTTGAGCAAATAAAAAAATAGCTCGATCGTCCCTGCGTTTGAAAACTGAGACTGTCCATGCTGTAAAAAATTTTTAAAATGAATTTAAAATTTAAATTTGTTTTTTTTACTCGAAGTTTCGTCTGGACGAGCTGTAAAGGGTAGGTTATGACAGTCGAGACCATTTTAGCGACAGCCGAAATCAAGAAGAAATTTAAAGCCGAAAGTTGGGCGGTTGGAAGTCGGTTTTTGATTGATTGGTAAACTGCCATATGGATCGCTGGATTTGAGACTAGAATAAGCGACGGTAACGTTCCCGCCCAAAGTTTTTTTACACCTTCCGTCCGTGAAACTTTACATAAACCATCTGAAATCAATTTTAATTATTAGGAGTACAAAATGAATCTCAGCCACAGGGTAAATTTGAATTTTGTAGATTTTAGCCGAGTTTCATTTTGTACACCTAGTAGTTCATTTTTCAAAATTTTGAACATTTTAGGCGTTAAAGTCCATCAAAAGTTGACCTTCCCGTGTAAGAAGGTTATTGAAGTATAACCATTAAGAAGGTTAATTTTTAAAGGCTTGTAAATCGTAAACCGTTACAGATATTGAAAAAATGCACTAAATAAAATCAGTTGGAAATTCAATTTTCTTTAATTTTTATTCTATTCATTTTTTCTCTAGGACGCACTGTTTTCAAGATAAATTTATTTTTAAAAAAAATTATTTTCCGAAAATGGTGCATCCTAGAAAAAAAAAATTAAGTACAAATTTATAGAGAATTAAATTTCCTACAAATTTTATTTATTTAGTGTACAAAATGAAACTCAGCCGGTAAATTTGAATTTTATAGATTTTAGCCGAGTTTCATTTTGTACACCTAGTAGTTCATTTTTTCAAAATTTTGAACATTTTAGGCGTTAAAGTCCATTAAAAGTTGACCTTCTCCGTGTAAGAAGGTTATTGAAGTATAACCATTATGAAGGTTAATTTTTAATGGCTTGTAAATCGTAAACCGTTACAGATATTGAAAAAATGAACTAAATAAAATCAGTTGGAAATTCAATTCTATTTAATTTTCATTCTATTCATTTTTTCTCTAGGACGCACTGTTTTCAAGATAAATTTATTTTTAAAAAAAATTATTTTCCGAAAATGGTGCATCCTAGAAAAAACTAATTAAGTACAAATTTATAGAAAATTAAATTTCCTACAATTTTTATTTATTAGGTGTACAAAATGAAACTCAGCCACAGGGTAAATTTGAATTTTGTAGATTTTAGCCGAGTTTCATTTTGCAATATATATTTCTTTATTTTACCTATTAAACTTTTATAATGATATGACTCCGTGATTCCGGCCATTTTCATTCTTGTGTTTACCATCCATAAAGGTGTGGTTAATAAAACATTGATAACGCCTTAAAAAATAGTAGTTAACATAAATTCTACTGGACCACCCTGTATATACCTGCGATCGAAGCCAATATTAAGTCTTTGCTTACTTTGTCAGCCAAATGACTCGACTTTAGACCATGATAAACGTAGAAATAGACGAAATTAGAAGCGCAAACGCTTTGCAGGACGGGAATTATTCCTCTATAAAGGCTTCCACTAAAAAAAATTAATGTTTACAAACCAAAAAGAAGATCTCTTTTAAAAACTTACATCCCTTCTTCGTTCACTATCTCCATTATAATTTTAAATGTGTTTTTAGCTTTCTTTTATCTTCAACTGAAAAAAAGTGAACATTTAAAAATTGGTAATTTAGGCTCTGGCAAGGCAATAATGCAAAAGCCTCCGGCTAGGCCCAACCTCCGTTATATAATGATTATTGATTACAATGGATTACACCCTTGAAGTTGGCTCTGGCAAGGCAATAATTCAAAAGCCTCCGGCTAGGCCCAACCTCCTTTTTCTTATTTTGATTACAATTATTTTTGATATTTAATTTTGACCAAAAAAACTTAAAAAATTTTTCGAAAAAAAAAAAAGAAAACCCGGAAAATTTTTCGAAAAAAAAATGGAAAACCCGGAAAATTTTTCGAAAAAAAAAACTTAGAAAATTTTTCGAAAAAAAAGGAAAACTTGGAAAATTTTTCAAAAAAAAAAACGGAAAATTCTTACAAAAAATTTCTTTTTTGACAATAAAAACTAGAAAATTTTTCGAAGAAAAAAAAAAAAAAAAAAAAAAAAAAAAAAAAAAAAAAAAAAAAAAAAAAAAAAAAAAAAAAAAAAAAACCGGATAATTTTTCGAAAAAAAAAATTTATTAGAAAATTTTCGAAAAAAAGGACTTGGAAAATTCTCCTTTATACTTTCCCTCCCATGTACATCCCCTTCCGTTATACTTTCGTTCCCTTATACATCCCCCTCCGTTATACTTCACCCTCTGTTACACTACCCCTCACTTAAACTTCCCCCTCCCTTATACTTCCCCCTCCGTTATACTTCACCCTCCTATATAGATACTTCTCTTTAAGGAAGTTTTCGTTGGAAGCTTATACTACCCCTCACTTAAACTTCCCCTCCCATATACTTCCCCCTCCGTTATACTTCCCCTCCCATATACTTCCCACTCCGTTATACTTCCCCTTACGTTTTACGTCCCCTCCGTTATACTTCCCCCTCCTATATAGATACTTCTTTTTAAGGAAGTTTTCGTTGGAAGCTTATAATACCCCTCACTCAAACTTCCCCCTCCCATATACTTCCCCCTCCGCTATACTTCCCCTCCCATATACTTCCCACTCCGTTATACTTCCCCTTACGTTTTACGTCCCCTCCGTTATACTTCCCCCTCCTATATAGATACTTCTCTTTAAGGAAGTTTTCGTTGGAAGCTTATACTACCCCTCACTTAAACTTCCCCCTCCCATATACTTCCCCCTCCGTTATACTTCCTCTCCCATATACTTCCCACTCCGTTATACTTCCCCCTCCTATATAGATACTTCTCTTTAAGGAAGTTTTCATTGGAAGCTCTTCAAACCAGTATTTTATATGGATTACAGTCAGCTTTGAAGGGCAAGGGAATAATACGAAAACCTCCAGCTAGGCCCAACTTCTTTTTTTTACATTTATTAAATATTCACTGCTTACGTTGAAGTCGACATCTCACAGTGTCCAACGGATAAAACACAACCATTCCGACCATACTGCCCTAAAAAATACAAAATATTTAAATTCTTAATTATTTATTTCTAATTACCACAGCACCGGATACAGCATGGACCAAATTGTTGTATGTAAACAATGACTTGGACTGTGACATTTTGATCTTTGACAGGAAGATGACAGGCGAAAACTTCACGGAGGCCTCTCCTTTAAAAGTACACTTGAGGAAAAACAATTTTATTCATTTTTAGATTGATCAGATTAAAAATAACTAAAAAATGATAACTGATAAGACTAGAGATAAATTTTCATGTGATTTTTTTTTATCACAATGAGACTCACTGTATCTGCTCCACTTCTTCTGGATTCGAGTCGGCGATCACTGTGATCAACCGTTCCTCAAGACTGATGACTACACAAATATTGACAGATAGAAATCGCGTAGAAAAACGAACATCGATGGCCAAAAAGAGAGATTTTTGAGGTTCTAATGTCCATTCAAGGCTGAAATAAGAGAGAGAGGGAAAAAAAAACTATTTATAATCCAAATGGAGAAATTTTTTTCGTTTTTAGCCACTTCATAGGTTCTAACAAAGGACCATGTAAATTCTCGTTGGTTCTAAGGATGGAAAACATAGCTTAAATCCATTTGAAGTCCAAAAGAGTTGTACAACTCAAATAATAAGCCAGGAATTATTTTTTTTCAACCTTTAATTTCGCTTCTAAACCAGTGGCGGCTCCTCAGGGGAGGCAAGTGTGGCTGTTATACAATACTGATATTGATTAATCATCTTATCATCTGAATCAATACTGATATGGATTAATCATCTTATCATCTGAATCAATACTGATATTGATGAATCATCTAATCATCTGAATCAATACTGATATTGATGAATCATCTAATCGTCTGAATCAATACTGATATTGATGAATCATCTAATCGTCTGAATCAATACTGATATTGATGAATCATCTAATCGTCTGAATCAATACTGATATTGATGAATCATCTAATCGTCTGAATCAATACTGATATTGATGAATCATCTAATCATCTGAATCAATACTGATATTGATGAATCATCTAATCGGTTGAATCAATACTGATATTGATGAATCATCTAATCGTCTGAATCAATACTGATATTGATGAATCATCTGAATCAATACTGATATTGATGAATCATCTGAATCAATACTGATATTGATGAATCATCTGAATCAATACTGATATTGATGAATCATCTGAATCAATACTGATATTGATGAATCATCTGAATCAATACTGATATTGATGATTCATCTGAATCAATACTGATATTGATGATTTATCTAATCATCTGAATCAATACTGATATTGATGATTTATCTAATCATCTGAATCAATACTGATATTGATGAATCATCTAATCAATACTGATATTGATGAATCATCTAATCAATACTGCTATTGATGAATCATCTAATCAATACTGATATTGATGAATCATCTAATCAATACTGCTATTGATGAATCATCTAATCAATACTGATATTGATGAATCATCTAATCATCTGAATCAATACTGATATTGATTAATCATCTAATCATCTGAATCAATACTGATATTGATGAATCATCTAATCATCTGAATCAATACTGATATTGATGAATCATCTAATCGTCTGAATCAATACTGATATTGATGAATCATCTAATCGTCTGAATCAATACTGATATTGATGAATCATCTAATCGTCTGAATCAATACTGATATTGATGAATCATCTAATCATCTGAATCAATACTGATATTGATGAATCATCTAATCGTCTGAATCAATACTGATATTGATGAATCATCTAATCGTCTGAATCAATACTGATATTGATGAATCATCTAATCGTCTGAATCAATACTGATATTGATGAATCATCTAATCGTCTGAATCAATACTGATATTGATGAATCATCTAATCATCTGAATCAATACTGATATCGATGATGAATATTGATATATCTAAGTGAGGCACGAATCAACTGTAGTTATACGATATGTAGTACATAATTACTCTGTGCGGTAGGGCAATGGTAATTGGTAAATGATGGTAAAGGAGTGGTTAATGAGCTTGAGCAATCTTACCAACTTCATACTTGCTACCAAGAATATGTTAAGTAAATTGGTAATTTAATTTTAGAGTTTTTAGTTTGTTTTTATGTCATGAAAAAAAATATAGCAAGGTCTTTTATTAAAGTTAAAAGTTCTAAGAAAATTGGGTGGCGCCAAAAAGCGTTCGGGTAACAGTGTTGTTCTGTGGCGAGCGCGCCATAGCCTTCTTCACGGCTATACCAACGTAACCTTTTCATCCGTTAACACAGAACAACGAATACACGTGTTGTCGTTGTACTGTGCTGTAGCTTTGTTTTTCTCTTCGAATTCCTCCGTAATTTGAAAACTAAATGCATCGTTTTATTTTAAAAAAATGTGCATAACATTGACTTTTTTTGTTTCCGTTGTGACTTGTGAATCAAAACGAAACGAAGGTTCAATAATCGGTGACTTGTGAGTTGTGAGTAGACTAACTAGACTTTGTTCTTTTCTGAGTTTTCAGTTTGTGTTTTCAGGTTAGTCAGTCTATTGGCTAATGCTTCGATAAAAATGGGAAAAATTAGGACTTTATAGCGCCTTTAATTTCTAATTTTTTGGGGTTAGCATTTAGCATAGCAATTTCTAGTAGGTATGCTCAACTAAACTTCACACCATTTAGCGTTTTCTGTCAAAAAATACTCACCCTTCAAAAAGCCCACGAGCAGCCACTGTTCTGAACAGTGGAAAAGAAGCTAAAAATCGCCTTAAAATATTAACCCCTGATTAAACCGAGATCTATCCCACTTCTGATATCAAGAAGAAAATGTGTCAATAGCCGAAAATTTTTCTGCCACGAAATTTCCTTCAAATGGTGAAAAAAAGACCCAATATTAGAAATGGATACAAACTTCATGGTGGACCTTCCACAATTTTCCACTAGCCTCATAGGTGGAAACTGAAAAATGACCCTAAACTGCCGTTTTATGCCAAAAACAACACATAATAATCTTAGCTAATTTTTCCCCTCAAAGTCGCTTCTTCAAACACCTAAATTCTTATAAACATTTATAGGTGGTCCCTCCACAATTTTCCAGTAAACTTTAGTTAACTAAAAAACAAAACAAAAAATAATTTTTAGGCGTAAATTTAAAAAAAATTAGGCCTCAGGTGACTTAAATTAAGTTATCTATAAAAAATGCTGACCTTAAAAACTTACGTTGGCAAAATTGAAAAACGTGCTTATCTTGTTGATTGGCAGTTGTTACTTGATAGTTGATGTAAACCTTTTTCTGTTTCCTTTCATAACTAGTGTTTAAAGAAATTATATAAACATGGAGAAAAAGGCCTTAGGTAGAGGCCAAATGATGAAAAGGATGCTGGAGCATTCATCTTTTTCTGTAAGTAAATTTAAACCGTTTAAAAAAGTATATAATTATTTTTAAATTTAGAACGAAGAAAGCGGACAGTGTCCGAAAGGCCGAGCGGCAGCATTCTGCAAAAGCCTCAAACCGTCGAAACCGTTCAGAAGCGGCTTTGCTGAAAGCGTCGACGAAACAAGCAGTTCGTCAGGAAATGAGAGAACACCAGAAAGCTTGAGCAGTTCCTCAAGTAGCCTCATCGACAGAAGCGGCTCGGAAACCTCCGGATTCGCATCATCCGACAAAGAATCCGCTCCTGTCGGAAAAGGAAGAGCAAAATATTTGTAAGTAAAAATAAAATAATGACTCTCTTCTATTCTTTTTTAGACATCATGATGATTTAGATACAAAAATGGGAAAACTCGAAGTTTCAAAGACGCAAAGAATGGAAGTCCCTGATGATGTAGAAGAGACCATCCGTCAAGGATCTTCTGGGCAAACGTATTGTTTACATTTTTTTGTATTCAAAATTTTATTTCTTCTTTTTAGTTTGGATGTTCTTACAAATTATGTACGACTTAATGTTAAACCTGGGAGAGGTGTTTACCAATATGATGTCAGCTTCAGCCCTGAAGTCGATTCACGTTTTATGCGCATAAAACTTTTAAAATCGATCAAACATATCGTCGGCGAAATCACAATGTTTGACGGCCACGTTTTATATCTCCCGTTGCATCTCGAGGAAGAAGTAAAGTTTCACATTTTAGCTTTTTCTAAGCCATTTTCTAAACGCCAACAAATTTTTTAAGGAGATGAAAGTTCGTACGGAAATGCCGACAGATGGTTCCAAGGTTACCATTCGGATTTTGTACGTTAAAAAGTTAACCACATCAGACAATGCGATGATTCACCTCTACAATGTTTTATTCAAAAAAGTTATGAATAAACTCGGCCTCGTCTTACATGGTCAAAATTACTTCAGCCCAGAGCTAAGTAAAAAAATTCCTCAACACAAGTAAGTTCAATTTCGTCTTGGTTAATAGCTTTGTTTCAACCAGTGTTGGGCATAATCGTAATCGCAATTACGATTACGATTGTAATCGCAAGTTTCTTAATTACGATTACAATTATAATCGTAACCGTAATTACGATTACAATCGTATTCGTATTTTTTTCTGCGATTACGATTGTAATCGCATTTTTTTAACGATTACAATCGTAATCGTGTTTTTTTTCTGCAATTACAATCGTAATTGTATTTTTTTCTGCGATTACCATTATATCGTATTTTTTTCTGCGATTAAAATCGTAATCGTATTTTTTCTGCGATTAAAATCGTAATCGTATTTTTTTCTGCGATTACAATCGTAATTGTATTTTTTTCTGCGGTTACCATTATAATCGTATTTTTTTCTGCGATTACGGTCGTAATTGCATTTTTTTTCAGCAATTACGGGCGTAATTGTATTTTCTTAATTTATAAAAACGCTAACGCTAACTAACGCTTACGAAAATACAGTTACGACTGTAATTGTATTTTCTTAATTTATAAAAACGCTAACGCTAACTAACGCTTACGAAAATACGATTACGACCGTAATTGCTGGAAAAAAATGCGATTACGACCGTAATCGCAGAAAAAAATACGATTATAATGGTAATTTCAGAAAAAAATGCAATTACGATTGTAATCGCATTTTTTTAACGATTACAATCGTAATCGTGTTTTTTTTCTGCAATTACAATCGTAATTGTATTTTTTTCTGCGATTACCATTATAATCGTATTTTTTTCTGCGATTAAAATCGTAATCGTATTTTTTTCTGCGATTAAAATCGTAATCGTATTTTTTTCTGCGATTACAATCGTAATTGTATTTTTTTCTGCGGTTACCATTATAATCGTATTTTTTCTGCGATTACGGTCGTAATTGCATTTTTTTTCAGCAATTACGGGCGTAATTGTATTTTCTTAATTTATAAAAACGCTAACGCTAACTAACGCTTACGAAAATACAGTTACGACTGTAATTGTATTTTCTTAATTTATAAAAACGCTAACGCTAACTAACGCTTACGAAAATACGATTACGACCGTAATTGCTGGAAAAAAATGCGATTACGACCGTAATCGCAGAAAAAAATACGATTATAATGGTAATTTCAGAAAAAAATGCAATTACGATTGTAATCGCATTTTTTTAACGATTACAATCGTAATCGTGTTTTTTTTCTGCAATTACAATCGTAATTGTATTTTTTTCTGCGATTACCATTATAATCGTATTTTTTCTGCGATTAAAATCGTTATCGTATTTTTTTCTGCGATTACAATCGTAATTGTATTTTTTTCTGCGGTTACCATTATAATCGTATTTTTTCTGCGATTAAAATCGTTATCGTATTTTTTTTCTGCAATTACAATCGTAATTGTATTTTTTTTCTGCGATTACCATTATAATCGTATTTTTTTCTGCGATTAAAATCGTAATCGTATTTTTTTTCTGCGATTACAATCGTAATTGTATTTTTTTCTGCGGTTACCATCATAATCGTATTTTTTTCTGCGATTACGGTCGTAATCGCATTTTTTTTCCAGCAATTACGGGCGTAATTGTATTTTCTTAATTTATTAAAACGCTAACGCTAACTAACGCTTACGAAAATACGATTACGACCGTAATTGCTGGAAAAAAATGCGATTACGACCGTAATCGCAGTAAAAAATACGATTATAATGGTAATTTCAGAAAAAAATACAATTACGATTGTAATCGCAGAAAAAATACGATTACAATTGTAATCGCAGAAAAAATACGATTACAATCGTAATCGTTAAAAAAATGCGATTACAATAGTAATTAAGAAACTTGCGATTACGCCCAACACTGGTTTCAACCAATGTTTGAAACTCCTGGAGCATGCGCAGAAAGATTTGGACGTCAAAATTGACGTCGTTCGAATCGTCCGTCAAATCTGAAGTCCAAATCCTTCTGCGCATGCTCCATTAGTTTCAAATTGCGGTTGGAACAAAATGTTTTATTTTAGGCTTGAACTTTGGCCTGGATGGGTCACAGCGATTCATGAATACGATGGAGGCATCATGTTATGCTGCGACGTCTCTTTCAGGGTTTTGCGTACTCAAACTGTTCTCGAGCAAATGTAAAAATTTGACAAATAAGAAAAAAAAAATTACTTATAGTTTTTAGGGAGGATATTCAGGAGTATGGTGGCGACGATTGGAAAAACGTTTTTATCCAAGCCATCGTTGGGCAAACGGTTATTACGCGGTACAACAACAAAATATACAGAGTGGACGATATCGATTTTGATGCTTCTCCTATGGATGAATTTACGCGTTCTGATAAAAGCAAAGTTGGAAAAAAATTGCGAGTATTCAAAAATGAATTTTTTTTTTAGATGACCTATATGGAATATTACAAAAGCCAATATGATATAATAATAAAAGCGAGAAGGCAGCCGCTTCTTAAAAGCCGAATGAAATCGAAAATAAAAGGACAAGAGGATCAAATGGTGAATTTGATCCCAGAAATATGTTATCTGTCAGGGCTAACGGACGAAATCAGAAGCGACGTCCGAGTCATGAAAGATGTCACATCTCACACTAGAATCTCGCCCGAGCAGCGGCATCAAGATCTAAAAAAATTTATTAACAACATAAAATGTAAGATTTTTAAGGAGGTATGATGGTTTTTAAGTGAGTTGCTTTGCAAATTTTTCGTTGTTAACAACGGTTTTCGGTTTTTCCCTTCTATCTCGAAAACCGTCGCACAAAACGAAAAAATGTCCTAAGTAAACGTTGTAGGTACTAACATTTACTACATAAAATATCTTATTAGTTTTTTCCGTCAGAGCAATACTTTAGGAGATATGGAAGTATTTAAGTTGGTTGCTTTGCAAAATTTTTCGTTGTTAACAGCGGTTTTTGGTTTTTCCCTTCTATCTCGGAAACCGTCGCTCAAAACGAAAAAACGTCCTAGGTAAAAGTCGTAGCTACGGAAATTTCCTACAAAAAAGACCTCTTTGGTTTTTCTTGTCAGAGCAATACTTAAGGAGATATGAGGGTTCTTAAGTGAGTTGCTTTGCAAATTTTTCGTTGTAAGCAACGGTTTTCGGTTTTTCCCTTCTATTTCGGAAACCGTCGCTCAAAACGAAAAAATGTCCTAAGTAAAAGTTGTAGGTACAAAGATTTCCTACAAAAATTTCTTTATTTATTATTTGCGTAAGAGCAATATTTAAGGAGTTATGAGGTTAAAACTAATAATCCTACAGAGCCTGTCTGAAACCTTAAAACCTTCATATCTCCTAAAATATTGCTCTGACGGAAAAAACCAATAAGATATTTTATGTAGTAAATTTCCGTAGCTACGACTTTTACTTAGGACATTTTTTCGTTTTGAGCGACGGTTTCCAAGATAGAAGGGAAAAACCGAAAACCGTTGCTCACAACGAAATATGTACAAAGCAACCAACTTAAAACCCTCATATCCCCTTAAGTAGATAATTTTTAAAAAATCCTTTTCAGCGAATGATGAAGTCGTTAAAATATTTAACGATTGGGGGTTGACGTTAAGTTCTGATTCTGTGAGCTTGAAAGCGAGGAGGTTAGCCCCGGAAAATGTTTATTTTGGAGAACGCGATGTCCATAAAGGGACATTAAACGCAGAATGGGGCCGTTCAGCATCAACAAAGCATGCTCTTTCCTGCGTAAGATATTTTATATAAGATAATTTCTTGAATTCTTAATTTTAGGTCGAGTTTTCACACTGGGTCGTTATTTGTACTGGTCGTGATAGCCGAAGTGTCAGCGGTTTTATCGATATGGCGATTAGCTGCGGTAAAAGAATGGGAATCAAAATCGACCCTCCGAAACTTTTGCCGATTCCGAGAGATACCACCGCTAACTACATTGAAGCGATTCGTTCTGAATATAAGCAGAACAGGAAACTCCAGCTTATCGTGACCGTCTTTCCGAACAATCGAAATGATAAATATTTGGCGGTGAAGCGAATGTGCTGCGTCGACATCCCTGTCCCGACTCAAGTCATACTTGCCAGAACGATCGCTCGCGTCAACAATTTGAAAAGCATCTCGGAAAAAATTGTCATGCAGATGAACTGTAAATTAGGTGGAGCGTTATGGACCGTTGAAACAAATATGGTAACTTCATCATTTTTATTAGGTGTACAAAATGAAACTCAGCCAGAGGGTAAATTTGAATTTTGTAGATTTTAGCCGAGTTTCATTTTGTACACCTAGTAGTTCATTTTTTCAAAATTTTAAACATTTAGGCGTTAAAGTCCATCAAAAGTTGACCTTCTCCGTGTAAGAAGGTTATTGAAGTATAACCATTAAGAAGGTTAATTTTTAAAGGCTTATAAATCGTAAACCGTTACAGATATCGAAAAAATGCACTAAATAAAATCTGTTGGAAATTTGATTCTCTTTAATTTTTATTCTATTCATTTTTTCTCTAGGACGCACTGTTTTCAAGATAAATTTATTTAAAAAAAAATTATTTTCCGAAAATGGTGCATCCTAGAAAAAAATAATTAAGAATACAAATTTATAGAGAATTAAATTTCCTACAATTTTTATTTATTAGGTGTACAAAATGAAATTCAGCCACAGGGTAAATTTAAATTTTGTAGATTTTAGCCGAGTTTCATTTTGTACACCTAGTAGTTCATTTTTGCAAAATTTTAAACATTTTAGGTGTTGAAGTCCATCAAAAGTTGACCTTCTCCGTGTAAGAAGGTTATTGAAGTATAACCATTAAGAAGGTTAATTTTTAAAGGCTTATAAATCGTAAACCGTTACAGATATTGAAAAAATGCACTAAATAAAATCTGTTGGAAATTCAATTCTCTTTAATTTTTATTCTATTCATTTTTTCTCTAGGACGCACTGTTTTCAAGATAAATTTATTTTAAAAAAAATTATTTTCCGAAAATGGTGCATCCTAGAAAAAAATAATTAAGTACAAATTTATAGAGAATTAAATTTCTTACAATTTTTATTTATTAGGTGTACAAAATGAAACTCAGCCACGGGGTTTTGAATTTTGTAGATTTTAGCCGAGTTTCATTTTGTACACCTAATAGTTGGCAAGACTGTACATTTAGAGTGGAACAAGGATAATTATAAACTCATTTTTAGTCTGTCAATTAGAGAGTATGGGTTTTTCTTTTTTGGTCATAAAACGCTATTAGATTTTGTTATTTTTTTTTCCGCAGAAAGAGTCGATGATTTTGGGTATGGACACATATCATGACCCGACACGTAAAAATCCGAGTGTTTGCGCCCTCGTTGGTTCGTTAAACCGAGAATTGAGCCAGTGGTACTCGAAAGTATATCGGCAACTCCCAGGTAGCGAATTGAACAACGGACTTGATTTGCTCGTCTGTAAGACTCTCACCAAATTTAGAGAGGTAATTCAAAATATATAAATCATTCCCCAAATCTTTTTTAAGGTGAACGGCTTTTACCCGCGGCAAATCATCCTGTACCGCGACGGTGTCGGCGACGGCGACATCACTTACTGCCGCGAACATGAAATTACACAAATTTTAACCGCGTTTAACCGTATTTCGCCGGATTACAAACCCAAATTTCTTTGTGTCATCGCCCAAAAGAGGATACACACGCGCATTTTCGGTTTGGTAAGAACGATTTAAAGTCTAAAAATAATTCTAAGTTTCTTTAAAGCATGGAAAATCGCTGGAGAATCCTTCACCAGGGTCAATCGTTGACCACACAGTTACCAAACAATCTGTTTATGATTTTTACCTGGTCTCAGTATACGTTAAACAAGTAATTTATGAAAGAAAAAAGCTCCTTTTTAACATTTTTTTAGGGTACTGTAACACCAACTCATTACGTTGTAGTACACAACACCACAAATTTAACGCCCGATCAGGTTCAAAGGTTTACGTTTAAAATGACCCATCTTTATTACAATTGGTGCGGGACGATTCGTTCGCCAGCCCCATGTCAGGTAACATAAAAGACTCAAAGAAAACAATTACATTTGTTTCCAGTATGCTCATAAGTTGGCCAAACTGATTGGCGAACAAGTAGGGATGGAGGCGAGTGAAGAACTGAGCGACAAATTATACTTTTTATAAGAAACTTATTATAAATAAAGAAGATTAATTTCATATTAAAATTTGAATGTTATGATTTGTAAGAGATGTATTTTTTTGCTATTAAAATTTGTATACACACTTTGTGATGGCTGCTTTTTTTGTTTACCTTTTTTTAAGTTTCTCATTGAGAAGTTTTAAAAATTCTCTTTATTGTTTTCTTGGGTTTACTAGTCAAGAATTTTTTTTTTTTTTCTTATTTTTTCCCTTCAGTTGAGAAACTCCATTTTCCCCCTAATTTTGGGAATTTTTTTATTTTTAAGATATGAAACCTCATTGTTATCTGATTTTCCTGGCCCTGTTGAGAAAAACTGATTCTGATGTTGCTGATCTTGAGGTTGTCTGTTGTGCCGGCCGGACGTCCATCGTATTTTTCCACAGGGCGCAACTTTCACAGAATCTTACTTTCGTAGTGATCTTGAGAAGGTAAGGAGCTTTTTTCGAAATTCGTAAAAATGACGGATAAAAAATTTTAGACAGTAGGACGAATTAGTTAGTGTTTTCTCCTGTCTTTTGTCTAGTGTTTTCTCCTGTCTTTTGACTAAACACCCATTTTTCGGTGTTTTTCCTGTCTTTTGTCTAAAAACACCACTTTTTCGGTGTTTTCTCCTGTCTTGTCTAAAAACACCTCTTTTTCAGTGTTTTCTCCTGTCTTTTGACTAAACACCCATTTTTCGGTGTTTCTCCTGTCTTTTGTCTAAAAACACCCTATTTCAGTGTTTTCTCCTGTCTTTTGTCTAAAAACACCACTTTTTCGGTGTTTTCTCCTGTCTTTTGACTAAACACCCATTTTTCGGTGTTTTTCCTGTCTTTTGTCTAAAAACACCACTTTTTCGGTGTTTTCTCCTGTCCTTTGTCTACAAACACCCCTTTTTCAGTGTTTTCTCCTGTCTTTTGCCTAAAAACACCACTTTTTCGGTGTTTTCACCTGTCTTTTGTCTAAAAACACCACTTTTTCGGTGTTTTCTCCTGTCTTTTGCTTAAAAACCCCTTTTTCAGTGTTTTCTCCTGTCTTTTGACTAAACACCCATTTTTCGGTGTTTCCTCCTGTTTTTTTTTCTTTCTATAATCTCCCTTTATTCGGTGTTTTCTCCTGTCTTTTGCCTAAAAACACCACTTTTTCGGTGTTTTCTCCTGTCTTTTGCCTAAAAACACCTCTTGTTCGGTGTTTTCTCCTGTCTTTTGACTAAACACCCATTTTTCGGTGTTTCTCCTGTCTTTTGTCTAAAAACACCACTTTTTCGGTGTTTTCTCCTGTCTTTTGTCTAAAAACACCCCTTTTTCAGTGTTTTCTCCTGTCTTTTGTCTAAAAACACCACTTTTTCGGTGTTAACACTAGATTAAATTGTGCTACTTTGACTAAAGTTCCGTCGAGGGTAGCTCCAGACTTATATCTCCTTGTTTTGAATCAACTTGGGGGAAATTTATAAGCCTTATGTTGTCAGCACTGGTTTGGCTTTAGCAAGTTACGTACTTTCTAATTTCCTATTTCTATTTGAGAGTGGACTGCGGACGCTGGTCGTCACTTTCTCTGCCCGCCAAAAGTTTGCCGGTTCTGACAGACAAGAAAGAAGCAATTTTTAATCAATTTATCAACAGTGGGAGAGAGAAAAAAAAGAAGAACAAAAGGAGAAGAAGTAGAAATAAAAACGTAAGCTATTTTTTAATTATAAACGTGCTAAGCATCAACTGATAAAATTTGTTTTCTTGCATTTGTTTTCATCTTATATCGAATTACGAATTAACTTCAGGGATTTAGATTTGAGAATATCCAACTAAAAATTGAAAAATTTAACTAAAAATTGAAAAACATAATTGAAAATAAAGGGGGGGGGGGGATATTTTACTTTTTTTTCTGCAATAACTAATAAAAATGTTTTCTAGAGGGAAAAAAATCAAGAATGTTAGGTCGAAAAATCGTATTTTAGGGTTCCCAGGTCATAAAATAAAATTTTTCAGGTCAAAAATTTAAGCAGCTTTAGTTTTATTGTATTGGTAATCCTAATCCTACGAAATTGGTGAATTCTTACCTGAAAATTTTGTTAAAAGGGTTTAAAATACTAGTCTGGAGCTGGCCCCGACGGGAACTTCCTTAAAGAGAAGTAACAATATAGGAGGGGGAATTATAACGGAGGGGGAAGTATATGGGAGGAGAAGTATAAAGGAGGGGGAAGTATAACGGAGGGGGAAGTATAACGGAGGGGGGAAGTATAACGGAGTGGGAAGTATAATGGAGGGGGAAGTATAACGGAGTGGGAAGTATAACGGAGGGGGAAGTATAACGGAGTGGGAAGTATAACGGAGTAGGAAGTATAAAGGAAGGGGATGTAGTAGGGAGGGAAAGTATAAAAATTTTCCGGGTTTTCCTTTTTTTTTTAAGTTCTTTTTTTTGAAAAATTTTCTAAGTTTTTTTTTTTCGAAAAATTTCCGGGTTTCCTTTTTTTTTTAAGTTCTTTTTTTGAAAAATTTTCCAATTTTTTTTTTCGAAAAATTTTCCGGGTTTTCCTTTTTTTTCGAAAAATTTTCCGGGTTTTCCTTTTTTTTTTTTTTTTCGAAAAATTTTCTAAATTTTTTTTTCGAAAAATTTTCCGGGTTTTTTTTCTTTTTCCTTTTTTTTTTTTGAAAAATTTTTAAGTTCTTTTTTCGAAATATTTTTAAGTGTCGAGGTAGAAATAATGGGCTCTTTGGCCTAGTGCCCGGTCCAGACTCTCGCGAAGTAGCCCGAGGAGCGAGAGTGTGGAGAGGTCCCTCGCTCCTCGGTAATTCTCGCCTATCTCCTCCCGAAGTCCACTCCGCGGATAGGAGATGAGAGTGTGGACGGCTTACTTGGTGTTCCTCGGCCTTTTTCGGACTTTATTTCCTCGCTCCGGCCAACTCCGAGATAAGGGCGGTATTTTGTACCCGAGTCAAAGGAATACCGAGGAACCCCCCTTCCTGTTTCCATGGTTACTGCACCCCGCATGCGACGACCACTTGTTTTTGTTCAGTTTTTATTTTAAATTCACCGAAGACGCTGTTTTTTTTTTTTCCCTTCTGTCTGAAAATCTGAAAATGTCTGAAAATCAGCAATGGCCACAGGAACTCCAGTTGGAGTTCCTGGAGGCTCTTCAAGCTGAACCTGTAATTTGGGACCCTAAGAATGCCCTCCATAAAGATAGGAAGAAGGTCTGCGATGCCTGGAGGAGGATTGAAGAAATTATAGGAAAGCCAATAAAAGAACTTAAAACTTAAGGTCCGCCATGGCCGAATTCACGACGAGTAATGCCGAGAGTGTGGATGCGCATGGGCTTTCCAACTTCGAGGAGTATACTCCGCGAGGAAGACTCCGCGAGAGTGTGGATGGGTGTAAAATGTGCGCATTGCCTCGCCCGACTTCGGTGTGATGCTCCGCGAGGAGACTCCGCGAGAGTCTGGACCGGGCATAGGGATGTGCCTCTCGTAAAGGGTAGAAGTACGAAATTTCTGCCTACTAATAAAAATAGTAATTAAAAAGTGGCAATTTTTTTGCACCAAAAATTCTTAAAAAATATAAGGAGTAATTGGTGAAAATTTGGTGAAAATCGGATTAACGGTTCGGCCGCAGCGAATTTTTTAAAATTTCAAACACACATATCTCCGCCATTTTTTCGAAATTCAAAAATCCCCCTCGTTACATTCTTCTTCACCGGCTAAAGAAATTTGTGTAAAAATTTGGTGAAAATCGGATGAAAATTTTGGCCGTAAAGTGTTCCGGAAAAAAATGCTACGGACGGCACCACAGACAAAGTTGAGATCGGTAAAGATCAATATTCGATTTGACCCTCCGGGGTCTGGAAGACCCTTCCCCAAAACCCGACGTCGAGGGTATCGCAATAACTTCTTTAAGGAAGTTAAAAATTGTCGAAAACCTATTTAAAAGGGGTTTTCTACAAAAATGGCTTTTGATCGAATTAACCAAAGTGACACGTCAATAGCTTTGTTCCAACCGCAGTTTGAAACTCCCAGCGCAGAAGGATTTGGACGTCAAATTTGACGTCGTTCAAATCGTTTCTCCAATCTGAAGTCATCTGACGTCTTTGCTGTGCGAATCCTTCTGTGCATGCTACAGTAGTTTTAAACCAGTTTCAAACTGTGGTTGGAACAAAACTAATAAGTTGATAATTTATATTGTTTTTAGGTGATTAAAATGGCTGGAAAGAATTCCCAACTTCCCAAATTACACTGCAAAAATGTTCCTAAGGACCTAACTGAAGTATGTATTGTAAAATTTCTTTTACAAATTTTTTATTCGAGTTTTAAACATCCAAAATTTATGACTTATAAGGCTGAACAAAAGTGTTTTGTGTAAACATAAAAATCATTATAATATTCGTTTAAGGGGATATGAGGGTTTTAAGTTGGCTGCTTTGTACATATTTCGTTGTGAGCAACGGTTTTCGGTTTTTCCCATCTATCTTGGAAACCGTCGCTCAAAACGAAAAAATGTCCTAAGTAAAAGTTGTAGCTACGGAAATTTACTACATAAAATATATTATTAGTGTTATAAAAAAATTCAGAACTCTCCAACCATGCATGGTTGGAGAGTTCTGAATTTTTTTATAACACCAAAAGTTGATACCAACCAAACAAGAAAAAATACCAATAATGATATTATTAGTTTTTTCCGTCAGAGCAATATTTTAGGAGATATGAAGGTTTTAAGTTTTCAGACAGGCTCTGTAGGATTATTAGTTTTAACCTCATAACTCCTTTAATATTGCTCTTACGCAAATAATAAATAAAAAATTTTTGTAGGAAATCTTTGTACCTACAACTTTTACTTAGGACATTTTTTCGTTTTGAGCGACGGTTTCCGAGATAAAAGGGAAAAACCAAAAACCGTTGCTCACAACGAAAAATTTGCAAAGCAACTCACTTAAGAACCCTCATATCTCCTTAAGTATTGCTCTGACAAAAAAACCAATGAGGTCTTTTTTGTAGGAAATTTCCGTAGCTACGACTTTTACTTAGGACGTTTTTTCGTTTGGAGCGACGGTTTCCGAGATAGAAGGGAAAAACCAAAAACCGTTGTTAACAATGAAAAATTTGCAAAGCAACCAACTTAAATACTTCCATATCTCCTAAAGTATTGCTCTGACGGAAAAAACTAATAAGATATTTATGTAGTAAATTTCAGTACCTACAACTTTTACTTATGACATTTTTTCGTTTTGAGCGACGGTTTCCGAGAAAGAAGGGAAAAACCGAAAACCGTTGTTAACAACGAAAAATTTGCAAAGCAACTCACTTAAAAACCATCATACCTCCTTAATCAATTTTATATTTTGATTTTTTTATTTTTAGTCTGACATAAAGAGGATGTTTGAGAAGTATGGGACCGTCGTAGAAGTCTATGTTGATAATACTAAAACTAGGAGTACAAACTGGGCCTTAATCACACTATCCAGTTTTGAGTAATTTTATATTTTAGCAATAAAAAAAAAGAAAAGTATTTTTTTTAACTTTTAGGGAGGCGGAGGAAGCGATCAGAAATCCTCCGAAAACATTTTCTGTGCAGTATTCATCCAAACGCTGGCGTTGATGAAGAAACTAAAAGATGGAAAATCTGAGATTTTCAAAACTCATGAGAAAAAGTAATTTTTGTTTTTGTTTTTTATTTTTAAATAAATTTTTTCAATAGCGATGAAATGATGGCCGACTATAAATCGCCCGAAGTAACAAATCATTCGTTGATCAATGGAATGCAAAAACTGTGAGTTTCTTTATTTTTAATTTTTAAAATGGCCTTCTAGTTATCTTTTTTCTAATTTGACAAGATGATAGCTTTGTTCCAACCGCAGTTTGAAACTGGTTTGAAACTCCTGAAGCATGGGCAGAAGCATTTGTCCGTCAGATTTGAGCGCTGTCAGATTTGACGTCTAAGCAGTTGGAACAAAGCTAATGTCAAAGGCATGCCAAATAGTACATCGATGGACCATTTGAAGTAAAACCTTTTCTGTTTTTTTATCTGATTTTGTACTTTTTCTTTCTTTCTTCAATGAGGAAAACTCATTTTCTAGGACCCATTTTTACCAGATTTTGACTTTTTTTTTTTTCTTTTTTTTTTCCCCCTTCTATTTCGGAAACCGTCGCTCAAACCGAAAAAATGTCTTAAGTAAAAGTTGTAGGTACTGAAATTTACTACATAAAATATCTTGTTAGTTTTTTCCGTCAGAGCAATACTTTAGGAGATATGGAAGTATTTAAGTTGGTTGCTTTGCAAATTTTTCGTTGTTAACAACGGTTTTCGGTTTTTCCCTTCTATCTCGGAAACAGTCGCTCAAAACGAAAAAACGTCCTAAGTAAAAGTCGTAGCTACAAAAATTTCCTACAAAAAGGCCCTCATTGGTTTTTTTGTCAGAGCAATACTTAAAGAGATATGAGGGTTCTTAAGTGAGTTGCTTTGCAAATTTTTTGTTGTGAGCAACGGTTTTCGGTTTTTCCCTTCTATCTCGGAAACCGTCGCTCAAAACGAAAAATGTCCTAAGTAAAAGTTGTAGGTACAAAGATTCCTACAAAAATTTATTTATTCATTATTTGCCTAAGAGCAATATTTAAGGAGTTATGAGGTTAAAACTAATAATCCTACAGAGCCTGTCTGAAAACTTAAAACCTTCATATCTCCTAAAATATTGCTCTGACGGAAAAACCAATAAGATATTTTATGTAGTAAATTTCCGTAGCTACAACTTTTACTTTGAACATTTTTTCGTTTTAAGCGACGGTTTCCAAGATAGAAGGGAAAAACAGAAAACCGTTGCTCACAGCGAAATATGTACAAAGTAACCAACTTAAAACCCTCATATCCCCTTAACTCCATTTTATCCAATTTTCAACAATTCCTTCTCCCCCCCTCTCCCAAACCCTATTTTCATCTGACTTTTTTTAAGCTCAGAAGTGCCATTTTTATCTTGGATCTTATCTTATCTTGGAATATTTTTATTTAGGACGTTTTCCTTGGTTTTTTAAAGCTAAGAAACCCTGTTCCCACCCAAAATCTTCATGGGGAGTTAGGAAAATCAAACAACTTAAGAAATTTTGAATCATTTTATTGGCAGCACTGTTAATTAACTGTCACTTGTTATCAAACAAGTTGACACCTGCTCTTGCCGTTATCATTCTTGTAGCGGGAACTACACAAAAACGCCATACGAAGCAAATTCGAATTTAAGTGGGAAACAGTGGTGGCCTCATCGGGAGGTTTCATTGATCAGGTTTACATACCTCGGACACGACATACCCTGAGTATGTCCCACGAGAAAGCGCCTTATCTGCCATCTTCCCGCCACTAGTTATCACTTGTTATCAAACAAGTTGACACATGCCTTCTCTTGCCCTTATCACTCTTCCCTACTATCAGCCATCTTCCCGCTAAGCGAGGCCGCCAAAGCTGAAGTTTGCCGGCTCAATTACAGTCAACTAGCCATTTTTAGTTGATATTCTTTTTGTCGAAGAAGAAAAAAGTAAGTTATTTAATAAAAACTTAACGTTCTTTTTGCTTTATTGTGTTTTCTTTTGTTATTTTTATCTCATGGAGCAGAGATGTATCATATTCATGATTAAGATTTTTAATCATAGGAATATTTTTCTGTGATTAAAAGTATGATTAAAATCACACTCGCGAGTATGATTAAGAATAAATCCTAATCACAGAGATGATTAAGAATCCGTTGGTTTTTAGGTTATGTGCAGTGCCTTGGTCTTTTGCCCAAAGTTCCTCACGATTTTCTATTTTTCCCAAAAACTCATTTTATTTAAACATACTTTTCTTAATCCCCCACTTCTTTTTACCTGTTTTTTCTTCTGTGTTGGAGGCCGTGTAAAGCTTCAAAGGAACAATTTTTTCTTTATTATTTAATTTTTGTATTTTAGCTCCTTGGGACGATCCATGGGTTCCTTCTGCGGCGAAGAGCTCTGCAAGTCTGCGGCAAAGACAGCGTCGATTTCTGCACATGCTGTCAAACGTATTACTGCAGTTTGCGATGTGCGAATACCATTCGTAGGCATAAACTTGTTTGTTTTGGGTAGGCTGTTGAATTTTTTATTGATTAGTGTAATATATTTTAATTTTAGTGATGAAGATGATAATAAATCGGTTACGGGATCTTCAGTCTCTTCAGTACCATTGAAGCCACAGAGAAGAAGCGATGTATCATCCAGTGTAAAACAAGAAATCCCAAATCCAAGGCGCTCATTGGTACATGTTTTGACTTGTTTTGACATGTTTTGACATGTTTGTTTTTTGTTGTCGACATATTAAGTTTTGTTCGTTTTTTAGGACTCTCAAATTCGTAGTGGGCACAACGACCAAAAATCATTCCTAGAAATCATGAACAAACCCATCACAAAAAGGCGTTGTACGATTGGGAAAGTAATTCTGATGAATCAGATGCGAAATCGACGAAAAAGACACCTCCGAAAAACCGACTCCTAAGATGGCTGTAAAAAATGAAAATCTCAGAAAGTCAAAGAGAGGCTTAATGAACATTCTGATAACCAACTCGAAAGACCTTCTAAAACCGGTTGTCCACTTCCTTTAGATAAGTACACAGAAGTAAGTTTTACCAATGTCATTGTATTTTCAGCTGTTTTCACCTTACGGCTTTGCAGCCAAAAACTGATGTACTTACCGGGTTTTTCGTCCGAAAAACACATACGTTATACTCCCCCCTCCGTTATACTTCCCCAAAAAACAAGATTCTGGGTTTTCCTATCAAACTTCTCCCTTATAACCCCCCCCCCCCTTATACTTCCCCTCTGTTATACTTCCCCAATAAAACAAGATTCTGGGTTTTCCTATCGAACTTCTCCCTTATACTTCCCCTCCCTAATACTCCCACTATTTAAAATTTCTTATGTACTCGTAAAATTCTCCATACGTTATACTCCCCCCTCCGTTATACTTCCCCAAAAAACAAGATTCTGGGTTTTCCTATCAAACTTCTCCCTTATAACCCCCCCACCCCCCCCTTATACTTCCCCTCTGTTATACTTCCCCAATAAAACAAGATTCTGGGTTTTCCTATCGAACTTCTCCCTTATACTTCCCCTCCCTAATACTCCCACTATTTAAAATTTCTTATGTACTCGTAAAATTCTCCATACGTTATACTCCCCCCTCCGTTATACTTCCCCAAAAAACAAGATTCTGGGTTTTATCAAACTCTCCTTGATACTTCCCCCTCCCCTACATATACTTCCACTCCCTTATACTTCCCCTCCATAATACCCCTATACTTCCCCCTCCATTATACTTCCCCAAAAAACCAGATTCTGGGTTTTCCTATCGAACTTCTCCTTTATACTTCCCCTACCTATACTTCCCCTCCGTTATAATTCCCCTCCCTTATACCCCTCCCGTATGTTCCCCTTTCCAATACTCCCCCCTACTTCCACTCCCTTATACTTCCCCTCCCTAATACTCCCCCTTATACTTCCCCTCCCTAATACTCCTCCTCCCTAATACTCCTCCTCCTAATACTCCCCCCATACTTCCCCTCCCTAATACTCCTCCTCCCTAATACTCCCCCCATACTTCCCCTCCCTAATACTCCTCCTCCCTAATACTCCTCCTCCCTAATACTCCCCCCATACTTCCCCTCCCTAATACTCCCCCTTATACTTCCCCTCCCTAATACTCCCCCTTATACTTCCCCTCCCTAATACTCCCCCTTACTTCCCCTCCCTAATACTCCCCCTTATACTTCCCCTTAACTACTCCCCCTTATACTTCCCCTTCCTAATAATCCCCCTTATACTTCCTCCTACGTTATACTTCCCCTCCCTAATACTCCCCCTCCCTACTACTCCCCCTCCCTACTACTCCCCCTCCCTACTACTCCCCTTCCCTACTACCCCCTCCCTACTACTCCCCCTCCCTACTACTCCCCCTCCCTACTACTCCCCCTCCCTACTACTCCCCCTTATACTTCCCCTCCCTACTACTCCCCCTTATACTCCCCCTTATACTTCCCCTCCCTACTACTCCCCCTTATACTCCCCCTACCTACTACTCCCCCTAATACTCCCCCTCCCTACTACTCCCCCTTATTCTTCCCCTCCCTAATACTCCCCCTTATACTCCCCCTCCCTAATACTCCCCCTTATACTCCCCCTCCCTAATACTCCCCCTTATACTCCCCCTCCTTAATACTCCCCCTTATACTCCCCCTCCCTTACACTTCCCCTCCCCAGAGTTGGCAAAATCGTACTTCCAGTACAAAGTACAAAGTACAAGTAAAGTAATTAAAAAATAGTTCATGTACTTGTACTTGCACAAGCACATCCAAGTCCATGTACTTGTACTTGTTCTGATAGTTATAAGAAAAGTACAATTACTTGTAAGTACTTGAAATCTAAAACAAAAAACAAGTACTTAATTGTACTTAGTACTTGTACTTAGTAAATATGGTGCAATGACAAATCATCCCTTGTGTTGTCCCTTGAGTTATTTATTTTATGTTATTTTTCCCCGAACTGTACTTGTTGCACTTAAAGTACAAGTACCAATTACAAGTAAATGTACTTACAAGTTGAGAAAGACAAGTACAAGCCCAAGTACTTGAGATTGGTAGAGAACTGACGAATACAAGTACAAGTAGTTGTAATTGTTCTAAAATAAAATAATTACAAGTACTAGTACTTGTAATTGTACTTGACAATTACTTTAGTTGTACTTGAACGTTAAAAACTCTCAATCAACTTCATCTTTCATTTATTGATGCTTCTTAAGTGATATTTTCTAAAAACTTAGAAGTACTTGAAGCAAGTACTTATGTACGAATGTACTTAAGTACTTCCAACTCTGCCCCCCCTAATACTCCCCCTTATACTCCCCCTCCCTAATACTCCCCCTATACTCCCCCCCCTAATACTCCTCCCTCATACTCCCCCTTATACTTCACCTCCCTAATCCCCCCTATACTTCCCCCTACGTTACTCCCCTTATACTCCTCCTCTGTTATACTTCCCCTCCTTTATACTTAATATCAAACAATTAACCAATAATAGAGGAAGAAATGACTGTGATAACGGATATCTCACGCGTTTCGGCTTAATAAGCCTCGTCAGGTGAGCTATTCCCTCTATCACAATCATTTCTATCTTTTCTCTGTGGACCTATCTTCGAGAGAATTAGTGGAAACTGCGGGAAGCTGGAGAAAATCGTCCCCCAAAAACCTCAACGCCGCCACTTCTCTAAGAGATAGAGCCTCACCACCTCCTTATTGGTTTTTATGACAGAACTGCTGCCAAGGCATTACTTTACTTATTAAGCTTATTAAGCCGAAACGCGTCGTGAGATATCCGTTATCACAGTCATTTCTTCCTCTATTATTGGTTAATTGTTTGATATTAAAATCAATTTGCGTATAGCAATCAAAATTAAAATAAGTAAAGTAATGCCTTGGCAGCAGTTCTGTCATAAAACCAATAAGGAGGTGGTGAGTGGCTCTATCTCTTAGAGAAGTGGCGGCGTTGAGGTTTTTGGGGGACGATTTGTCTCCAGCTTCCCGCAGTTTCCACTAATTCTCTCGAAGATAGGTCCAATGATTGTGATAGAGGGAATAGCTCACCTGACGAGGCTTATTAAGCCGAAACGCGTCGTGAGATATCCGTTATCACAGTCATCTGCCAAGGCATTACTTTACTTATTAAGCTTATTAAGCCGAAACGCGTCGTGAGATATCCGTTTATCACAGTCATTTCTTCCTCTATTATTGGTTAATTGTTTGATATTAAAATCAATTTGCGTATAGCAATCAAAATTAATAAGTAAAGTAATGCCTTGGCAGCAGTTCTGTCAAAAACCAATAAGGAGGTGGTGAGTGGCTCTATCTCTTAGAGAAGTGGCGGCGTTGAGGTTTTTGGGGGACGATTTGTCTCCAGCTTCCCGCAGTTTCCACTAATCTCTCGAAGATAGGTCCACAGAGAAAGATAGAAATGATTGTGATAGAGGGGAATAGCTCACCTGACGAGGCTTATTAACCGAAACGCGTCGGAGATATCCGTTATCACAGTCATTTCTTCTTCCTCTATTATGGTTAATTGTGTTATACTTCCCCTCCCTTACACTTGCCCTTCCTCTACTTCCCCCACATATACTTCCCTCCCTTATACTTCCCCAAAAAACAAGATTCTGTGTTTCCTATCGACTTCTCCCTTATTCTCCCCCTACGTTATACCCCCCCTTATACTTCCCCCTACGTGGTCTTATCAAAAGTTCCGGAACTTTTGAATTTGCGCGCGAATGGAGGGTCGCAGAAACCCCGCGATGGTCTCATATGTTAGCTTTACTCTCCTTCACGTGGAATTTGGCTGATTGCTGTAACCTTCTTAGTTCTCGAGTTATCGCATTTTTTAGTGAAGCGAGATTTTCGTCCGCGGCGATTTTTACGATGAACGCGAAACAGGAGCAGGCGTGTGTGTGAAGTTTTGCGTTAAATTTGCGAAAAACTTTCTCGGAAACGATCAAACCTTTGACGAGGCTTACGGGGATGAACCATGGGTCGTTCAAGGTGTTATGAGTGGTACCAGCGATTCAAACAAGGAGGATGTCCCGTCGAAGTTGACGCCCGTTCCGGGAGACCCTCAACGTCCACATGAGGACGCTCATGTGGCCCAAGTGAACGCCCTGGTTCGTTCAAACCACCGTCTGACTATCCGTGAAATGGCTGAGTGTCGGATATCCTACGGATCATGCCAGGAAATTTTGACCCAGAAATTGGGGATGAGAAGGGTCGCAGCGAAGTTCGTCCCGAGGCTCATGTCGGACGACCAAAAACAACACCGTGTTGCAGTTTGCCGGAGCTTCTGGAAATGGCCAATTCCGGTGAAACTTCATGAAACCTATCATAAATGGTGATGAAACATGGGTTTATGGTTATGACGTTGAAACCAAGGTGCAATCTTTTTGACATCGATTATGTAAAAATCGCCGCGGACGAAAATCGCTTCACTAAAAATGCGATAACTCGAGAACTAAGAAGGTTACAGCAATCAGCCAAATTCCACGTGACCAGGAGGGGTAAAGCTAACATATGAGACCATCGCGGGGTTTCTGCGACCCTCCGTTCGCGCGCAAATTCAAAAGTTCCGGAACTTTGATCAGACCACGTACGTTATACTTCCCAAAAAACAAGATTTTATTTTTCTCCTGGCTTTTCCTTGTATCTGTGCAGTTTTGGCCAAAAAACGCCCTATTCCATCTATTTCCGTTGGGTTTTTGCTAATTTATTTTTTAGTAACAGTCTCATGAATAGTATGTTTTGTTATTTGTTTATATAACTTTCTAATTGATTTCTAAAGGCTTTTCGCGTTGAATTTGATGATGGAACTTGCGTTAAAACGGAAGATGTTATTTTTGTGAAGCCAGTTGGAATGGTATTCTGATATTTTAAACGTATATTTAAATCAATTTTAGGACAATTCGGTTGTCTATGTTGAAGCGAAAAAAAATGTAGATGAATCTTCAATCTGATTCTGATTCTGATATTGAACCGCTTAGCAAGAAACGTTTCTCAAAGTAGAAATAGTGAAAGTCGAAGAAAATGATAGTTATTGGGTGACGACTCGAGATGGTTTTCAAGCTACACTCGATATGAGCGAGGAAATTGAATTTTCTTACCCAAGGAAAGTCTCAAGGCCGGATTTGAACCGTCTCTACGCCGCTGAAGTAGGCGGACAATGGTAAAATTTATAAAATTGTCTATCATTTATTACATTTTTTGTAGGTTCCGAGCGAAAGTTACCCATCTGTCACCGTTAACCGTGTTTTTAATTGATTCTGGAACGAGTGAAGAAGTCCCGGAGGTATTTCAGTTACCCAAATTATCCGAACCCACTCCCAAGGTATTTATCTAAGTTATCTCTAATTTTGTATAACCTGTGAAATTTTCAGGCATTAAGAATTAAAATAAAGGGAGCAAACAAGAATTTTTGTACTCTGGATTCAGTCTTGATCAGAGAAATTGGAAAGGTAATTATACATTTTTCGCGAGAAATGTTCATATTATTCAAATAAAATAAGGAAATAAGGTTCAGTATTAAGGCGTTCAGGTATTGGTGTTTCTTACCAATGGCTCTGCCTCTGTCAGAATCCTCCAATTTATCTTATTAGTTTATTATTATTATTATTATTATTATTAATTTTATTATTATTATTAAGGCGTTCAGGTATTGCTGTTTCTCACCAATGGCTCTGCCTCTGTCAGAATCCTCCTATTTATCTTATTAGTTTTATTATTTATTGTTATTATTATTATTTTATTATTACTTTTATTATTATTATTAAGGCGTTCAGGGATTGGTGTTTCTCACCAATGGCTCTGCCTCTGTCAGAATCCCCCTATTTATCTTATTAGTTTATTATTATTAATAATTTTATTATTATTATTATTAAGGCGTTCAGGTATTGGTGTTTCTCACCAATGGCTCTGCCTCTGTCAGAATCCTCCTATTATCTTATTAGTTTATTATAATTATTATTATTATTAATTATTATTATTATTAAGGCGTTCAGGGATTGGTGTTTCTCACCAATGGCTCTGCCTCTGTCAGAATCCTCCTATTTATCTTATTAGTTTATTATTATTATTGTTATTATTATTATTAAGGCGTTCAGGTATTGGTGTTTCTCACCAATGGCTCTGCCTCTGTCAGAATCCCCCTATTTATCTTATTAGTTTATTATTATTATTGTATTATTATTATTAAGGCGTTCAGGTATTGGTGTTTCTCACCAATGGCTCTGCCTCTGTCAGAATCCCCCTATTTATCTTATTAGTTTATTATTATTATTGTTATTATTATTATTAAGGCGTTCAGGTATTGGTGTTTCTCACCAATGGCTCTGCCTCTGTCAGAATCCCCCTACTTATCTTATTAGTTTATTATTATTATTGTTATTATTATTATTAAGGCGTTCAGGTATTGGTGTTTCTCACCAATGGCTCTGCCTCTGTCAGAATCCTCCTATTTATCTTATTAGTTTATTATTATTATTATTATTGTTATTATTATTATTAAGGCGTTCAGGGATTGGTGTTTCTCACAAATGGCTCTGCCTCTGTCAGAATCCCCCTATTTATCTTATTAGTTTATTATATTATTATTATTTTATTATTATTATTAAGGCGTTCAGGGATTGGTGTTTCTCACCAATGGCTCTGCCTCTGTCAGAATCCTCCTATTTATCTTATTAGTTTATTATTATTATTGTTAATTTTATTACTATTAAGGCGTTCAGGTATTGGTGTTTCTCACCAATGGCTCTGCCTCTGTCAGAATCCCCCTATTTATCTTATTAGTTTATTATTATTATTGTTATTATTATTATTAAGGCGTTCAGGTATTGGTGTTTCTCACCAATGGCTCTGCCTCTGTCAGAATCCCCCTACTTATCTTATTAGTTTATTATTATTATTGTTATTATTATTATTAAGGCGTTCAGGTATTGGTGTTTCTCACCAATGGCTCTGCCTCTGTCAGAATCCTCCTATTTATCTTATTAGTTTATTATTATTGTTATTATTATTATTGTTATTATTATTATTAAGGCGTTCAGGGATTGGTGTTTCTCACAAATGGCTCTGCCTCTGTCAGAATCCCCCTATTTATCTTATTAGTTTATTATAATTATTATTAATTTTATTATTATTATTAAGGCGTTCAGGGATTGGTGTTTCTCACCAATGGCTCTGCCTCTGTCAGAATCCTCCTATTTATCTTAATAGTTTATTATTATTATTGTTAATTTTATTACTATTAAGGCGTTCAGGTATTGGTGTTTCTCACCAATGGCTCTGCCTCTGTCAGAATCCCCCTATTTATCTTATTAGTTTATTATTATTATTGTTATTATTATTATTAATTTTATTATTATTATTAAGGCGTTCAGGTATTGGTGTTTCTCACCAATGGCTCTGCCTCTGTCAGAATCCTCCTATTTATCTTATTAGTTTATTATTATTATTATTATTATTATTAATTCATTATTATTATTAATTTTATTATTATTATTAACGCGTTCAGGTATTGGTGTTTCTCACCAATGGCTCTGCCTCTGTCAGAATCCCCCTATTTATCTTATTAGTTTATTATTATTATTGTTATTATTAATTTTATTATTATTATTAAGGTGTTCAGGTATTGGTGTTTCTCACCAATGGCTCTGCCTCTGTCAGAATCCCCCTATTTATCTTATTAGTTTATTATTATTGTTATTATTATTATTATTAATTTATTATTATTATTAAGGCGTTCAGGTATTGGTGTTTCTCACCAATGGCTCTGCCTCTGTCAGAATGCTCCCATTATATTATTAGTTTATTATTATTATTGTTATTATTATTATTAATTTATTATTATTATTAAGGCGTTCAGGTATTGGTTTTTCTCACCAATGGCTCTGCCTCTGTCAGAATCCTCCTATTTATATTATTAGTATTATTATTATTATTATTATTAATTTTATTATTATTATTAAGGCGTTCAGGTATTGGTGTTTCTCACCAATGGCTCTGCGTCTGTCAGAATCCTCCTATTCATCTTATTAGTTCATTATTATTATTGTTATTATTATTAATTTTATTATTATTATGAACGCGTTCAGGTATTGGTGTTTCTCACAAATGGCTCTGCCTCTGTCAGAATCCTCCTATTTATCTTATTAGTTTATTATTATTATTATTATTATTATTATTGTTAATTTTTTATTATTATTATTTTAATATTTTTTCAGAAAAAGACTTAATCATCGTAGAAGCCAAAAAAGAAAAAGCAGAAAGCAACTATCATCACCGAAAGTGAGTCTTCAGTAAAGAAAATTTTAATTAAAAAAAAAACGATTAATTTTATAATTTCAATTCTATTTTCCAAGAAAAGAAATTCTGCTTTATATATAGTTAATGAATGTTGAAAATTTTAATAAAAGCATTTTTAATTTTCTTGTGGTTATTTATTCAAAAATGTGTTAGACGAACTTAATTTTTTTAGGGAGAAAGGAAGTGGGGAAAAAAAGGTTCAAATCGCCTCCGAGACGTGGGTGACGATTTCGGCATTTGAAACGACCATATCGGTCTTTTTGCAGGTCGCTGACAAACGACAACATGAATTTATAAATTCGATCATAGAAGAATGCAAAAATGGTTAATTTTGCGTATTACTTGAAAGAAAAATCATTAAATTTATTTTTATCAGCACCATTTTTAAATGAGGAACCTCTCAGTGGCGAAATTGTTGCTGCGCCCTCAGACCACTTCTATTACCGAGCGAAAATTCTTTCAAAAGATGGCGAAAATTTCAAAGTTCTTTTCGTCGATTTCGGTAACGTTGAAACCGTCCAATTTCGCGAGTTGAAAGTTCTACCAGAAAATCTTAAAAATGTGAGATTTTTTACATTTTTTCCCCATTATTATGGTTATTTCAGGCGCCCTATTGCGCTGTTGAAGTTGGCCTCGCCGGATTGCCAAAATCCGAATTCAACGCTCCAGCCACAGAAATGATGAACATATTGGCTACCGAGAGCAAAGTTCTCAAAATAGTAACTATCAGATTAAAAATTGTTTGAAAAAAAAAATTATTTTTTAGGTTTACGAAAACGATCTTCAAAATGTCCAATTATTTGGCCAGGAAACAAATTTAAATGAAAAGTTGGAACAATTAATGAAAAGCTCTTGGAAAAGAAAAGGCCTCAATCCAAGTAAGGCATTATTTTAACTTCCTCAAACAGAACGTATGATACCCTCAAGACAGTGTTGCGCGTAATCGTAATCACAATTACGATTACGATTGTTATCGCAAGTTTCTTAATTACGATTACAATTACAATCTTATTCGTATTTTTTTCTGCGATTACGATTGTAATTGCATTTTTTTAACGATTACAATCGTAATCGTATTTTTTTTCTGCGATTACAATCGTAATTGTATTTTTTTCTGCGATTACCATTATAATCGTATTTTTTCTGCGATTAAAATCGTAATCCTATTTTTTTCTGCGATTACAATCGTAATTGTAGTTTTTCTGCGATTACCATTATAATCGTATTTTTCTGCGATTAAAATCGTAATCGCATTTTTTTTTTTCAGCGATTTTGGGCGTAATCGTATTTTTATTTATTTATTATTTATTTTTAATCGTAACGATTGTAATCGTTAAAAAAAATGCAATTACAATCGTAATCGCAGAAAAAAATATGAATACGATCGTATTCGTAATCGGAATTACAAATACGATTATAATCGCAGAAAAAAAATCTTAATCGTAATCGTAATTAAGAAACTTGCGATTACAATCGTAATGTAATTGGGATTACGATTACGCCCAACACTGCCTCAAGAGCGCTTTTCTTTGAAATTCGCGAAAATGGTGGAGATTTTCTGTCTTAAGTTCTGCCTCTCCAGTTCAATCTTCACCAGAAAAAAAAAAATGTAGCACCCAGCAATGTAGGAAGAACTGGGGGTGGGGGGGGGGGGGGCTCTGCGTAGCATTTTTCTACTTTGATATTGAAAATTTTGATGAAAAGTTATTGCATTCTTTCCACAAGAAAAAAAATAAGAAGGAAGTTCCTGTGGGGTTGGCTCCTGATCACAATTTAATAGCTTTGTTCCAGTGTTGGGCGTAATCGCAATTACGATTACGATTGTAATCGCAAGTTTCTTAATTATGATTACGATTATAATCGTATTCGTATTTTTTTCTGGGATTATGATTGTAATCGCATTTTTTTAACGATTACAACCGTTTACAAACGATTACATGAAATCAGGTAATCTCAGTAAAAATGTCATATACAAGCCGTAAACGCTTACGAAAATACGATTACGCCCGTAATCGCTGAAAAAAAAAATGCGATTATGGCAGAAAAAATTACGATTACGACTGTAATCGCAGAAAAAAAATGCGATTATAACGATAATCGCAGAAAAAAATGCGATTAAAATGATAATCGCAGAAAAAAAATACAATTATGATTGTAATCGCAGAAAAAAAAATACGATTACGATTGTAATCATTAAAAAATGCGATTACAATCGTAATCGCAGAAAAAAATACGAATGCGATTGTAATCGTAATGAGAATTGAGTATTTTTTTTTTTTACGATTACAATTATAATCGTACTCGTAATTAAGAAACTTGAGATTACGATTACGCCCAACACTGCTTTGTTCCAACCGCATTTAGAAACTCCTGGAGCATGCGCAGAAGGATTTGGACTTCAAATTAGACATGCAAATCCTTCTGCGCATGCTCCAGAAGTTTCAAACTTGAAATATATTATTACATTTTTTTAGAAATTTTTAAAATTCACGACCTTATTTTTGAGAGAATTGAGGAGGGCGAAGAAGTTATAATTTCGACAGCCGAGCTCCAGTCAAAAAACAGTTATCTTGGCATGGCATCATTGAATGTGGCAGCAAATTTAGAAATTGAATACGAAGACGAAAATCTTCATTTACAACCTCAAATTTATGAAGTTTGCTTAGCAAAAATAGGTTTGTATTTTACTCGTATATTAAATTTTATCCTTTTTTTTTTAATAGAAAACAAATGGTTTCGTGCAGTATGCTTCAAAAATGAATGCGACAAATCAGAATTATTTCTTATCGACCGCGGACATTTCCGTACAGTTCCTCATGTGGACATCCGCCCAATTCCTTATCAGTTAATGGTCAATCCGTCAACTTTTAAGCAATACAAATTTTATGGTATTCTTTCCTTTTTTTTTGAAACTTTTTAATGAATTTATTGTTTAGGACTGGATAAAATTCCTCTCGACGTTCAAGATTTGATTGAAAAAGAATTTCGAAGGAAAAAATTTATTGCGATGATCGTCAACGATGATGGAGAGACTGCTGCGGTTTTTGTTCCTGAACTTAATAAGATTTTAATGAAGCATAATCTCCCTAAGATTATCATGCCTGTTTTGCCTTAATTAAAAATTATATGACAAGAATTACATATAATTATTTTTTATTGAAAAAATCACAGTGTTGCCATTTTTTTTTCATTCCTTTTATTTTTTAATCTTAGAAATATACGTTCTATCAAAGTCGTCTGATAATCGAATATTCGAACCCGCCCACTTCTCAGATTCTGCAGGTATTATTATGAAGGGCCACCAACTTAATTTCTACTTTCCAGGGGTAAAAAAACGAAAAATTTCATGGAGCTTCTTTTTTTTTCAACTTACAATAATAACTTACAATATTCTGTTTTATCAATGTTTTTTTAACTTCCTTATAGAAGTTATTGTGACACCCTCCACGTCGGGTTTTTGGGGAAGGGTCTTCCAGACCCCGGAGGGTCAAATCGACCCATCTCAACTTTGTATGTGGTGCCGGCCGGCAGTCCGTAGCATTTTTTTCCGGAACACTTTACGGCCACAGTTTTCAACCGATTTTCACCAAATTTTCACCCAAAATTCTTTAGCCGGTGAAGAAGAATGTAACGACGGCGATTTTTGAATTTCGAAAAAATGGCGGAGATATGTCTGTTTGAAATTTTAAAAAATTCGCTTCGGCCGAACCGTTGGACCGATTTTCACCAAATTTTCACCAATTACTCCTTATATTTTTTAAGAATTTTTGGTGTAAAAAAATTGCCACTTTTTAATTATTAATTTTTTTTAGTAGGGAGAAATTTCTTTCTTCTACCCATTACGAGAGGCACATCCCTAGGCCAAAGAGCCCATTATTTCTACCTCGACACTTAGAAAATTTTTCGAAAAAAAGAACTTAAAAAATTTTTCGAAAAAAAAAAGGAAAACCCGGAAAATTTTTCGAAAAAAACTTTGAAAATTTTTTGAAAAAAAAAAAAAAATTTTTTTTCGGACAAAAAAAACTTAGAACATTTTTCAAAAATAAGAACTTAGAAAATTTTTCGAAAAAAAAAAAAAAAAAAAAAAAAAAAAAAAAAAAAAAAAAAAAAGCCCGAAAAATTTTTCGAAAAAACTAACTTGGAAAATTCTCCTTTATACTTTCCCTCCCTACTACATCCCCTTCCTTTCTACTTTCGTTCCCTTATACTTCCCCCTCCATTATACTTCACCCTCTGTTATACTTTCCCCTTCCTTATACTTTCCCCTCCGTTATACTTCTCCCTCCGTTATACTTCCCCCTCCGTTATACTTCCCCTCCCATATTATACTTCCTACTCCGTTATACTTCCCCCTCCGTTATACTTCCCCTCCCATATACTTCCCCCTCCTATATAGATACTTCTCTTTAAGGAAGTTCCCGTCGGGGCCAGCTCCAGACTAGTACTTTTTTTCAGCGGCGAACCTACAATAGTTTTGTCAATGTTTTTTTAACTTCCTTAAATAAGTTATTGTGATACCCTCCACGTCGGGTTTTTGGGGAAGGGTCTTCCAGACCCCGGAGGGTCAAATCGACCCATCTCAACTTTGTATGTGGTGCCGGCCGGCAGTCCGTAGAATTTTTTTCCGCAACACTTTACGGCCACAGTTTTCAACCGATTTTCACCAAATTTTCACCCAAAATTCTTTAGCCGGTGAAGAAGAAACTAACGAGGGCGATTTTTGAATTTTGAAAAAATGGCGAAGATATGTCTGTTTAAAATTTTAAAAAATTCGCTTCGGCCGAACCGTTGATCCGATTTTCACCAAATTTTCACAAATTACTCCTTATATTTTTTAAGAATTTTTGGTGTAAAAAAATTGCCACTTTTTAATTATTAATTTTTTTTAGTAGGGAGAAATTTCTTTCTTCTACCCATTACGAGAGGCACATCCCTAGGCCAAAGAGCCCATTATTTCTACCTCGACACTTAGAAAATTTTTCGAAAAAAAGAACTTAAAAAATTTTTCGAAAAAAAAAAAGGAAAACCCGGAAAATTTTTCGAAAAAAACTTTGAAAATTTTTTGAAAAAAAAAAAAAATTTTTTTCGGACAAAAAAACTTAGAACATTTTTCAAAAATAAGAACTTAGAAAATTTTTCGAAAAAAAAAAAAAAAAAAAAAAAAAAAAAAAAAGCCCGAAAAATTTTTCGAAAAAACTAACTTGGAAAATTCTCCTTTATACTTTCCCTCCCTACTACATCCCCTTCCTTTCTACTTTCGTTCCCTTATACTTCCCCCTCCATTATACTTCACCCTCTGTTATACTTTCCCCTTCCTTATACTTTCCCCTCCGTTATACTTCCCCCTCCGTTATACTTCCCCTCCCATATTATACTTCCTACTCCGTTATACTTCCCCCTCCGTTATACTTCCCCTCCCATATACTTCCCCCTCCTATATAGATACTTCTCTTTAAGGAAGTTCCCGTCGGGGCCAGCTCCAGACTAGTACTTTTTTTCAGCGGCGAACCTACAATAGTTTTGTCAATGTTTTTTTAACTTCCTTAAATAAGTTATTGTGATACCCTCCACGTCGGGTTTTTGGGGAAGGGTCTTCCAGACCCCGGAGGGTCAAATCGACCCATCTCAACTTTGTATGTGGTGCCGGCCGGCAGTCCGTAGAATTTTTTTCCGGAACACTTTACGGCCACAGTTTTCAACCGATTTTCACCAAATTTTCACCCAAAATTCTTTAGCCGGTGAAGAAGAAAGTAACGAGGGCGATTTTTGAATTTCGAAAAAATGGCGGAGATATGTCTGTTTGAAATTTTAAAAAATTCGCTGCGGCCGAACCGTTGGTCTGATTTTCACCAAATTTTCACCAATTACTCATTATATTTTTTAAGAATTTTTGGTGTAAAAAATTGACACTTTTTAATTATTAATTTTTTTTAGTAGGGAGAAATTTCATACTTCTACCTATTACGAGAGGCACATCCCTAGGCCAAAAAGCCCATTATTCCTACCTTGACACTTAGAAAAAATTTTGAAAAAAGAACTTAAAAAATTTTAACACAAAAAAAAAAAAAAAACAAAAAAAGAATACCCGGAAAATTTTTCGAAAAACTCGGAAAATTGAAAAAAAACTCGGAAAATTAAAAAAAACTTGGAAAATTTTTTGAAAAAAAAAAAAAACTTCCCTCTCCCTTATACTTCCCCCTCCTTTACTCTTTCCCTCCATTCGTTATACTTTCATTCGCTTATACTTCCCCCCTCCGTTATACTTCCCCTCCCATATACTTCCCTTTCCGTTGTACGTCCCCTCCGTTATACTTCCCCCTCCTATATAGATACTTCTCTTTAAGGAAGTTTTCGTTGCTGGGGCACACAACTCATCCGAAAGTATTCTCATCCGAATGTCAACTCATCCGAAAAATAATAGAAATAGAAAAAATATAAACAGACAACTCATCCGACTGTCAACTCATCCGAAAAAGGGGCGTGGCCGTTTCGGATGAGTTGACAGTCGGACGAGAATACTTTCGGATGAGTTGTCTGTTTATATTTTTTTTAAATATTATACTTTAATAAAATAGAAAACAGTGAATACAACTCATCCGAAAGTATTCTCATCCGAATGTCAACTCATCCGAAAATTAACGTACAAAAATTGCTGCGTCGTAGAAATGAGGCAGCGTTCGACCCCCGCAAGTCACGGTCGGTTTGTTTGTTTATTTTTGCGAGGATCAGCTCGTTTTGTGACACAAGGGGGTTAATTTTTTTCCTCTCGCGAGGATGTGCTCGTTTTATGGCAAAAGGGGTTAATTTTTTTCCTCTCGCGAGGATGTGCTCGTTGTATGACAAAAGGGGGTTAATTTTTTTTCTCGCGAGGATTTGCTCACCCTGTAGGCTGCCCTGGGATGGATAATGAGCTCGGTACGCCCAAAAAGGAGTTTAAAACTTGCTGGGGTGGAACGCTGCCTCATTTCTACGACGCAGCAATTTTTGTACGTTAGTTTTCGGATGAGTTGACATTCGGATGAGAATACTTTCGGATGAGTTGTATTCACTGTTTTCTATTTTATTAAAGTATAATATTTAAAAAAAATATAAACAGACAACTCATCCGAAAGTATTCTCGTCCGACTGTCAACTCATCCGAAACGGCCACGCCCCTTTTTCGGATGAGTTGACAGTCGGATGAGTTGTCTGTTTATATTTTTCTATTTCTATTATTTTTCGGATGAGTTGACATTCGGATGAGAATACTTTCGGATGAGTTGTAGGCACCCGTTGGAAGCTCTTCAAACCAGTACTTTTAAGCCATTGATGTACCTCATTTTTTCGGCCAAAAAACCCACTTTTCAGCGGATTAAGGGGCGTTTCCCCAAATTTTCTAGTCAATAAAGGCTTGTTTTGTCTTATTTTCTTCGTGAAACTTCAGATTTTCCAATTCTCACTGAAATCAATCATTCCTATGTTTTTGTATCTCAAGTATGCTGTTTCAGATAAATTTAATTATCAAACAATCAATTATTTCAGTCATTTCCTGTCAAATTCTTGATCCTATAAAAGCTTCAAGTGGAAACAAAAAATTTTTCTTTAAAACAAGATGTTAAGTTTAGCAATTTGTCTATTAGTCATTTCAAAATTCGCAGATTCGGCGGTTTTGAGGAAATATTTCGACCAAGAAATCGACCATAATGGGTTAAAAAATGGAACTTTCAAACAAGTGAGTAGTTTTTAGAAAAAGAAAAAATATTTTTTTCTATAGCTTTATTACGAGTCGCTTTCTGAGGAGCCAGAGTCGAAAAATGACCTGAAATTTTTGTACGTGGGTGGTCAGGGGACTCTGTCTATCGGATCCGTTTCGATGAACTTCATGAGTGAACTTGCGGAGAAATATCTCGCTGACAAATACGCCCTCGAGCACAGATTTTACGGAACTTCTCAACCCTCTAAGTATGAAAAAGTCGCTTCCTTAGCAGTAACGCTATTGGTTGGAGATGATCAAAAGAAAAACCAGTGAAAAGTTGGTTTCTTGGATGGACAAAAAGTCGAGGAATACTCCCTTGTATGAAAGGTTGTAAAGTTTTTTCGGAAAAAAGAACTGCAAGTCTCATGACAAGGGAGTTTTTAAGATAAGTCCTGGAAATCGGTAAAAAAGGAGTGGTTTCTTATGTAAACGCCTAAAAAAACGCCCAAATTAAAAGGAAAAAAGAACTGCAAGTCTCATGACAAGGGAGTTTTTAAGATAAGTCCTGGAAATCGGTAAAAAAGGAGTGGTTTCTTATGTAAACGCCTAAAAAAAACGCCCAAATTAAAAGGAAAAAAGAACTGCAAGTCTCATGACAAGGGAGTTTTTAAGATAAGTCCTGGAAATCGGTAAAAAAGGAGTGGTTTCTTATGTAAACGCCTAAAAAAACGCCCAAATTAAAAGGAAAAAAGAACTGCAAGTCTCATGACAAGGGAGTTTTTAAGATAAGTCCTGGAAATCGGTAAAAAAGGAGTGGTTTCTTATGTAAACGCCTAAAAAAACGCCCAAATTAAAAGGAAAAAAGAACTGCAAGTCTCATGACAAGGGAGTTTTTAAGATAAGTCCTGGAAATCGGTAAAAAAGGAGTGGTTTCTTATGTAAACGCCTAAAAAAACGCCCAAATTAAAAGGAAAAAAGAACTGCAAGTCTCATGACAAGGGAGTTTTTAAGATAAGTCCTGGAAATCGGTAAAAAGGAGTGGTTTCTTATGTAAACGCCTAAAAAAACGCCCAAATTAAAAGGAAAAAAGAACTGCAAGTCTCATGACAAGGGAGTTTTTAAGATAAGTCCTGGAAATCGGTAAAAAAGGAGTGGTTTCTTATGTAAACGCCTAAAAAAACGCCCAAATTAAAAGGAAAAAAGAACTGCAAGTCTCATGACAAGAGAGTTTCTAAGATAAGTCCTGGAAATCGGTAAAAAAGGAGTGGTTTCTTATGTAAACGCCTAAAAAAAACGCCCAAATTAAAAGGAAAAAGAACTGCAAGTCTCATGACAAGGGAGTTTTTAAGATAAGTCCTGGAAATCGGTAAAAAAGGAGTGGTTTCTTATGTAAACGCCTAAAAAAACGCCCAAATTAAAAGGAAAAAAGAACTGCAAGTCTCATGACAAGGGAGTTTTTAAGATAAGTCCTGGAAATCGGTAAAAAAGGAGTGGTTTCTTATGTAAACGCCTAAAAAAACGCCCAAATTAAAAGGAAAAAGAACTGCAAGTCTCATGACAAGGGAGTTTTTAAGATAAGTCCTGGAAATCGGTAAAAAAGGAGTGGTTTCTTATGTAAACGCCTAAAAAAACGCCCAAATTAAAAGGAAAAAAGAACTGCAAGTCTCATGACAAGGGAGTTTTTAAGATAAGTCCTGGAAATCGGTAAAAAAGGAGTGGTTTCTTATGTAAACGCCTAAAAAAACGCCCAAATTAAAAGGAAAAAAGAACTGCAAGTCTCATGACAAGAGAGTTTCTAAGATAAGTCCTGGAAATCGGTAAAAAAGGAGTGGTTTCTTATGTAAACGCCTAAAAAAACGCCCAAATTAAAAGGAAAAAAGAACTGCAAGTCTCATGACAAGGGAGTTTTTAAGATAAGTCCTGGAAATCGGTAAAAAAGGAGTGGTTTCTTATGTAAACGCCTAAAAAAACGCCCAAATTAAAAGGAAAAAAGAACTGCAAGTCTCATGACAAGGGAGTTTTTAAGATAAGTCCTGGAAATCGGTAAAAAAGGAGTGGTTTCTTATGTAAACGCCTAAAAAAACGCCCAAATTAAAAGGAAAAAAGAACTGCAAGTCTCATGACAAGGGAGTTTTTAAGATAAGTCCTGGAAATCGGTAAAAAAGGAGTGGTTTCTTATGTAAACGCCTAAAAAAACTCCCAAATTAAAAGGAAAAAAGAACTGCAAGTCTCATGACAAGGGAGTTTCTAAGATAAGTCCTGGAAATCGGTAAAAAAAGGAGTGGTTTCTTATGTAAACGCCTAAAAAAACGCCCAAACGCGTTATTTCGGAAAAGCTGGTAACATGTGGTAAAATAGCCGAGAAAACTCCCAAAAATTGAGTAAAAATTTTATCCCAAAAGTAGGGAAACTTGAAAATCCAATAAAAGAAAGGGAGGATCTTTTTGTGCTGTCTATTAATGAAGAAATTCCATTTTTTAGAGATTTGAGCACGGAAAATTTGCAATTTTTAAGTGTCGAGCAAGCATTAGAGGACATTAAAGATTTTATCGTTTTTATAAACGGTGAAGAGCAAAACCGATGGATCCTCTTCGGCTACGGCTACGCCGGAAATTTGGCAGTCTGGGCAAGGTCCAAATATCCCGATTTAATTTTTGGAGCTGTCGCATCTGGAGCTCCTGTTCAAGCCCAGATGAATTTTCAAGGTATTTCGTTTTATTTTGGGTGTACAAAGGGAGTAATTATTTTTTTCTAGGATGCACCATTTTCGGAAAATAATTTTTTTAAAAAAATAAATTTATCTTGAAAACAGTGCGTCCTAGAGAAAAAATGAATAGAATAAAAATTAAAGAAAATTGAATTTCCAACTGATTTTATTAAGTGCATTTTTTCAATATCTGTAACGGTTTACGATTTACAAGCCTTTAAAAATTAACCTTCTTAATGGTTATACTTCAATAACCTTCTTACACGGAGAAGGTCAACTTTTGATGGACTTTAACGCCTAAAATGTTCAAAATTTTGAAAAAATGAACTACTAGGTGTACTACTCGGCTAAAATCTACAAAATTCAAATTTACCCTGTGGCTGAGTTTCATTTTGTACACGTAATAAATAAAAATTGTAGGAAATTTAATACTTAATTATTTTTTTCTAGGATGCACCATTTTCGGAAAATAATTTTTTTTAAAAATAAATTTATCTTGAAAACAGTGCGTCCTAGAGAAAAATGAATAGAATAAAAATTAAAGAAAATTAAATTTCCAACAGATTTTATTTAGTGCATTTTTCAATATCTGTAACGGTTTACGATTTACAAGCCTTTAAAAATTAACCTTCTTAATGGTTATACTTCAATAACCTTCTTACACGAAGGTCAACTTTTGATGGACTTTAACGCCTAAAATGTTCAAAATTTTGAAAAAATGAACTACTAGGTGTACAAAATGAAACTCGGCTAAAATCTACAAAATTCAAATTTACCCTGTGGCTGAATTTCATTTTGTACACCTAATAATATAAAAATAATGTTTTTTTTTCTTTTTGAAGATTTTTTACCTGATGTCGCACAAATTATGAAGAGTACGCCAAAATGCGTGGAGACAGTGAAAAGCGGGATGGCTCAGTTGGTCAAATCATTCGGAAACGACGAAAAACGAACGGAATTAAAAGAATCTTTTAATTTATGTGAGGCTCCCGCAGATCAGTTCGACAAGTTCTCTCTCGCTTCGTACATCGCTAAAGCATTTTCAGAGGTTTCCATCTACAACGTCAAAGACGCCAGCGGTAACTCGAGAGTAGCTTCGATCTGCGAAAGTCTTAAAAATCAAAAAGGCGACGATTTGTCAAAATTAGGAGAGTTCATGTCTCGTTTTTACGGCGGTACAAAATGCTTTAACTTTTCATACAAAATGAATCCAGTTTTCAACATAAACGTCAACTTTTATGATTTCTGTAAGGATGTCCTTAACCTTCTAAATTTTCCATGTTTTCAAATTTTCAGCTCGACAGATTTACTATCAAAAATGTAGCCAACTAGGCATGTTTGAAACGACGGCAAGCAACAAACAACCTTTCGCCCACGCTTTGCCGCTCATGTACTTCACAAAAATCTGCATGGAAGCTTACGGACAAAAGTACTTTTAGATAGATAGATTTTAGCCGAGTTTCATTTTGTACACCTAGTAGTTCATTTTTTCAAAATTTTGAACGTTTTAGGCCTTAAAGTCCATCAAAAGTTGACCTTCTCCGTGTAAGAAGGTTATTGAAGTATAACCATCAAGAAGGTTAATTTTTAAAGGCTTGTAAATCGTAAACCGTTACAGATATTGAAAAAATGCACTAAATAAAATCTGTTGGAAATTCAATTCTCATTAATTTTTATTCTACTCTTTTTTTCATAAGGACGCACTGTTTTCAAGATAAATTAAAAAAAAAAAAATTATTTTCCGAAAATGGTGCATCCTAGAAAAAAATAAATAAGTACAAATTTATAGAGAATTAAATTTCCTACAATTTTTATTTATTAGGTGTACAAAATGAAACTCAGCCACAGGGTAAATTTGAATTTTGTAGATTTTAGCCGAGTTTCATTTTGTACACTATAACGACACAATATTCAAATTATGGCGGGCTCCTCCACAGAAGAAGAAGAGTGGGAGAGCCGGAGGGCGTCGAGACTTCCTTCCTTCTTCTTCGACGGGATCCGGTAGCGCGAGCAGCTCAAGCGTCTTTTTCTCTTCAAGAGTTTTTTTTTTTTTTTACCAACATCTATTTTTTTTTCGCTCACGTAAAAAAAAAAAAAATTATTCTTCATCGTCATCTTTAATCATCTTTAAACATCTTTAAACATCTTTAAACATCTTTATACGAGGTCAGAGACTTTTCAGTGTCGTCTTCAGTGTTCCTCTTTATGTTCTGTTTTTTTTTTTCGAGTTTTTCAACTCCTTGAACATTTGCAACATTTCCCCAGTGCCGCGAGGTCAGAGACAGTTTTTTTTACTTTTCCTCATTTATGTACCTTTTTTTAATGCAAGATTTCCTTGTAAACTCTTGAGAATTTTTTTTATTTCAATATTATCGCCCTATTTAAAAAGAAGTTTTTTTATTTTCATTATTCCTCTATGGTCTCAGCATACCCATCATAAATATATGGTAGCAGAAACTGCGAGTCTTTTCACGAAAATTTTTATCTTTTTCGGACCTTGACCGAGTCTTTAAGAAAAAAGCCTGTCGGGCTATTTTTAATCTAATTTTGTCCATTTTATTTACCTAAGACATAATTATCTACGTCTTATCTTTGTCTAAACCTTCTTTAAAGTAAAATTTTTTTATAATTTATAATTTTATAAATTCCCTTCATTCAAAAGGGCTATCTTTCACGTTAAAACTTTTAGCTTGCCAATTTTTTTTTCTATAAAAAATGTCTACCTTGCCTTGTCTTGCTTGTGAAAATGTTTTTCCTAGTGAAGACTTTGTAGATTGCACGCAATGTAAAAGGAAAGTTCATTTTGCATGCTCACACATAACAAAAACAAATTATTCTAAACTGAAAACAGAGTTGAAAGCGATTTTTACAGGAATTTGCTGCAACCCTAATCTAGCACAAAAAATCACAAAAAAGCAAATGTCTGAATTTGCCTCACATCTAGAATCGAAAGTGGTGGAAATACAAAAACAAACTCATACTCAATTAGACAATTTTAAAACCGAGATGGAGAAGCAAAATGAATTATACCAAAAACGTATAGAAGAAAAGGTAAAAAAATGTCAGGAGGATATTGCGTCTTTAACCCAGAAATACAAAAGCGAAATAGGCACTCTCAGGGGAGATTTAAATTCTTTAAAATCTCTGGAAACCGTTGATTCCCAAACACCCAAAAAACAATCGAAAAGGAAGGAGGGAGGGCCACTCGCCCCTAAGGAAAACAAAATTCCCCCTTCTACCCCAAAAAATGATTTAGCGGCCAAACTTTCGGCTCTGGGATTAGAGGAAAAGACATTTCCGAGATTTCCTCATGGGTGGCTGACACTTACGTCCCCGTCAAGTCCTTAAGTACCCCGGATATACCAATTAAATCCTCAACTAACACGGATTTTCCTTTTCAATCGACGGCGATTGATTTCCGTCAAACATCGATTCCCGTAATCGAGGATACTGACCTTTCATCATCCGACTCGGATTCTGACAGCAACTCCTCGAAATCATCCTCCAAAAATGGAAGGAGACGCTACATTTCGAAGCAATTAAAACGAGCAATTTCGAACCTTCCAAAATTTTATTTTTATAATCCTATTTCTATTTTTAGATTCTTGCTCAACTTGCCCCGATAGCTGCGCGATTGAAACGACATTTCAAAAAAATTCTTGGCATAATTGCAGATAATACTAGACATGCAATGTATGCTGACTTCCTTTATAATGCCATGTCACATGCCAACATTGATTTTGATTTGTTTGCCCACTCACTTATAAACTTCGGCATGACCCCTCGACAATTTTGGATTTCAAAATCCAGGTTTTTATTTTCGCCCCAAGACCCGGATCTGCATCTCCGTCAATACATAGATTCACAGATCACTTTAGCGCGTTTTTTTGGTGAAACAAACGAAGCTGATAATGCAAAAAATATTGTAAAGTCCTTGCATGCTTCGTACTTCATGCTAATTGGGTCTCCTGAAAATATTAAGTCATACGCGGATCTATATGCTAAAACTAAAGAAATTGAAATCACTTTAAATGAACGGTACGGTACCACAAAGCCTAATTTTGGGAATGCTTTCCCTGGTACTTCTTTCGACCATCAGTTCCCTCATTGCACAGCTTATCATTACCAATATAAAATAATAGATACTCAGGTTATAATTCTTATAATCATAAATCTCATGATTTTCAGGGCGGCTTTGACAAAATAAAAAATTCAGGGAACAACGTGTCTAACCATCAACATCCCAATCGGGACAATTCTAAAAAACCATATCAAAAAAATTATCGCTATCATTCAGAGAGACCGAAAGAATTTTTTGATTCATTCACGTATGGGCGTAATGAGTCAAAACCGTTCAAACAAAAGAGCCATTACCAGAACAAAAAAAATGTACAATTCAAGCAATCAAAAAATCAGACTGCTGTAGCGGTTGAGGAAGTCAAAAATATCCCTTCCACCTCTTCCCAAAGCAATCAAACCCAAAAAAATAAGACCAATGCGAAAGAAACGAATAATTCAAAAAACTAATTACCTCCCCTTCCCATGTTCTTGCGGCAACTACGACTACCTTATTCATTCTTTGCCTTTTGTAGACGTCACAATCGGTAAGAAGAAGGTGGCCGCTCTATTAGATACGGGTAGCACCATAAATGCAATGTCTAGACAATTTTTTAACAGTCTAAACAAGCACGAAATCACTGAGGTTGTTCATAATCCCAAAAAATCTGTCGTATCTGTCGCCGCAGAATCATTACATTTTACGGAGAAGGGGAAGGTCAAAATAAAAATTTTTAATTTATCATGGATTATAGAAGTATTTGTGTTGGAAAAAATGCCTGTTCCTTTTCTTTTGGGTTTCCATTTTCAATCAACGGCGGGTGTCATAATAGACGCCACGTCACGAACTTTTTCTTTTGCTCATAATCCTTTAAAACCTATGAGTTTGTTACAATAAATGAGGGCAATGAGGATCTCATTAACATGTTAAGCAATTATATCACCCCAATAAGCAAAGAGAATTCAGGGTATTTATTTGCCTTCATCCACGGGTGGTTCCTAATTTCAAAGATTTGAACACTTTTCCATTTAAGCAGCACTTTGTGGAATTGTTCCCAAAGGTGTTGAACGACAATTTGGGTCAGGCAAAAGATTACAAATTGAAAATATACATCAAAGATGTCCCTCCAATTAATCAGCCTGCTTATCCGTTAAATCCCGATGATTTGGAAAAATGCGTGAGATCACGGATGATCTTTTAAAACAAGGTGTCATAAAACCAGCCTTTTCTCCATGGGCATCGCCAGCTTTCCTGGTAGCCAAAAAAGATGCTAAGGAAAAACGACTCGTCGTCAATTATAAAAAAATTAACGAGTTAATTATCTTTTCTGCATGGCCTCTCCCATTACTGGACGCAATTTTTTACATTTGCGAGATGCCAAATTTTCTCGATCTTAGATCTCTCACAAGCCTTTCATCAACTACCATTGGATGAAAACTCTCG